>CM038793.1:308640679-309205476 GCA_021764765.1 Vicia sativa | reverse complement strand
TTAATGCAAGTAGTCGAGTAGTCATATTTGGAAAGTTATATTAGCCAAACTCTTGAGAATAACTCTACAATCACTAAGCCATCTTCAATACCAATTATTTCATGGTCGATCTTTGACCTATTTAGGTATATACTAATTATATATAAAATCAATTGTTTTCCGTAATATTCAAACAATTTTATCTTGTATTTTTAATACTTAATGAATGTCATAAATTACCTAAGTGAATAATTATAACAAAATGATGTGGACATAGTTACTTACTTTTTTGAAATGTTATATAAAATATATACTTTAAAAATTAAATTAAATTATTATTTTTAAGTTTTATAAGGAATTCTTTTAACATATTGCAGGATACTTTATATATAATTGATTTTAAGTAGCTTCTAATTAAACAACATTATTTGTTGATGATTTTGTGGCAAAAATATTTGATTTTTATCGTGGTAAAATTATATATTTAATAAATTAATTATTGAACACAAAATATATTATTTTATTTAGTAACAAATGATATTGAAATAAGAGCAAATAATTTTATGTAAACTCTAATGATATAAAATTTTGAAAATGTAAAGTCCAATTATGAATGTTTTTAAAAGTAATTCATAAAAGACCAATTTAAGTGTAACATCCACATCTCTTTCTCATGCTTAGTGTCTTCTAATTAGGAAAATAGTGGTAGAGTACTATTGACTAGTTGAATTAATTTGGAGCGATAGCATGGTTCTTAAATTGACTTAAGTGCAAGTAATGAGTAGTCATATCTTGGAAAGTTATATTAGCCAAAACTCTTGAGAATAACTCACAATCACTCGTTTCATCTTCAATACCAATTCGAATTTGAAGGAAAGTGTCAACGAGAGAGATAAAGCGAGATAAAGATGAGAAGTGGAAGGAAAGAAAGCCTTGTTCAATGAATAATTAATTCTTGAATTTGCATGTGGAATATTTGAATACCTTTATGAAGAATCAAGGTTGTTTTGGAGCGAAGCATCAGGTGATCTACATCATCTTAAACTCACCTCCTATAAATTAAAATTTATTTAATAAAATGTGGTTTTCTTAGCCCATAATTTGGGAATAGGATCATTCCATGAGGGGAATTGGGTTAGATTTTTATTACTTGCATTTTTTTCCATTAAATTCCTTTCTTATCATGAATGTGTGAGAAATTTGTACTTGCGTGTGTTGTGTATAAAGTTTGGTAGACTTCACTATTTGTTAGCACATATTTATCATGTGTTTGGATTGGAGAAAACATGGAAAAACAAGTGAATTTTTTAGTTTAGAAGGTCTGTAAATGATTACTGCTATTAGTTTTGGCTACCATCCCTTAAAACCGAGATATCCAAGTCATGGTCGATCTTTGACCTATTTAGGTATTTATTGTAACTAGTTACTTCTCGGGTAGTTCGAATATTTAAAATAAAGACAATGTGTAACGATTACGCCAATTAAATAATCGATTACAAACCTTGCAATTTTTTCACTTGGCTACCTCATACCTTGTGATTTTGGCTAGTATACTTGAATTGTGAATGTGTTTCCATGTATAAATGTTATGAACTACTAAGTTTATAAACCAATTATATTTCACAAAATAAAAATAAAAATGTATTTCCAAAAGTCGAACCGAATTCATAACATTGAATTTACTGTGTGCTACTTTGGATGTTATGTTGTGCATCTAAATATATATAGTTATATACTATATTGCTATTTTTTTCGTATACTCAAACAATTTACATTTTATTAAAGGTAATGAATGTCATAATTACGAATAATTATAACAAAAGATGTGGACATAGTTCTTACTGTTTTGGAAATGTTATATAAAATATATGCTTTAAAAATTAAATTAAAATTATTTTTTAAGTTTACTCGAGGAATTAAGCAACATATTGCAGGATACTTTATATATAATTGATTTTAAGTAGCTTCTAATTAAACAACATTATTTGTTGATGATTTTGTGGCAAAAATATTTGATTTTTATCGTGGTAAAATTATATATTTAATAAATTAATTATTGAACACAAAATATATTATTTTATTTAGTAACAAATGATATTGAATTAAGAGCAAATAATTTTATGTAAACTCTAATGATATAAAATATTTAAAATGTAAAGTCCAATTATGAATGTTTTTTAAAAGTAATTCATAAAAGACCAATTTAAGTGTAACATCCACATCTCTCTTTCTCATGCTTAGTGTCTTCTAATTAGGAAAATAGTGGTAGAGTACTATTGACTAGTTGAATTAATTTGGAGCGATAGCATGGTTCTTAAATTGACTTAAGTGCAAGTAGTGAGTAGTCATATCTTGGAAAGTTATATTAGCCAAAACTCTTGAGAATAACTCACAATCACTCGTTTCATCTTCAATACCAATTCAGAATTTGAAGGAAAGTGTCAACGGAGAGAGATAAAACGAGATAAAGATGAGAAGTGGAAGGAAAGAAAGCCTTGTTCAATGAATAATTAATTCTTGAATTTGCATGTGGAATATTTGAATACCTTTATGAAGAATCAAGGTTGTTTTGGAGCGAAGCATCAGGTGATCTACATCATCTTAAACTCACCTCCTATAAATTAAAATTTATTTAATAAAATGTGGTTTTCTTAGCCCATAATTTGGGAATAGGATCATTCCATGAGGGGAATTGGGTTAGATTTTTATTACTTGCATTTTTTTTCCATTAAATTCCTTTCTTATCATGAATGTGTGAGAAATTTGTACTTGCGTGTGTTGTGTATAAAGTTTGGTAGACTTCACTATTTGTTAGCACATATTTATCATGTGTTTGGATTGGAGAAAACATGGAAAAACAAGTGAATTTTTTAGTTTAGAAGGTCTGTAAATGATTACTCGCTATTAGTTTTTGGCTACCATCCCTTAAAACCGCAGATATCCAAGTCATGGTCGATCTTTGACCTATTTAGGTATTTATTGTAACTAGTTACTTCTCAGGGTAGTTCGGAATATTTAAAATAAAGACAATGTGTAACTGATTACGCCAATTAAATAATCGATTACAAACCTTGCAATTTTTTTCACTTGGCTACCTCATACCTTGTGATTTTGGCTAGTATACTTGAATTGTGAATGTGTTTCCATGTATAAATGTTATGAACTACTAAGTTTATAAACCAATTATATTTCACAAAATAAAAATAAAAAATGTATTTCCAAAGTCGAGTCGAACCTTAATTCATAACATTGAATTTACTGTGTGCTACTTTGGATGTTATGTTGTGCATCTAAATATATATAGTTATATACTATATTTTTTTTTTATACTCAAACAATTTACATTTTATTAAAGGTAATGAATGTCATAATTACTGAATAATTATAACAAAAGATGTGGACATAGTTCTTACTTTTTTGGAAATGTTATATAAAATATATGCTTTAAAAATTAAATTAAAATTATTTTTTAAGTTTACATTAACATATTATGATACTTTATATATAATTGATTTTAAGTAGCTTCTAATTAAACAACATTATTTGTTGATGATTTTGTGGCAAAAATATTTGATTTTTATCGTGGTAAAATTATATATTTAATAAATTAATTATTGAACACAAAATATATTATTTTATTTAGTAACAAATGATATTGAATTAAGAGCAAATAATTTTATGTAAACTCTAATGATATAAAATTTTGAAAATGTAAAGTCCAATTATGAATGTTTTTAAAAGTAATTCATAAAAGACCAATTTAAGTGTAACATCCACATCTCTTTCTCATGCTTAGTGTCTTCTAATTAGGAAAATAGTGGTAGAGTACTATTGACTAGTTGAATTAATTTGGAGCGATAGCATGGTTCTTAAATTGACTTAAGTGCAAGTATGAGTAGTCATATCTTGGAAAGTTATATTAGCCAAAACTCTTGAGAATAACTCACAATCTCGTTTCATCTTCAATACCAATTCAATTTGAAGGAAAGTGTCAACGGAGAGAGATAAAACGAGATAAAGATGAGAAGTGGAAGGAAAGAAAGCCTTGTTCAATGAATAATTAATTCTTGAATTTGCATGTGGAATATTTGAATACCTTTATGAAGAATCAAGGTTGTTTTGGAGCGAAGCATCGGTGATCTACATCATCTTAAACTCACCTCCTATAAATTAAAATTTATTTAATAAAATGTGGTTTTCTTAGCCCATAATTTGGGAATAGGATCATTCCATGAGGGAATTGGGTTAGATTTTTATTACTTGCATTTTTTTTCCATTAAATTCCTTTCTTATCATGAATGTGTGAGAAATTTGTACTTGCGTGTGTTGTGTATAAAGTTTGGTAGACTTCACTATTTGTTAGCACATATTTATCATGTGTTTGGATTGGAGAAAACATGGAAAAACAAGTGAATTTTTTAGTTTAGAAGGTCTGTAAATGATTACTCTATTAGTTTTGGCTACCATCCCTTAAAACCGCAGATATCCAAGTCATGGTCGATCTTTGACCTATTTAGGTATTTATTGTAACTAGTTACTTCTCGGTAGTTCGAATATTTAAAATAAAGACAATGTGTAACGATTATTAAATAATCGATTACAAACCTTGCAATTTTTTTCACTTGGCTACCTCATACCTTGTGATTTTGGCTAGTATACTTGAATTGTGAATGTGTTTCCATGTATAAATGTTATGAACTACTAAGTTTATAAACCAATTATATTTCACAAAATAAAAATAAAAATGTATTTCCAAAGTCGAGTCGAACCTTAATTCATAACATTGAATTTACAGTGTGCTACTTTGGATGTTATGTTGTGCATCTAAATATATATAGTTATATACTATATTGCTATTTTTTTTTATACTCAAACAATTTACATTTTATTAAAGGTAATGAATGTCATAATTACGAATAATTATAACAAAAGATGTGGACATAGTTCTTACTGTTTTGGAAATGTTATATAAAATATATGCTTTAAAAATTAAATTAAAATTATTTTTTAAGTTTACACGAGGAATTAACAACATATTACAGGATACTTTATATATAATTGATTTTAAGTAGCTTCTAATTAAACAACATTATTTGTTGATGATTTTGTGGCAAAAATATTTGATTTTTATCGTGGTAAAATTATATATTTAATAAATTAATTATTGAACACAAAATATATTATTTTATTTAGTAACAAATGATATTGAAATAAGAGCAAATAATTTTATGTAAACTCTAATGATATAAAATTTTGAAAATGTAAAGTCCAATTATGAATGTTTTTTAAAAGTAATTCATAAAAGACCAATTTAAGTGTAACATCCACATCTCTCTTTCTCATGCTTAGTGTCTTCTAATTAGGAAAATAGTGGTAGAGTACTATTGACTAGTTGAATTAATTTGGAGCGATAGCATGGTTCTTAAATTGACTTAAGTGCAAGTAGCTGAGTAGTCATATCTTGGAAAGTTATATTAGCCAAAACTCTTGAGAATAACTCACAATCACTCGTTTCATCTTCAATACCAATTCAGAATTTGAAGGAAAGTGTCAACGAGAGAGATAAAACGAGATAAAGATGAGAAGTGGAAGGAAAGAAAGCCTTGTTCAATGAATAATTAATTCTTGAATTTGCATGTGGAATATTTGAATACCTTTATGAAGAATCAAGGTTGTTTTGGAGCGAAGCATCAGGTGATCTACATCATCTTAAACTCACCTCCTATAAATTAAAATTTATTTAATAAAATGTGGTTTTCTTAGCCCATAATTTGGGAATAGGATCATTCCATGAGGGGAATTGGGTTAGATTTTTATTACTTGCATTTTTTCCATTAAATTCCTTTCTTATCATGAATGTGTGAGAAATTTGTACTTGCGTGTGTTGTGTATAAAGTTTGGTAGACTTCACTATTTGTTAGCACATATTTATCATGTGTTTGGATTGAGAAAACATGGAAAAACAAGTGAATTTTTAGTTTAGAAGGTCGTAAATGATTACTCTCTATTAGTTTTTGGCTACCATCCCTTAAAACCGCAGATATCCAAGTCATGGTCGATCTTTGACCTATTTAGGTATTTATTGTAACTAGTTACTTCTCAGGGTAGTTCGGAATATTTAAAATAAAGACAATGTGTAACTGATTACGCCAATTAAATAATCGATTACAAACCTTGCAATTTTTTTCACTTGGCTACCTCATACCTTGTGATTTTGGCTAGTATACTTGAATTGTGAATGTGTTTCCATGTATAAATGTTATGAACTACTAAGTTTATAAACCAATTATATTTCACAAAATAAAAATAAAAAATGTATTTCCAAAGCTGGGAGTCGAACCCAGAATTCATAACATTGAATTTACCAGGTGTGCTACTTTGGATGTTATGTTGTGCATCTAAATATATATAGTTATATACTATATTGCTATTTTTTTTTTCGTATACTCAAACAATTTACATTTTATTAGAAGGTAATGAATGTCATAATTACCAGAATAATTATAACAAAAGATGTGGACATAGTTCTTACTGTTTTGGAAATGTTATATAAAATATATGCTTTAAAAAATTAAATTAAAATTATTTTTTTAAGTTTACCTGAGGAATTCGCGCAACATATTGCAGGATACTTTATATATAATTGATTTTAAGTAGCTTCTAATTAAACAACATTATTTGTTGATGATTTTGTGGCAAAAAATATTTGATTTTTATCGTGGTAAAAATTATATATTTAATAAATTAATTATTGAACACAAAATATATTATTTTATTTAGTAACAAATGATATTGAATTAAGAGCAAATAATTTTATGTAAACTCTAATGATATAAAATTTTTAAAATGTAAAGTCCAATTATGAATGTTTTTTAAAAGTAATTCATAAAAGACCAATTTAAGTGTAACATCCACATCTCTCTTTCTCATGCTTAGTGTCTTATAATTAGGAAAATAGTGGTAGAGTACTATTGACTAGTTGAATTAATTTGGAGCGATAGCATGGTTCTTAAATTGACTTAAGTGCAAGTAGCTGAGTAGTCATATCTTGGAAAGTTATATTAGCCAAAACTCTTGAGAATAACTCACAATCACTGTTTCATCTTCAATACCAATTCAGAATTTGAAGGAAAGTGTCAACGGAGAGAGATAAAACGAGATAAAGATGAGAAGTGGAAGGAAAGAAAGCCTTGTTCAATGAATAATTAATTCTTGAATTTGCATGTGGAATATTTGAATACCTTTATGAAGAATCAAGGTTGTTTTGGAGCGAAGCATGAGGTGATCTACATAATCTTAAACTCACCTCCTATAAATTAAAATTTATTTAATAAAATGTGGTTTTCTTAGCCCATAATTTGGGAATAGGATCATTCCATGAGGGGAATTGGGTTAGATTTTTATTACTTGCATTTTTTTTCCATTAAATTCCTTTCTTATCATGAATGTGTGAGAAATTTGTACTTGCGTGTGTTGTGTATAAAGTTTGGTAGACTTCACTATTTGTTAGCACATATTTATCATGTGTTTGGATTGGAGAAAACATGGAAAAACAAGTGAATTTTTTAGTTTAGAAGGTCTGTAAATGATTACTCGCTATTAGTTTTTGGCTACCATCCCTTAAAACCGCAGATATCCAAGTCATGGTCGATCTTTGACCTATTTAGGTATTTATTGTAACTAGTTACTTCTCAGGGTAGTTCGGAATATTTAAAATAAAGACAATGTGTAACTGATTACGCCAATTAAATAATCGATTACAAACCTTGCAATTTTTTTCACTTGGCTACCTCATACCTTGTGATTTTGGCTAGTATACTTGAATTGTGAATGTGTTTCCATGTATAAATGTTATGAACTACTAAGTTTATAAACCAATTATATTTCACAAAATAAAAATAAAAAATGTATTTCCAAAGCTGGGAGTCGAACCCAGAATTCATAACATTGAATTTACCAGGTGTGCTACTTTGGATGTTATGTTGTGCATCTAAATATATATAGTTATATACTATATTGCTATTTTTTTTTTCGTATACTCAAACAATTTACATTTTATTAGAAGGTAATGAATGTCATAATTACCAGAATAATTATAACAAAAGATGTGGACATAGTTCTTACTGTTTTGGAAATGTTATATAAAATATATGCTTTAAAAAATTAAATTAAAATTATTTTTTTAAGTTTACCTGAGGAATTCGCGCAACATATTGCAGGATACTTTATATATAATTGATTTTAAGTAGCTTCTAATTAAACAACATTATTTGTTGATGATTTTGTGGCAAAAAATATTTGATTTTTATCGTGGTAAAAATTATATATTTAATAAATTAATTATTGAACACAAAATATATTATTTTATTTAGTAACAAATGATATTGAATTAAGAGCAAATAATTTTATGTAAACTCTAATGATATAAAATTTTTAAAATGTAAAGTCCAATTATGAATGTTTTTTAAAAGTAATTCATAAAAGACCAATTTAAGTGTAACATCCACATCTCTCTTTCTCATGCTTAGTGTCTTATAATTAGGAAAATAGTGGTAGAGTACTATTGACTAGTTGAATTAATTTGGAGCGATAGCATGGTTCGTAAATTGACTTAAGTGCAAGTAGCTGAGTAGTCATATCTTGGAAAGTTATATTAGCCAAAACTCTTGAGAATAACTCACAATCACTCGTTTCATCTTCAATACCAATTGAGAATTTGAAGGAAAGTGTCAACGGAGAGAGATAAAACGAGATAAGGATGAGAAGTGGAAGGAAAGAAAGCCTTGTTCAATGAATAATTAATTCTTGAATTTGCATGTGGAATATTTGAATACCTTTATGAAGAATCAAGGTTGTTTTGGGCGAAGCATCGGTGATCTACATCATCTTAAACTCACCTCCTATAAATTAAAATTTATTTAATAAAATGTGGTTTTCTTAGCCCATAATTTGGGAATAGGATCATTCCATGAGGGGAATTGGGTTAGATTTTTATTACTTGCATTTTTTTCCATTAAATTCCTTTCTTATCATGAATGTGTGAGAAATTTGTACTTGCGTGTGTTGTGTATAAAGTTTGGTAGACTTCACTATTTGTTAGCACATATTTATCATGTGTTTGGATTGGAGAAAACATGAAAAACAAGTGAATTTTTAGTTTAGAAGGTTTGTAAATGATTACTCTCTATTAGTTTTGGCTACCATCCCTTAAAACAGATATCCAAGTCATGGTCGATCTTTGACCTATTTAGGTATTTATTGTAACTAGTTACTTCTCGGTAGTTCGAATATTTAAAATAAAGACAATGTGTGATTCGCCAATTAAATAATCGATTACAAACCTTGCAATTTTTTTCACTTGGCTACCTCATACCTTGTGATTTTGGCTAGTATACTTGAATTGTGAATGTGTTTCCATGTATAAATGTTATGAACTACTAAGTTTATAAACCAATTATATTTCACAAAATAAAAATAAAAAATGTATTTCCAAAGTAGTCGAACCTGTATTCATAACATTTAACTTTACTGTGCTACTTTGGATGTTATGTTGTGCATCTAAATATATATAGTTATATACTATATTGCTATTTTTTTTTTCGTATACTCAAACAATTTACATTTTATTAGAAGGTAATGAATGTCATAATTACCAGAATAATTATAACAAAAGATGTGGACATAGTTCTTACTGTTTTGGAAATGTTATATAAAATATATGCTTTAAAAATAAATTAAATTATTTTTTTTTAAGTTTACCTGAGGAATTCGCGCAACATATTACAAGATACTTTATATATAATTGATTTTAAGTAGCTTCTAATTAAACAACATTATTTGTTGATGATTTTGTGGCAAAAAATATTTGATTTTTATCGTGGTAAAAATTATATATTTAATAAATTTATTATTGAACACAAAATATATTATTTTATTTAGTAACAAATGATATTGAAATAAGAGCAAATAATTTTATGTAAACTCTAATGATATAAAATTTTGAAAATGTAAAGTCCAATTATGAATGTTTTTAAAAGTAATTCATAAAAGACCAATTTAAGTGTAACATCCACATCTCTTTCTCATGCTTAGTGTCTTCTAATTAGGAAAATAGTGGTAGAGTACTATTGACTAGTTGAATTAATTTGGAGCGATAGCATTGTTTTAAAATGTTTAATATAACTTAAATTTAGTGTGTCTTGGAAAGTTAAATCATAAAAAAATGCTTGAGAATAACATCAATCACTGCTTCATCTTAATATTAATTTTGTTATGTAAATAACATTGTAGAGATATAATACCTTATAAAGATGAGAAGTGGAAGGAAAGAAAGCCTTGTTCAATGAATAATTAATTCTTGAAGTCTGTGGAATATGAGCTTTATGAAGATCAATGTTGGTCTTTAATTGATTCAGCATGTAAACCACATCTTTTAACATTTATTTAATTAATATGGACTTTCTTAGCCCATAATTTGGGAATAGGATACTAATTCCATGAGGTAGAATTGGCATAGATAAAATTATTACTTGCATAAAAAGGAAAAGCTTAAGTTATGACTTACTTGGAGAATGTTTGAAATTGGCATTGTGTCATAAAGTGGACAACAACTTGTCTATTGGAACAATATATTATGTGTGAGATCGGAAAACAGAACAACAATGTGAATATATAATTCATTGAAGGTCTAGAAAAAATTGTCGATTACCTTTGGTGTACCATCCCTTCACCGAGAAATTTCAAAGCACCGATCTATAACCTTTTTACATATGCCACTTGGAGTTGGTCCGTCAGCATTCAACGACAATGATATATATCTATCACATTTGAAATTAGATAATTTGAATGTTGAAATATTTAAAGGTAAAAACCTACCAATTTTTTAGCTATACTTGAATTGGCAATGTTTGATATTATAAATGTTTGATTTTGAAATGATTAAGTTTAAAACCTATTATTTTACCACAATAATAAAAATAAAAAGTAACCAAAATCAACATCGAATGAAAACCTTTCTATTATGGTTAATGTGTGTACTTTAAATTAGAGTTAGGCATCTCGCTTCTCGATGTTGCATTACTTTTTGCATATACTGAAACAATAAAGACATAAAATTAGAAATTCTCAAAAGTTCTATATACATAATGTATAGTCATTGATGTGGAACATTTAGATTAAACTTATTGGAATAATAATAAAATAGTTTATGAATCAAAATCTTTAAATGTAAAATTACAATTTTTTTATTTTGTAATCCATCTTTCAAAACAATCTTTACAAACTTATCATGAAACTACATTGTAGTTATAAATATTAAACTTATTATGATGCTAATAAAAAAAATATGACAAACCTTGTAATATTACCATTGAATTACCTTATATGTTGAATTTGAATGTATTGTTTTATTTTATTGATATTGAATTTCAAATAATTTTATTTGCTTTGGTATAGTTTTGGTTTAAGTTCATTATGAATGTTTGTCTCTTCATAAATGTCTCCATTTATAGTTATCATCATCATCTAATGTAGTAAAGCATCTTAAGTAGGAAAAAGTAAAAGGTAAAATTGATCGTAGTTGAAGTAAATGCTAGAAGGAAACATGGTAATATACATTACATATACATGGAAAATATAACACAAGGAACACTCTTTCACGATCTTGAAAGCTCGATCTTTACATTAACAAAACGATATTTCTATCCTTTCATATCAATACGTAAGATTTAATTAAAGATCAACTTGGTCTTATCGATAAAGAATAGAGATGACAAATCAAAGAATATAAATAATGATTAGAATTAAATGTATTTAATTAATGTGACTATTTGTTAGATTTATGAAGAATCAAGGAAGTTTCCATGCATTGTTATCTACTCTCTGACAAGTACCTAAAATTAAAATTTATTTAATATACTAAATTTTAGTTCCCATAATTATGAATAGATCATTCCATAAACAAATAGTTAGCACATGATCATTATTTCAAATTAAATTCAACTTTCTTTCATGAAAGGTGAAAATTTAAGTCTTTCAACTCAGTTCATGCTAGAGTATCTAATACTTAGCACATGATTTTTCATTAAATTTGGATACTAAAACAATGGAAAAAAAGTATTGACTTATTTAGAATCAAGGAAAATGATATCCTATCTTTAATTTTCTATAATCCCTATAAGATGATGCAGATTCCAAGTCATGGTCGATTCATTTGATATTTAGTGTATTTATTGTAACTAGTTATTTAAATCATAATTCAAAATTAAGAAACATAAATCATAAATGCATTCAATGGAATAAACAGATTAAAAACCTTGAAGAGATACTTGGAGAAACTCTTGAAATTGTGAAATAGTAGGTCAAAGTTGTGAATGTGAAGGTAGATGTATAAATGTTATGAACTACTAAGTTTATTAAACTAATTATATTTCACAAACTAATTTAAATGTAGTTGAATATTTATGTCAATTATATACATTAACATGAAATTACCAATTTTTGTTTTCTTTTTTCTAATCTTTGTGATTTAAATCTTTATCTTTTATGGCTATATTTATAATTTTTTTTAATTTATAAAAATTTATTTACATTAAATAAAAATGTCATAGGATAATGAATGTCATATTTATTAGTTTAATTTTGAAATTAAGTATGGATATAGTTAACTGCTATTAAATTCATACAATTTAAACATTTTAAAAATAATTAAAGTAAAGAAAGTCACATTTGCATGATACATTCTACCATAGTACAATTGTCTATATTATAATAGATTTTAATGTACAATAATAAAACAACTATTTGATTTGTAAATGAATTACAATGGCTGAATTTTGAATCGAAATGTTAAAAATACAAATATTTGTAAATTTATTATTGAACACAAAATATATTATTTTATTAAAGAACAAAATAATATTTTATTTAGTAACAATTATAATTTTATGAAAATAAACTCTAATGATATAAAATTTTTAAAATGTAAAGTCCAATTATGAATGTTTTTTAAAAGTAATTCATAAAAGACCAATTTAAGTGTAACATCCACATCTCTCTTTCTCATGCTTAGTGTCTTATAATTAGGAAAATAGTGGTAGAGTACTATTGACTAGTTGAATTAATTTGGAGCGATAGCATGGTTCTTAAATTGACTTAAGTGCAAGTAGTGAGTAGTCATATCTTGGAAAGTTATATTAGCCAAAACTCTTGAGAATAACTCACAATCACTCGTTTCATCTTCAATACCAATTCAGAATTTGAAGGAAAGTGTCAACGGAGAGAGATAAAACGAGATAAAGATGAGAAGTGGAAGGAAAGAAAGCCTTGTTCAATGAATAATTAATTCTTGAATTTGCATGTGGAATATTTGAATACCTTTATGAAGAATCAAGGTTGTTTTGGAGCGAAGCATCAGGTGATCTACATCATCTTAAACTCACCTCCTATAAATTAAAATTTATTTAATAAAATGTGGTTTTCTTAGCCCATAATTTGGGAATAGGATCATTCCATGAGGGGAATTGGGTTAGATTTTTATTACTTGCATTTTTTCCATTAAATTCCTTTCTTATCATGAATGTGTGAGAAATTTGTACTTGCGTGTGTTGTGTATAAAGTTTGGTAGACTTCACTATTTGTTAGCACATATTTATCATGTGTTTGGATTGAGAAAACATGGAAAAACAAGTGAATTTTTAGTTTAGAAGGTCGTAAATGATTACTCGCTATTAGTTTTGGCTACCATCCCTTAAAACCGCAGATATCCAAGTCATGGTCGATCTTTGACCTATTTAGGTATTTATTGTAACTAGTTACTTCTCGTGGTAGTTCGAATATTTAAAATAAAGACAATGTGTAATCGATTCGCCAATTAAATAATCGATTACAAACCTTGCAATTTTTTCACTTGGCTACCTCATACCTTGTGATTTTGGCTAGTATACTTGAATTGTGAATGTGTTTCCATGTATAAATGTTATGAACTACTAAGTTTATAAACCAATTATATTTCACAAAATAAAAATAAAAATGTATTTCCAAAGTCGAGTCGAACCTTAATTCATAACATTGAATTTACTGTGTGCTACTTTGGATGTTATGTTGTGCATCTAAATATATATAGTTATATACTATATTGCTATTTTTTTTTATACTCAAACAATTTACATTTTATTAAAGGTAATGAATGTCATAATTACGAATAATTATAACAAAAGATGTGGACATAGTTCTTACTGTTTTGGAAATGTTATATAAAATATATGCTTTAAAAATTAAATTAAAATTATTTTTTAAGTTTACCGAGGAATTCACAACATATTGCGGATACTTTATATATAATTGATTTTAAGTAGCTTCTAATTAAACAACATTATTTGTTGATGATTTTGTGGCAAAAATATTTGATTTTTATCGTGGTAAAATTATATATTTAATAAATTAATTATTGAACACAAAATATATTATTTTATTTAGTAACAAATGATATTGAATTAAGAGCAAATAATTTTATGTAAACTCTAATGATATAAAATTTTAAAATGTAAAGTCCAATTATGAATGTTTTTAAAAGTAATTCATAAAAGACCAATTTAAGTGTAACATCCACATCTCTTTCTCATGCTTAGTGTCTTCTAATTAGGAAAATAGTGGTAGAGTACTATTGACTAGTTGAATTAATTTGGAGCGATAGCATGGTTCTTAAATTGACTTAAGTGCAAGTAGTGAGTAGTCATATCTTGGAAAGTTATATTAGCCAAAACTCTTGAGAATAACTCACAATCACTGCTTCATCTTCAATACCAATTCGAATTTGAAGGAAAGTGTCAACGGAGAGAGATAAAACGAGATAAAGATGAGAAGTGGAAGGAAAGAAAGCCTTGTTCAATGAATAATTAATTCTTGAATTTGCATGTGGAATATTTGAATACCTTTATGAAGAATCAAGGTTGTTTTGGAGCGAAGCATCGGTGATCTACATCATCTTAAACTCACCTCCTATAAATTAAAATTTATTTAATAAAATGTGGTTTTCTTAGCCCATAATTTGGGAATAGGATCATTCCATGAGGGGAATTGGGTTAGATTTTTATTACTTGCATTTTTTTTCCATTAAATTCCTTTCTTATCATGAATGTGTGAGAAATTTGTACTTGCGTGTGTTGTGTATAAAGTTTGGTAGACTTCACTATTTGTTAGCACATATTTATCATGTGTTTGGATTGGAGAAAGCATGGATAAACAAGTGAATTTTTTAGTTTAGAAGGTCTGTAAATGATTACTCGCTATTAGTTTCTGGCTACCATCCCTTAAAACCGCAGATATCCAAGTCATGGTCGATCTTTGACCTATTTAGGTATTTATTGTAACTAGTTACTTCTCAGGGTAGTTCGGAATATTTAAAATAAAGACAATGTGTAACTGATTACGCCAATTAAATAATCGATTACAAACCTTGCAATTTTTTTCACTTGGCTACCTCATACCTTGTGATTTTGGCTAGTATACTTGAATTGTGAATGTGTTTCCATGTATAAATGTTATGAACTACTAAGTTTATAAGCCAATTATATTTCACAAAATAAAATAAAAATGTATTTCCAAAGTCGAGTCGAACCTTAATTCATAACATTGAATTTACTGTGTGCTACTTTGGATGTTATGTTGTGCATCTAAATATATATAGTTATATACTATATTGCTATTTTTTTTCAGATACTCAAACAATTTACATTTTATTAAAGGTAATGAATGTCATAATTACGTAATAATTATAACAAAAGATGTGGACATAGTTCTTACTGTTTTGGAAATGTTATATAAAATATATGCTTTAAAAATTAAATTAAAATTATTTTTTAAGTTTACTGAGGAATTGCAACATATTGCAGGATACTTTATATATAATTGATTTTAAGTAGCTTCTAATTAAACAACATTATTTGTTGATGATTTTGTGGCAAAAATATTTGATTTTTATCGTGGTAAAATTATATATTTAATAAATTAATTATTGAACACAAAATATATTATTTTATTTAGTAACAAATGATATTGAATTAAGAGCAAATAATTTTATGTAAACTCTAATGATATAAAATTTTAAAATGTAAAGTCCAATTATGAATGTTTTTAAAAGTAATTCATAAAAGACCAATTTAAGTGTAACATCCATCTCTCTTTCTCATGCTTAGTGTCTTATAATTAGGAAAATAGTGGTAGAGTACTATTGACTAGTTGAATTAATTTGGAGCGATAGCATGGTTCTTAAATTGACTTAAGTGCAAGTAGTGAGTAGTCATATCTTGGAAAGTTATATTAGCCAAAACTCTTGAGAATAACTCACAATCACTGCTTCATCTTCAATACCAATTCGAATTTGAAGGAAAGTGTCAACGGAGAGAGATAAAACGAGATAAAGATGAGAAGTGGAAGGAAAGAAAGCCTTGTTCAATGAATAATTAATTTTGAATTTGCATGTGGAATATTTGAATACCTTTATGAAGAATCAAGGTTGTTTTGGAGCGAAGCATCGGTGATCTACATCATCTTAAACTCACCTCCTATAAATTAAAATTTATTTAATAAAATGTGGTTTTCTTAGCCCATAATTTGGGAATAGGATCATTCCATGAGGGAATTGGGTTAGATTTTTATTACTTGCATTTTTTCCATTAAATTCTTATCATGAATGTGTGAGAAATTTGTACTTGCGTGTGTTGTGTATAAAGTTTGGTAGACTTCACTATTTGTTAGCACATATTTATCATGTGTTTGGATTGGAGAAAACATGGAAAACAAGTGAATTTTTAGTTTAGAAGGTCGTAAATGATTACTCGCTATTAGTTTTGGCTACCATCCCTTAAAACCGCAGATATCCAAGTCATGGTCGATCTTTGACCTATTTAGGTATTTATTGTAACTAGTTACTTCTCAGGGTAGTTCGGAATATTTAAAATAAAGACAATGTGTAACTGATTACGCCAATTAAATAATCGATTACAAACCTTGCAATTTTTTTCACTTGGCTACCTCATACCTTGTGATTTTGGCTAGTATACTTGAATTGTGAATGTGTTTCCATGTATAAATGTTATGAACTACTAAGTTTATAAACCAATTATATTTCACAAAATAAAATAAAAATGTATTTCCAAAGTCGAGTCGAACCCAGAATTCATAACATTGAATTTACCAGGTGTGCTACTTTGGATGTTATGTTGTGCATCTAAATATATATAGTTATATACTATATTGCTATTTTTTTTCGTATACTCAAACAATTTACATTTTATTAGAAGGTAATGAATGTCATAATTACCAGAATAATTATAACAAAAGATGTGGACATAGTTCTTACTGTTTTGGAAATGTTATATAAAATATATGCTTTAAAAAATTAAATTAAAATTATTTTTTAAGTTTACCGAGGAATTAACATATTGCAGGATACTTTATATATAATTGATTTTAAGTAGCTTCTAATTAAACAACATTATTTGTTGATGATTTTGTGGCAAAAAATATTTGATTTTTATCGTGGTAAAAATTATATATTTAATAAATTAATTATTGAACACAAAATATATTATTTTATTTAGTAACAAATGATATTGAATTAAGAGCAAATAATTTTATGTAAACTCTAATGATATAAAATTTTAAAATGTAAAGTCCAATTATGAATGTTTTTAAAAGTAATTCATAAAAGACCAATTTAAGTGTAACATCCATCTCTCTTTCTCATGCTTAGTGTCTTATAATTAGGAAAATAGTGGTAGAGTACTATTGACTAGTTGAATTAATTTGGAGCGATAGCATGGTTCTTAAATTGACTTAAGTGCAAGTAGTGAGTAGTCATATCTTGGAAAGTTATATTAGCCAAAACTCTTGAGAATAACTCACAATCACTGCTTCATCTTCAATACCAATTCGAATTTGAAGGAAAGTGTCAACGAGAGAGATAAAACGAGATAAAGATGAGAAGTGGAAGGAAAGAAAGCCTTGTTCAATGAATAATTAATTCTTGAATTTGCATGTGGAATATTTGAATACCTTTATGAAGAATCAAGGTTGTTTTGGAGCGAAGCATCGGTGATCTACATCATCTTAAACTCACCTCCTATAAATTAAAATTTATTTAATAAAATGTGGTTTTCTTAGCCCATAATTTGGGAATAGGATCATTCCATGAGGGAATTGGGTTAGATTTTTATTACTTGCATTTTTTCCATTAAATTCCTTTCTTATCATGAATGTGTGAGAAATTTGTACTTGCGTGTGTTGTGTATAAAGTTTGGTAGACTTCACTATTTGTTAGCACATATTTATCATGTGTTTGGATTGAGAAAACATGGAAAACAAGTGAATTTTTAGTTTAGAAGGTGTAAATGATTACTCGCTATTAGTTTTGGCTACCATCCCTTAAAACCGCAGATATCCAAGTCATGGTCGATCTTTGACCTATTTAGGTATTTATTGTAACTAGTTACTTCTCGTGGTAGTTCGAATATTTAAAATAAAGACAATGTGTCGATTACGCCAATTAAATAATCGATTACAAACCTTGCAATTTTTTCACTTGGCTACCTCATACCTTGTGATTTTGGCTAGTATACTTGAATTGTGAATGTGTTTCCATGTATAAATGTTATGAACTACTAAGTTTATAAACCAATTATATTTCACAAAATAAAAATAAAAATGTATTTCCAAAGTCGAGTCGAACCTTAATTCATAACATTGAATTTACTGTGTGCTACTTTGGATGTTATGTTGTGCATCTAAATATATATAGTTATATACTATATTGCTATTTTTTTTCGATACTCAAACAATTTACATTTTATTAAAGGTAATGAATGTCATAATTACGTAATAATTATAACAAAAGATGTGGACATAGTTCTTACTGTTTTGGAAATGTTATATAAAATATATGCTTTAAAAATTAAATTAAAATTATTTTTTAAGTTTACGAGGAATTTAACATATTGCAGGATACTTTATATATAATTGATTTTAAGTAGCTTCTAATTAAACAACATTATTTGTTGATGATTTTGTGGCAAAAATATTTGATTTTTATCGTGGTAAAATTATATATTTAATAAATTAATTATTGAACACAAAATATATTATTTTATTTAGTAACAAATGATATTGAATTAAGAGCAAATAATTTTATGTAAACTCTAATGATATAAAATTTTAAAATGTAAAGTCCAATTATGAATGTTTTTTAAAAGTAATTCATAAAAGACCAATTTAAGTGTAACATCCACATCTCTCTTTCTCATGCTTAGTGTCTTATAATTAGGAAAATAGTGGTAGAGTACTATTGACTAGTTGAATTAATTTGGAGCGATAGCATGGTTCTTAAATTGACTTAAGTGCAAGTAGTGAGTAGTCATATCTTGGAAAGTTATATTAGCCAAAACTCTTGAGAATAACTCACAATCACTGCTTCATCTTCAATACCAATTCGAATTTGAAGGAAAGTGTCAACGGAGAGAGATAAAACGAGATAAAGATGAGAAGTGGAAGGAAAGAAAGCCTTGTTCAATGAATAATTAATTCTTGAATTTGCATGTGGAATATTTGAATACCTTTATGAAGAATCAAGGTTGTTTTGGAGCGAAGCATCAGGTGATCTACATCATCTTAAACTCACCTCCTATAAATTAAAATTTATTTAATAAAATGTGGTTTTCTTAGCCCATAATTTGGGAATAGGATCATTCCATGAGGGAATTGGGTTAGATTTTTATTACTTGCATTTTTTCCATTAAATTCCTTTCTTATCATGAATGTGTGAGAAATTTGTACTTGCGTGTTGTGTATAAAGTTTGGTAGACTTCACTATTTGTTAGCACATATTTATCATGTGTTTGGATTGAGAAAACATGGAAAACAAGTGAATTTTTAGTTTAGAAGGTCCAAATGATTACTCGCTATTAGTCTCGTGGGATTGACCTATTTAGGAATATTTAAAATAAAGACAATGTGTAAAATTCAATTAAATAATCGATTACAAACCTTGCAATTTTTTCACTTGGCTACCTCATACCTTGTGATTTTGGCTAGTATACTTGAATTGTGAATGTGTTTCCATGTATAAATGTTATGAACTACTAAGTTTATAAACCAATTATATTTCACAAAATAAAAATAAAAAATGTATTTCCAAAGTCGAGTCGAACCTTAATTCATAACATTGAATTTACTGTGTGCTACTTTGGATGTTATGTTGTGCATCTAAATATATATAGTTATATACTATATTGCTATTTTTTTTTATACTCAAACAATTTACATTTTATTAGAAGGTAATGAATGTCATAATTACCAGAATAATTATAACAAAAGATGTGGACATAGTTCTTACTGTTTTGGAAATGTTATATAAAATATATGCTTTTAAAAATTAAATTAAAATTATTTTTTAAGTTTACGAGGAATTCGCAACATATTGCAGGATACTTTATATATAATTGATTTTAAGTAGCTTCTAATTAAACAACATTATTTGTTGATGATTTTGTGGCAAAAAATATTTGATTTTTATCGTGGTAAAAATTATATATTTAATAAATTAATTATTGAACACAAAATATATTATTTTATTTAGTAACAAATGATATTGAATTAAGAGCAAATAATTTTATGTAAACTCTAATGATATAAAATTTTAAAATGTAAAGTCCAATTATGAATGTTTTTAAAAGTAATTCATAAAAGACCAATTTAAGTGTAACATCCACATCTCTTTCTCATGCTTAGTGTCTTATAATTAGGAAAATAGTGGTAGAGTACTATTGACTAGTTGAATTAATTTGGAGCGATAGCATGGTTCTTAAATTGACTTAAGTGCAAGTAGCTGAGTAGTCATATCTTGGAAAGTTATATTAGCCAAAACTCTTGAGAATAACTCACAATCACTGCTTCATCTTCAATACCAATTCGAATTTGAAGGAAAGTGTCAACGGAGAGAGATAAAACGAGATAAAGATGAGAAGTGGAAGGAAAGAAAGCCTTGTTCAATGAATAATTAATTCTTGAATTTGCATGTGGAATATTTGAATACCTTTATGAAGAATCAAGGTTGTTTTGGAGCGAAGCATCAGGTGATCTACATCATCTTAAACTCACCTCCTATAAATTAAAATTTATTTAATAAAATGTGGTTTTCTTAGCCCATAATTTGGGAATAGGATCATTCCATGAGGGAATTGGGTTAGATTTTTATTACTTGCATTTTTTCCATTAAATTCCTTTCTTATCATGAATGTGTGAGAAATTTGTACTTGCGTGTGTTGTGTATAAAGTTTGGTAGACTTCACTATTTGTTAGCACATATTTATCATGTGTTTGGATTGAGAAAACATGGAAAAACAAGTGAATTTTTAGTTTAGAAGGTCGTAAATGATTACTCGCTATTAGTTTTGGCTACCATCCCTTAAAACCGCAGATATCCAAGTCATGGTCGATCTTTGACCTATTTAGGTATTTATTGTAACTAGTTACTTCTCGGGTAGTTCGAATATTTAAAATAAAGACAATGTGTCTGATTACGCCAATTAAATAATCGATTACAAACCTTGCAATTTTTTCACTTGGCTACCTCATACCTTGTGATTTTGGCTAGTATACTTGAATTGTGAATGTGTTTCCATGTATAAATGTTATGAACTACTAAGTTTATAAACCAATTATATTTCACAAAATAAAAATAAAAATGTATTTCCAAAGTCGAGTCGAACCGAATTCATAACATTGAATTTACTGTGTGCTACTTTGGATGTTATGTTGTGCATCTAAATATATATAGTTATATACTATATTGCTATTTTTTTTCATATACTCAAACAATTTACATTTTATTAGAAGGTAATGAATGTCATAATTACGAATAATTATAACAAAAGATGTGGACATAGTTCTTACTGTTTTGGAAATGTTATATAAAATATATGCTTTAAAAATTAAATTAAAATTATTTTTTAAGTTTACCGAGGAATTGCAACATATTGCAGGATACTTTATATATAATTGATTTTAAGTAGCTTCTAATTAAACAACATTATTTGTTGATGATTTTGTGGCAAAAATATTTGATTTTTATCGTGGTAAAATTATATATTTAATAAATTAATTATTGAACACAAAATATATTATTTTATTTAGTAACAAATGATATTGAATTAAGAGCAAATAATTTTATGTAAACTCTAATGATATAAAATTTTAAAATGTAAAGTCCAATTATGAATGTTTTTTAAAAGTAATTCATAAAAGACCAATTTAAGTGTAACATCCACATCTCTCTTTCTCATGCTTAGTGTCTTATAATTAGGAAAATAGTGGTAGAGTACTATTGACTAGTTGAATTAATTTGGAGCGATAGCATGGTTCTTAAATTGACTTAAGTGCAAGTAGCTGAGTAGTCATATCTTGGAAAGTTATATTAGCCAAAACTCTTGAGAATAACTCACAATCACTGTTTCATCTTCAATACCAATTCAGAATTTGAAGGAAAGTGTCAACGGAGAGAGATAAAACGAGATAAAGATGAGAAGTGGAAGGAAAGAAAGCCTTGTTCAATGAATAATTAATTCTTGAATTTGCATGTGGAATATTTGAATACCTTTATGAAGAATCAAGGTTGTTTTGGAGCGAAGCATCGTGTGATCTACATCATCTTAAACTCACCTCCTATAAATTAAAATTTATTTAATAAAATGTGGTTTTCTTAGCCCATAATTTGGGAATAGGATCATTCCATGAGGGAATTGGGTTAGATTTTTATTACTTGCATTTTTTCCATTAAATTCCTTTCTTATCATGAATGTGTGAGAAATTTGTACTTGCGTGTGTTGTGTATAAAGTTTGGTAGACTTCACTATTTGTTAGCACATATTTATCATGTGTTTGGATTGAGAAAACATGGAAAACAAGTGAATTTTTAGTTTAGAAGGTCCAGAAATGATTACTATTAGTTTTGGCTACCATCCCTTAAAACCGCAGATATCCAAGTCATGGTCGATCTTTGACCTATTTAGGTATTTATTGTAACTAGTTACTTCTGGTAGTTCGAATATTTAAAATAAAGACAATGTGACACGCCAATTAAATAATCGATTACAAACCTTGCAATTTTTTCACTTGGCTACCTCATACCTTGTGATTTTGGCTAGTATACTTGAATTGTGAATGTGTTTCCATGTATAAATGTTATGAACTACTAAGTTTATAAACCAATTATATTTCACAAAATAAAAATAAAAATGTATTTCCAAAGTCGAGTCGAACCTTAATTCATAACATTGAATTTACTGTGTGCTACTTTGGATGTTATGTTGTGCATCTAAATATATATAGTTATATACTATATTGCTATTTTTTTTTCGTATACTCAAACAATTTACATTTTATTGGAAGGTAATGAATGTCATAATTACCAGAATAATTATAACAAAAGATGTGGACATAGTTCTTACTGTTTTGGAAATGTTATATAAAATATATGCTTTAAAAATTAAATTAAAATTATTTTTTAAGTTTACTGAGGAATTCAAGAACATATTGCAGGATACTTTATATATAATTGATTTTAAGTAGCTTCTAATTAAACAACATTATTTGTTGATGATTTTGTGGCAAAAATATTTGATTTTTATCGTGGTAAAATTATATATTTAATAAATTAATTATTGAACACAAAATATATTATTTTATTTAGTAACAAATGATATTGAATTAAGAGCAAATAATTTTATGTAAACTCTAATGATATAAAATTTTAAAATGTAAAGTCCAATTATGAATGTTTTTAAAAGTAATTCATAAAAGACCAATTTAAGTGTAACATCCACATCTCTTTCTCATGCTTAGTGTCTTATAATTAGGAAAATAGTGGTAGAGTACTATTGACTAGTTGAATTAATTTGGAGCGATAGCATGGTTCTTAAATTGACTTAAGTGCAAGTAGCTGAGTAGTCATATCTTGGAAAGTTATATTAGCCAAAACTCTTGAGAATAACTCACAATCACTGTTTCATCTTCAATACCAATTCGAATTTGAAGGAAAGTGTCAACGGAGAGAGATAAAACGAGATAAAGATGAGAAGTGGAAGGAAAGAAAGCCTTGTTCAATGAATAATTAATTCTTGAATTTGCATGTGGAATATTTGAATACCTTTATGAAGAATCAAGGTTGTTTTGGAGCGAAGCATCGTGATCTACATCATCTTAAACTCACCTCCTATAAATTAAAATTTATTTAATAAAATGTGGTTTTCTTAGCCCATAATTTGGGAATAGGATCATTCCATGAGGGAATTGGGTTAGATTTTTATTACTTGCATTTTTTCCATTAAATTCCTTTCTTATCATGAATGTGTGAGAAATTTGTACTTGCGTGTGTTGTGTATAAAGTTTGGTAGACTTCACTATTTGTTAGCACATATTTATCATGTGTTTGGATTGAGAAAACATGGAAAAACAAGTGAATTTTTAGTTTAGAAGGTCGTAAATGATTACTCGCTATTAGTTTTGGCTACCATCCCTTAAAACCGCAGATATCCAAGTCATGGTCGATCTTTGACCTATTTAGGTATTTATTGTAACTAGTTACTTCTCGGTAGTTCGAATATTTAAAATAAAGACAATGTGTAATCGATTCGCCAATTAAATAATCGATTACAAACCTTGCAATTTTTTCACTTGGCTACCTCATACCTTGTGATTTTGGCTAGTATACTTGAATTGTGAATGTGTTTCCATGTATAAATGTTATGAACTACTAAGTTTATAAACCAATTATATTTCACAAAATAAAAATAAAAATGTATTTCCAAAGTCGAGTCGAACCTTAATTCATAACATTGAATTTACTGTGTGCTACTTTGGATGTTATGTTGTGCATCTAAATATATATAGTTATATACTATATTGCTATTTTTTTTTATACTCAAACAATTTACATTTTATTAGTAATGAATGTCATAATTACGTAATAATTATAACAAAAGATGTGGACATAGTTCTTACTGTTTTGGAAATGTTATATAAAATATATGCTTTAAAAAATTAAATTAAAATTATTTTTTAAGTTTACGAGGAATTAACATATTACAGGATACTTTATATATAATTGATTTTAAGTAGCTTCTAATTAAACAACATTATTTGTTGATGATTTTGTGGCAAAAATATTTGATTTTTATCGTGGTAAAATTATATATTTAATAAATTAATTATTGAACACAAAATATATTATTTTATTTAGTAACAAATGATATTGAATTAAGAGCAAATAATTTTATGTAAACTCTAATGATATAAAATTTTAAAATGTAAAGTCCAATTATGAATGTTTTTAAAAGTAATTCATAAAAGACCAATTTAAGTGTAACATCCATCTCTCTTTCTCATGCTTAGTGTCTTCTAATTAGGAAAATAGTGGTAGAGTACTATTGACTAGTTGAATTAATTTGGAGCGATAGCATGGTTCTTAAATTGACTTAAGTGCAAGTAGCTGAGTAGTCATATCTTGGAAAGTTATATTAGCCAAAACTCTTGAGAATAACTCACAATCACTGTTTCATCTTCAATACCAATTCAATTTGAAGGAAAGTGTCAACGGAGAGAGATAAAACGAGATAAAGATGAGAAGTGGAAGGAAAGAAAGCCTTGTTCAATGAATAATTAATTCTTGAATTTGCATGTGGAATATTTGAATACCTTTATGAAGAATCAAGGTTGTTTTGGAGCGAAGCATCGGTGATCTACATCATCTTAAACTCACCTCCTATAAATTAAAATTTATTTAATAAAATGTGGTTTTCTTAGCCCATAATTTGGGAATAGGATCATTCCATGAGGGAATTGGGTTAGATTTTTATTACTTGCATTTTTTCCATTAAATTCCTTTCTTATCATGAATGTGTGAGAAATTTGTACTTGCGTGTGTTGTGTATAAAGTTTGGTAGACTTCACTATTTGTTAGCACATATTTATCATGTGTTTGGATTGAGAAAACATGGAAAACAAGTGAATTTTTAGTTTAGAAGGTCGTAAATGATTACTCGCTATTAGTTTTGGCTACCATCCCTTAAAACCGCAGATATCCAAGTCATGGTCGATCTTTGACCTATTTAGGTATTTATTGTAACTAGTTACTTCTGGTAGTTCGAATATTTAAAATAAAGACAATGTGTAACGATTCACCAATTAAATAATCGATTACAAACCTTGCAATTTTTTCACTTGGCTACCTCATACCTTGTGATTTTGGCTAGTATACTTGAATTGTGAATGTGTTTCCATGTATAAATGTTATGAACTACTAAGTTTATAAACCAATTATATTTCACAAAATAAAAATAAAAATGTATTTCCAAAGTCGAGTCGAACCTTAATTCATAACATTGAATTTACTGTGTGCTACTTTGGATGTTATGTTGTGCATCTAAATATATATAGTTATATACTATATTGCTATTTTTTTTTATACTCAAACAATTTACATTTTATTAGAAGGTAATGAATGTCATAATTACGAATAATTATAACAAAAGATGTGGACATAGTTCTTACTGTTTTGGAAATGTTATATAAAATATATGCTTTAAAAAATAAATTAAAATTATTTTTTAAGTTTACGAGGAATTCGCAACATATTACAGGATACTTTATATATAATTGATTTTAAGTAGCTTCTAATTAAACAACATTATTTGTTGATGATTTTGTGGCAAAAATATTTGATTTTTATCGTGGTAAAATTATATATTTAATAAATTAATTATTGAACACAAAATATATTATTTTATTTAGTAACAAATGATATTGAATTAAGAGCAAATAATTTTATGTAAACTCTAATGATATAAAATTTTAAAATGTAAAGTCCAATTATGAATGTTTTTAAAAGTAATTCATAAAAGACCAATTTAAGTGTAACATCCACATCTCTTTCTCATGCTTAGTGTCTTCTAATTAGGAAAATAGTGGTAGAGTACTATTGACTAGTTGAATTAATTTGGAGCGATAGCATGGTTCTTAAATTGACTTAAGTGCAAGTAGTGAGTAGTCATATCTTGAAAGTTATATTAGCCAAAACTCTTGAGAATAACTCACAATCACTGTTTCATCTTCAATACCAATTCAGAATTTGAAGGAAAGTGTCAACGGAGAGAGATAAAACGAGATAAAGATGAGAAGTGGAAGGAAAGAAAGCCTTGTTCAATGAATAATTAATTCTTGAATTTGCATGTGGAATATTTGAATACCTTTATGAAGAATCAAGGTTGTTTTGGAGCGAAGCATCAGGTGATCTACATCATCTTAAACTCACCTCCTATAAATTAAAATTTATTTAATAAAATGTGGTTTTCTTAGCCCATAATTTGGGAATAGGATCATTCCATGAGGGGAATTGGGTTAGATTTTTATTACTTGCATTTTTTTCCATTAAATTCCTTTCTTATCATGAATGTGTGAGAAATTTGTACTTGCGTGTGTTGTGTATAAAGTTTGGTAGACTTCACTATTTGTTAGCACATATTTATCATGTGTTTGGATTGAGAAAACATGGAAAAACAAGTGAATTTTTAGTTTAGAAGGTCTAAATGATTACTCTCTATTAGTTTTGGCTACCATCCCTTAAAACCGCAGATATCCAAGTCATGGTCGATCTTTGACCTATTTAGGTATTTATTGTAACTAGTTACTTCTGGTAGTTCGAATATTTAAAATAAAGACAATGTGTAACGATTCGCCAATTAAATAATCGATTACAAACCTTGCAATTTTTTCACTTGGCTACCTCATACCTTGTGATTTTGGCTAGTATACTTGAATTGTGAATGTGTTTCCATGTATAAATGTTATGAACTACTAAGTTTATAAACCAATTATATTTCACAAAATAAAAATAAAAATGTATTTCCAAAGTCGAGTCGAACCTTAATTCATAACATTGAATTTACTGTGTGCTACTTTGGATGTTATGTTGTGCATCTAAATATATATAGTTATATACTATATTGCTATTTTTTTTTCGATACTCAAACAATTTACATTTTATTAGAAGGTAATGAATGTCATAATTACGAATAATTATAACAAAAGATGTGGACATAGTTCTTACTGCTTTGGAAATGTTATATAAAATATATGCTTTAAAAATTAAATTAAAATTATTTTTTAAGTTTACAGGAATTCGCAACATATTACAGGATACTTTATATATAATTGATTTTAAGTAGCTTCTAATTAAACAACATTATTTGTTGATGATTTTGTGGCAAAAATATTTGATTTTTATCGTGGTAAAATTATATATTTAATAAATTAATTATTGAACACAAAATATATTATTTTATTTAGTAACAAATGATATTGAATTAAGAGCAAATAATTTTATGTAAACTCTAATGATATAAAATTTTGAAAATGTAAAGTCCAATTATGAATGTTTTTAAAAGTAATTCATAAAAGACCAATTTAAGTGTAACATCCACATCTCTTTCTCATGCTTAGTGTCTTCTAATTAGGAAAATAGTGGTAGAGTACTATTGACTAGTTGAATTAATTTGGAGCGATAGCATGGTTCTTAAATTGACTTAAGTGCAAGTAGTGAGTAGTCATATCTTGGAAAGTTATATTAGCCAAAACTCTTGAGAATAACTCACAATCACTGTTTCATCTTCAATACCAATTCAATTTGAAGGAAAGTGTCAACGGAGAGAGATAAAACGAGATAAAGATGAGAAGTGGAAGGAAAGAAAGCCTTGTTCAATGAATAATTAATTCTTGAATTTGCATGTGGAATATTTGAATACCTTTATGAAGAATCAAGGTTGTTTTGGAGCGAAGCATCGGTGATCTACATCATCTTAAACTCACCTCCTATAAATTAAAATTTATTTAATAAAATGTGGTTTTCTTAGCCCATAATTTGGGAATAGGATCATTCCATGAGGGAATTGGGTTAGATTTTTATTACTTGCATTTTTTCCATTAAATTCCTTTCTTATCATGAATGTGTGAGAAATTTGTACTTGCGTGTGTTGTGTATAAAGTTTGGTAGACTTCACTATTTGTTAGCACATATTTATCATGTGTTTGGATTGAGAAAACATGGAAAAACAAGTGAATTTTTAGTTTAGAAGGTCAGTAAATGATTACTCGCTATTAGTTTTGGCTACCATCCCTTAAAACCGCAGATATCCAAGTCATGGTCGATCTTTGACCTATTTAGGTATTTATTGTAACTAGTTACTTCTCGGGTAGTTCGAATATTTAAAATAAAGACAATGTGTAATGATTACGCCAATTAAATAATCGATTACAAACCTTGCAATTTTTTCACTTGGCTACCTCATACCTTGTGATTTTGGCTAGTATACTTGAATTGTGAATGTGTTTCCATGTATAAATGTTATGAACTACTAAGTTTATAAACCAATTATATTTCACAAAATAAAAATAAAAATGTATTTCCAAAGTCGAGTCGAACCTTAATTCATAACATTGAATTTACTGTGTGCTACTTTGGATGTTATGTTGTGCATCTAAATATATATAGTTATATACTATATTGCTATTTTTTTTTTATACTCAAACAATTTACATTTTATTAGAAGGTAATGAATGTCATAATTACGTAATAATTATAACAAAAGATGTGGACATAGTTCTTACTGTTTTGGAAATGTTATATAAAATATATGCTTTAAAAATTAAATTAAAATTATTTTTTAAGTTTACCTGAGGAATTCGCGCAACATATTGCAGGATACTTTATATATAATTGATTTTAAGTAGCTTCTAATTAAACAACATTATTTGTTGATGATTTTGTGGCAAAAAATATTTGATTTTTATCGTGGTAAAAGTTATATATTTAATAAATTAATTATTGAACACAAAATATATTATTTTATTTAGTAACAAATGATATTGAATTAAGAGCAAATAATTTTATGTAAACTCTAATGATATAAATTTTCTAAAATGTAAAGTCCAATTATAAATGTTTTTTAAAAGTAATTCATAAAAGACCAATTTAAGTGTAACATCCACATCTCTCTTTCTCATGCTTAGTGTCTTCTAATTAGGAAAATAGTGGTAGAGTACTATTGACTAGTTGAATTAATTTGGAGCGATAGCATGGTTCTTAAATTGACTTAAGTGCAAGTAGCTGAGTAGTCATATCTTGGAAAGTTATATTAGCCAAAACTCTTGAGAATAACTCACAATCACTCGTTTCATCTTCAATACCAATTCATAATTTGAAGGAAAGTGTCAACGGAGAGAGATAAAATGAGATAAGGATGAGAAGTGGAAGGAAAGAAAACCTTGTTCAATGAATAATTAATCCTTGAATTTGCATGTGGAATATTTGAATACCTTTATGAAGAATCAAGGTTGTTTTGGAGCGAAGCATCAGGTGATCTACATCGTCTTAAACTCACCTCCTATAAATTAAAATTTATTTAATAAAATGTGGTTTTCTTAGCCCATAATTTGGGAATAGGATCATTCCATGAGGGGAATTGGGTTAGATTTTTATTACTTGCATTTTTTCCATTAAATTCCTTTCTTATCATGAATGTGTGAGAAATTTGTACTTGCGTGTGTGTATAAAGTTTGGTAGACTTCACTATTTGTTAGCACATATTTATCATGTGTTTGGATTGAGAAAACATGGAAAACAAGTGAATTTTTAGTTTAGAAGGTCGTAAATGATTACTCTCTATTAGTTTTGGCTACCATCCCTTAAAACCGCAGATATCAAGTCATGGTCGATCTTTGACCTATTTAGGTATTTATTGTAACTAGTTACTTCTCGGTAGTTCGAATATTTAAAATAAAGACAATGTGTCGATTACGCCAATTAAATAATCGATTACAAACCTTGCAATTTTTTTCACTTGGCTACCTCATACCTTGTGATTTTGGCTAGTATACTTGAATTGTGAATGTGTTTCCATGTATAAATGTTATGAACTACTAAGTTTATAAACCAATTATATTTCACAAAATAAAAATAAAAATGTATTTCCAAAGTCGAGTCGAACCTTAATTCATAACATTGAATTTACTGTGTGCTACTTTGGATGTTATGTTGTGCATCTAAATATTTATAGTTATATACTATATTGCTATTTGTTTTTCATATACTCAAACAATTTACATTTTATTAGAAGGTAATGAATGTCATAATTACCAGAATAATTATAACAAAAGATGTGGACATAGTTCTTACTGTTTTGGAAATGTTATATAAAATATATGCTTTAAAAAATAAATTAAAATTATTTTTTAAGTTTACGAATTAATAACATATTACAGGATACTTTATATATAATTGATTTTAAGTAGCTTCTAATTAAACAACATTATTTGTTGATGATTTTGTGGCAAAAATATTTGATTTTTATCGTGGTAAAATTATATATTTAATAAATTAATTATTGAACACAAAATATATTATTTTATTTAGTAACAAATGATATTGAATTAAGAGCAAATAATTTTATGTAAACTCTAATGATATAAAATTTTAAAATGTAAAGTCCAATTATGAATGTTTTTAAAAGTAATTCATAAAAGACCAATTTAAGTGTAACATCCATCTCTCTTTCTCATGCTTAGTGTCTTCTAATTAGGAAAATAGTGGTAGAGTACTATTGACTAGTTGAATTAATTTGGAGCGATAGCATGGTTCTTAAATTGACTTAAGTGCAAGTAGTGAGTAGTCATATCTTGGAAAGTTATATTAGCCAAAACTCTTGAGAATAACTCACAATCACTGTTTCATCTTCAATACCAATTCGAATTTGAAGGAAAGTGTCAACGGAGAGAGATAAAACGAGATAAAGATGAGAAGTGGAAGGAAAGAAAGCCTTGTTCAATGAATAATTAATTCTTGAATTTGCATGTGGAATATTTGAATACCTTTATGAAGAATCAAGGTTGTTTTGGAGCGAAGCATCGGTGATCTACATCATCTTAAACTCACCTCCTATAAATTAAAATTTATTTAATAAAATGTGGTTTTCTTAGCCCATAATTTGGGAATAGGATCATTCCATGAGGGAATTGGGTTAGATTTTTATTACTTGCATTTTTTCCATTAAATTCCTTTCTTATCATGAATGTGTGAGAAATTTGTACTTGCGTGTGTTGTGTATAAAGTTTGGTAGACTTCACTATTTGTTAGCACATATTTATCATGTGTTTGGATTGGAGAAAACATGGAAAAACAAGTGAATTTTTTAGTTTAGAAGGTCTGTAAATGATTACTCTATTAGTTTTGGCTACCATCCCTTAAAACCGCAGATATCCAAGTCATGGTCGATCTTTGACCTATTTAGGTATTTATTGTAACTAGTTACTTCTCGGGTAGTTCGAATATTTAAAATAAAGACAATGTGTCGATTACGCCAATTAAATAATCGATTACAAACCTTGCAATTTTTTTCACTTGGCTACCTCATACCTTGTGATTTTGGCTAGTATACTTGAATTGTGAATGTGTTTCCATGTATAAATGTTATGAACTACTAAGTTTATAAACCAATTATATTTCACAAAATAAAATAAAAATGTATTTCCAAAGTCGAGTCGAACCTTAATTCATAACATTGAATTTACTGTGTGCTACTTTGGATGTTATGTTGTGCATCTAAATATTTATAGTTATATACTATATTGCTATTTTTTTTGTATACTCAAACAATTTACATTTTATTAAAGGTAATGAATGTCATAATTACGTAATAATTATAACAAAAGATGTGGACATAGTTCTTACTGTTTTGGAAATGTTATATAAAATATATGCTTTAAAAAATAAATTAAAATTATTTTTTAAGTTTACGGAATTCAATAACATATTACAGGATACTTTATATATAATTGATTTTAAGTAGCTTCTAATTAAACAACATTATTTGTTGATGATTTTGTGGCAAAAATATTTGATTTTTATCGTGGTAAAATTATATATTTAATAAATTAATTATTGAACACAAAATATATTATTTTATTTAGTAACAAATGATATTGAATTAAGAGCAAATAATTTTATGTAAACTCTAATGATATAAAATTTTAAAATGTAAAGTCCAATTATGAATGTTTTTAAAAGTAATTCATAAAAGACCAATTTAAGTGTAACATCCACATCTCTTTCTCATGCTTAGTGTCTTCTAATTAGGAAAATAGTGGTAGAGTACTATTGACTAGTTGAATTAATTTGGAGCGATAGCATGGTTCTTAAATTGACTTAAGTGCAAGTAGTGAGTAGTCATATCTTGGAAAGTTATATTAGCCAAAACTCTTGAGAATAACTCACAATCACTGTTTCATCTTCAATACCAATTCGAATTTGAAGGAAAGTGTCAACGGAGAGAGATAAAACGAGATAAAGATGAGAAGTGGAAGGAAAGAAAGCCTTGTTCAATGAATAATTAATTCTTGAATTTGCATGTGGAATATTTGAATACCTTTATGAAGAATCAAGGTTGTTTTGGAGCGAAGCATCGGTGATCTACATCATCTTAAACTCACCTCCTATAAATTAAAATTTATTTAATAAAATGTGGTTTTCTTAGCCCATAATTTGGGAATAGGATCATTCCATGAGGGAATTGGGTTAGATTTTTATTACTTGCATTTTTTCCATTAAATTCCTTTCTTATCATGAATGTGTGAGAAATTTGTACTTGCGTGTGTTGTGTATAAAGTTTGGTAGACTTCACTATTTGTTAGCACATATTTATCATGTGTTTGGATTGAGAAAACATGGAAAACAAGTGAATTTTTAGTTTAGAAGGTCGTAAATGATTACTCTATTAGTTTTGGCTACCATCCCTTAAAACCGCAGATATCAAGTCATGGTCGATCTTTGACCTATTTAGGTATTTATTGTAACTAGTTACTTCTCGGGTAGTTCGAATATTTAAAATAAAGACAATGTGTGATTACGCCAATTAAATAATCGATTACAAACCTTGCAATTTTTTTCACTTGGCTACCTCATACCTTGTGATTTTGGCTAGTATACTTGAATTGTGAATGTGTTTCCATGTATAAATGTTATGAACTACTAAGTTTATAAACCAATTATATTTCACAAAATAAAAATAAAAATGTATTTCCAAAGTCGAGTCGAACCTTAATTCATAACATTGAATTTACTGTGTGCTACTTTGGATGTTATGTGTGCATCTAAATATTTATAGTTATATACTATATTGCTATTTTTTTTCTTATACTCAAACAATTTACATTTTATTAGAAGGTAATGAATGTCATAATTACCAGAATAATTATAACAAAAGATGTGGACATAGTTCTTACTGTTTTGGAAATGTTATATAAAATATATGCTTTAAAAAATTAAATTAAAATTATTTTTTAAGTTTACGAGGAATTCAACATATTACAGGATACTTTATATATAATTGATTTTAAGTAGCTTCTAATTAAACAACATTATTTGTTGATGATTTTGTGGCAAAAATATTTGATTTTTATCGTGGTAAAATTATATATTTAATAAATTAATTATTGAACACAAAATATATTATTTTATTTAGTAACAAATGATATTGAATTAAGAGCAAATAATTTTATGTAAACTCTAATGATATAAAATTTTGAAAATGTAAAGTCCAATTATGAATGTTTTTTAAAAGTAATTCATAAAAGACCAATTTAAGTGTAACATCCACATCTCTCTTTCTCATGCTTAGTGTCTTCTAATTAGGAAAATAGTGGTAGAGTACTATTGACTAGTTGAATTAATTTGGAGCGATAGCATGGTTCTTAAATTGACTTAAGTGCAAGTAGCTGAGTAGTCATATCTTGGAAAGTTATATTAGCCAAAACTCTTGAGAATAACTCACAATCACTCGTTTCATCTTCAATACCAATTCAGAATTTGAAGGAAAGTGTCAACGGAGAGAGATAAAACGAGATAAAGATGAGAAGTGGAAGGAAAGAAAGCCTTGTTCAATGAATAATTAATTCTTGAATTTGCATGTGGAATATTTGAATACCTTTATGAAGAATCAAGGTTGTTTTGGAGCGAAGCATCAGGTGATCTACATCATCTTAAACTCACCTCCTATAAATTAAAATTTATTTAATAAAATGTGGTTTTCTTAGCCCATAATTTGGGAATAGGATCATTCCATGAGGGGAATTGGGTTAGATTTTTATTACTTGCATTTTTTTTCCATTAAATTCCTTTCTTATCATGAATGTGTGAGAAATTTGTACTTGCGTGTGTTGTGTATAAAGTTTGGTAGACTTCACTATTTGTTAGCACATATTTATCATGTGTTTGGATTGGAGAAAACATGGAAAAACAAGTGAATTTTTTAGTTTAGAAGGTCGTAAATGATTACTCTATTAGTTTTGGCTACCATCCCTTAAAACCGCAGATATCAAGTCATGGTCGATCTTTGACCTATTTAGGTATTTATTGTAACTAGTTACTTCTCGGGTAGTTCGAATATTTAAAATAAAGACAATGTGTCGATTACGCCAATTAAATAATCGATTACAAACCTTGCAATTTTTTTCACTTGGCTACCTCATACCTTGTGATTTTGGCTAGTATACTTGAATTGTGAATGTGTTTCCATGTATAAATGTTATGAACTACTAAGTTTATAAGCCAATTATATTTCACAAAATAAAAATAAAAAATGTATTTCCAAAGCTGGGAGTCGAACCCAGAATTCATAACATTGAATTTACCAGGTGTGCTACTTTGGATGTTAGGTTGTGCATCTAAATATTTATAGTTATATACTATATTGCTATTTTTTTTCATATACTCAAACAATTTACATTTTATTAGAAGGTAATGAATGTCATAATTACGAATAATTATAACAAAAGATGTGGACATAGTTCTTACTTTTGGAAATGTTATATAAAATATATGCTTTAAAAATAAATTAAAATTATTTTTTAAGTTTACCGAAATTCAACATATTACAGGATACTTTATATATAATTGATTTTAAGTAGCTTCTAATTAAACAACATTATTTGTTGATGATTTTGTGGCAAAAATATTTGATTTTTATTGTGGTAAAATTATATATTTAATAAATTAATTATTGAACACAAAATATATTATTTTATTTAGTAACAAATGATATTGAAATAAGAGCAAATAATTTTATGTAAACTCTAATGATATAAAATTTTGAAAATGTAAAGTCAATTATGAATGTTTTTAAAAGTAATTCATAAAAGACCAATTTAAGTGTAACATCCACATCTCTCTTTCTCATGCTTAGTGTCTTCTAATTAGGAAAATAGTGGTAGAGTACTATTGACTAGTTGAATTAATTTGGAGCGATAGCATGGTTCTTAAATTGACTTAAGTGCAAGTAGTGAGTAGTCATATCTTGGAAAGTTATATTAGCCAAAACTCTTGAGAATAACTCACAATCACTCGTTTCATCTTCAATACCAATTCGAATTTGAAGGAAAGTGTCAACGAGAGAGATAAAACGAGATAAAGATGAGAAGTGGAAGGAAAGAAAGCCTTGTTCAATGAATAATTAATTCTTGAATTTGCATGTGGAATATTTGAATACCTTTATGAAGAATCAAGGTTGTTTTGGAGCGAAGCATCGTGATCTACATCATCTTAAACTCACCTCCTATAAATTAAAATTTATTTAATAAAATGTGGTTTCTTAGCCCATAATTTGGGAATAGGATCATTCCATGAGGGGAATTGGGTTAGATTTTTATTACTTGCATTTTTTTTCCATTAAATTCCTTTCTTATCATGAATGTGTGAGAAATTTGTACTTGCGTGTGTTGTGTATAAAGTTTGGTAGACTTCACTATTTGTTAGCACATATTTATCATGTGTTTGGATTGGAGAAAACATGGAAAAACAAGTGAATTTTTTAGTTTAGAAGGTCTGTAAATGATTACTCTCTATTAGTTTCTGGCTACCATCCCTTAAAACCGCAGATATCCAAGTCATGGTCGATCTTTGACCTATTTAGGTATTTATTGTAACTAGTTACTTCTCAGGGTAGTTCGGAATATTTAAAATAAAGACAATGTAACGATTACGCTAATTAAATAATCGATTACAAACCTTGCAATTTTTTTCACTTGGCTACCTCATACCTTGTGATTTTGGCTAGTATACTTGAATTGTGAATGTGTTTCCATGTATAAATGTTATGAACTACTAAGTTTATAAACCAATTATATTTCACAAAATAAAATAAAAAAATGTATTTCCAAAGTCGAGTCGAACCTTAATTCATAACATTGAATTTACTGTGTGCTACTTTGGATGTTATGTTGTGCATCTAAATATATATAGTTATATACTATATTGCTATTTTTTTTTATACTCAAACAATTTACATTTTATTAAAGGTAATGAATGTCATAATTACGAATAATTATAACAAAAGATGTGGACATAGTTCTTCTGTTTTGGAAATGTTATATAAAATATATGCTTTAAAAAATAAATTAAAATTATTTTTTAAGTTTACAGGAATTCGCAACATATTAGGATACTTTATATATAATTGATTTTAAGTAGCTTCTAATTAAACAACATTATTTGTTGATGATTTTGTGGCAAAAATATTTGATTTTTATCGTGGTAAAATTATATATTTAATAAATTAATTATTGAACACAAAATATATTATTTTATTTAGTAACAAATGATATTGAATTAAGAGCAAATAATTTTATGTAAACTCTAATGATATAAATTTTAAAATGTAAAGTCCAATTATGAATGTTTTTTAAAAGTAATTCATAAAAGACCAATTTAAGTGTAACATCCACATCTCTCTTTCTCATGCTTAGTGTCTTATAATTAGGAAAATAGTGGTAGAGTACTATTGACTAGTTGAATTAATTTGGAGCGATAGCATGGTTCTTAAATTGACTTAAGTGCAAGTAGCTGAGTAGTCATATCTTGGAAAGTTATATTAGCCAAAACTCTTGAGAATAACTCACAATCACTGCTTCATCTTCAATACCAATTCAGAATTTGAAGGAAAGTGTCAACGGAGAGAGATAAAACGAGATAAAGATGAGAAGTGGAAGGAAAGAAAGCCTTGTTCAATGAATAATTAATTCTTGAATTTGCATGTGGAATATTTGAATACCTTTATGAAGAATCAAGGTTGTTTTGGAGCGAAGCATCGTGTGATCTACATCATCTTAAACTCACCTCCTATAAATTAAAATTTATTTAATAAAATGTGGTTTTCTTAGCCCATAATTTGGGAATAGGATCATTCCATGAGGGGAATTGGGTTAGATTTTTATTACTTGCATTTTTTTTCCATTAAATTCCTTTCTTATCATGAATGTGTGAGAAATTTGTACTTGCGTGTGTTGTGTATAAAGTTTGGTAGACTTCACTATTTGTTAGCACATATTTATCATGTGTTTGGATTGGAGAAAACATGGAAAAACAAGTGAATTTTTTAGTTTAGAAGGTCTGTAAATGATTACTCGCTATTAGTTTTTGGCTACCATCCCTTAAAACCGCAGATATCCAAGTCATGGTCGATCTTTGACCTATTTAGGTATTTATTGTAACTAGTTATTTCTCAGGGTAGTTCGGAATATTTAAAATAAAGACAATGTGTAACTGATTATGCCAATTAAATAATTGATTACAAACCTTGCAATTTTTTTCACTTGGCTACCTCATACCTTGTGATTTTGGCTAGTATACTTGAATTGTGAAGTGTTTCCATGTATAAATGTTATGAACTACTAAGTTTATAAGCCAATTATATTTCACAAAATAAAAATAAAAAATGTATTTCCAAAGTCGAGTCGAACCGAATTCATAACATTGAATTTACTGTGTGCTACTTTGGATGTTATGTTGTGCATCTAAATATTTATAGTTATATACTATATTGCTATTTGTTTTTCATATACTCAAACAATTTACATTTTATTAAAGGTAATGAATGTCATAATTACGAATAATTATAACAAAAGATGTGGACATAGTTCTTACTGTTTTGGAAATGTTATATAAAATATATGCTTTAAAAAATAAATTAAAATTATTTTTTAAGTTTATGGAATTAACATATTACAGGATACTTTATATATAATTGATTTTAAGTAGCTTCTAATTAAACAACATTATTTGTTGATGATTTTGTGGCAAAAATATTTGATTTTTATCGTGGTAAAATTATATATTTAATAAATTAATTATTGAACACAAAATATATTATTTTATTTAGTAACAAATGATATTGAATTAAGAGCAAATAATTTTATGTAAACTCTAATGATATAAATTTTTAAAATGTAAAGTCCAATTATGAATGTTTTTAAAAGTAATTCATAAAAGACCAATTTAAGTGTAACATCCACATCTCTTTCTCATGCTTAGTGTCTTATAATTAGGAAAATAGTGGTAGAGTACTATTGACTAGTTGAATTAATTTGGAGCGATAGCATGGTTCTTAAATTGACTTAAGTGCAAGTAGCTGAGTAGTCATATCTTGGAAAGTTATATTAGCCAAAACTCTTGAGAATAACTCACAATCACTGTTTCATCTTCAATACCAATTCAGAATTTGAAGGAAAGTGTCAACGGAGAGAGATAAAACGAGATAAAGATGAGAAGTGGAAGGAAAGAAAGCCTTGTTCAATGAATAATTAATTCTTGAATTTGCATGTGGAATATTTGAATACCTTTATGAAGAATCAAGGTTGTTTTGGAGCGAAGCATCAGGTGATCTACATCATCTTAAACTCACCTCCTATAAATTAAAATTTATTTAATAAAATGTGGTTTTCTTAGCCCATAATTTGGGAATAGGATCATTCCATGAGGGGAATTGGGTTAGATTTTTATTACTTGCATTTTTTTCCATTAAATTCCTTTCTTATCATGAATGTGTGAGAAATTTGTACTTGCGTGTTGTGTATAAAGTTTGGTAGACTTCACTATTTGTTAGCACATATTTATCATGTGTTTGGATGGAGAAAACATGGAAAAACAAGTGAAATTTTTAGTTTAGAAGGTCGTAAATGATTACTCGCTATTAGTTTTCGCTACCATCCCTTAAAACCGCAGATATCCAAGTCATGGTCGATCTTTGACCTATTTAGGTATTTATTGTAACTAGTTACTTCTCGGGTAGTTCGAATATTTAAAATAAAGACAATGTGTAACTGACACGCCAATTAAATAATCGATTACAAACCTTGCAATTTTTTTCACTTGGCTACCTCATACCTTGTGATTTTGGCTAGTATACTTGAATTGTGAGTGTGTTTACATGTATAAATGTTATGAACTACTAAGTTTATAAACCAATTATATTTCACAACATAAAAATAAAAAATGTATTTCCAAAGTCGAGTCGAACCTTAATTCATAACATTGAATTTACTGTGTGCTACTTTGGATGTTATGTTCTGCATCTAAATATTTATAGTTATATACTATATTGCTATTTGTTTTTTCATATACTCAAACAATTCACATTTTAATAGAAGGTAATGAATGTCATAATTACCAGAATAATTATAACAAAAGATGTGGACATAGTTCTTACTGTTTTGGATAACTTATATAAAATATATGCTTTAAAAAAATAAATTTAAATTATTTTTTTTAAGTTTACCTGAGGAATTCGCCCAACATATTACAGGATACTTTATATATAATTGATTTTAAGTAGCTTCTCATTAAACAACATAATTTGTTGATGATTTTGTGGCAAAAATATTTGACTTTTATCGTGGTAAAATTAAATATTTAATAAATAAATTATTGAACGCAAAATATATTATTCTATTTAGTAACAAATGATATTGAAATAAGTGCAAATAATTTTAAGTAAACTCTAATGAAATAAAATTTTGAAACTGTAAAGTCCAATTATGTATGGGTTTTTAAAAGTAATTCATAAAAGACTAATTTAAGTGTAACATCCACATCTCTCTTTCTCATGCTTTGTGTCTTCTAATTAGGAAAATAGTGGTAGAGTACTATTGACTAGTTGAATTAATTTGGAGCGATAGCATGGTTCTTAAATTGACTTAAGTGCAAGTAGCTGAGTAGTCATATCTTGGAAAGTTATATTAGCCAAAACTCTTGAGAATAACTCACAATCACTCGTTTCATCTTCAATACCAATTCAGAATTTGAAGGAAAGTGTCAACGGAGAGAGATAAAACGAGATAAAGATGAGAAGTGGAAGGAAAGAAAGCCTTGTTCAATGAATAATTAATTCTTGAATTTGCATGTGGAATATTTGAATACCTTTATGAAGAATCAAGGTTGTTTTGGAGCGAAGCATCAGGTGATCTACATCGTCTTAAACTCACCTCCTATAAATTAAAATTTATTTAATAAAATGTGGTTTTCTCAGCCCATAATTTGGGAATAGGATCATTCCATGAGGGGAATTGGGTTAGATTTTTATTACTTGCATTTTTTTCCATTAAATTCCTTTCTTATCATGAATGTGTGAGAAATTTGTACTTATGTGTGTTGTGTATAAAGTTTGGTAGACTTCACTATTTGTTAGCACATATTTATCATGTGTTTGGATTGGAGAAAGCATGGATAAACAAGTGAATTTTTTAGTTTAGAAGGTCTGTAAATGATTACTCTCTATTAGTTTCTGGCTACCATCCCTTAAAACCTCAGATATCCAAGTCATGGTCGATCTTTGACCTATTTAGGTATTTATTGTAACTAGTTACTTCTCGGTAGTTCGAATATTTAAAATAAAGACAATGTAATCGACACGCCAATTAAATAATCGATTACAAACCTTGCAATTTTTTTCACTTGGCTACCTCATACCTTGTGATTTTGGCTAGTATACTTGAATTGTGAATGTGTTTCCATGTATAAATGTTATGAACTACTAAGTTTATAAGCCAATTATATTTCACAAAATAAAAATAAAAAATGTATTTCCAAAGTCGAGTCGAACCTAATTCATAACATTGAATTTACTGTGTGCTACTTTGGATGTTATGTTGTGCATCTAAATATTTATAGTTATATACTATATTGCTATTTGTTTTTCATATACTCAAACAATTTACATTTTATTAAAGGTAATGAATGTCATAATTACGAATAATTATAACAAAAGATGTGGACATAGTTTTACTGTTTTGGAAATGTTATATAAAATATATGCTTTAAAAAATAAATTAAAATTATTTTTTAAGTTTACGGAATTAACATATTACAGGATACTTTATATATAATTGATTTTAAGTAGCTTCTAATTAAACAACATTATTTGTTGATGATTTTGTGGCAAAAAATATTTGATTTTTATCGTGGTAAAAATTATATATTTAATAAATTAATTATTGAACACAAAATATATTATTTTATTTAGTAACAAATGATATTGAATTAAGAGCAAATAATTTTATGTAAACTCTAATGATATAAATTTTTTAAAATGTAAAGTCCAATTATGAATGTTTTTTAAAAGTAATTCATAAAAGACCAATTTAAGTGTAACATCCACATCTCTCTTTCTCATGCTTAGTGTCTTCTAATTAGGAAAATAGTGGTAGAGTACTATTGACTAGTTGAATTAATTTGGAGCGATAGCATGGTTCTTAAATTGACTTAAGTGCAAGTAGCTGAGTAGTCATATCTTGGAAAGTTATATTAGCCAAAACTCTTGAGAATAACTCACAATCACTCGTTTCATCTTCAATACCAATTCATAATTTGAAGGAAAGTGTCAACGGAGAGAGATAAAATGAGATAAGGATGAGAAGTGGAAGGAAAGAAAACCTTGTTCAATGAATAATTAATCCTTGAATTTGCATGTGGAATATTTGAATACCTTTATGAAGAATCAAGGTTGTTTTGGAGCGAAGCATCAGGTGATCTACATCGTCTTAAACTCACCTCCTATAAATTAAAATTTATTTAATAAAATGTGGTTTTCTTAGCCCATAATTTGGGAATAGGATCATTCCATGAGGGAATTGGGTTAGATTTTTATTACTTGCATTTTTTCCATTAAATTCCTTTCTTATCATGAATGTGTGAGAAATTTGTACTATGTGTGTTGTGTATAAAGTTTTGTAGACTTCACTATTTGTTAGCACATGTTTATCATGTGTTTGGATTGGAGAAAACATGGAAAAACAAGTGAATTTTTTAGTTTAGAAGGTCTGTAAATGATTACTCTCTATTAGTTTCTGGCTACCATCCCTTAAAACCGCAGATATTCAAGTCATGGTCGATCTTTGACCTATTTAGGTATTTATTGTAACTAGTTACTTCTGGTAGATCGAATATTTAAAATAAAGACAATGTAAATGACACGCCAATTAAATAATCGATTACAAACCTTGCAATTTTTTTCACTTGGCTACCTCATACCTTGTGATTTTGGCTAGTATACTTGAATTGTGAATGTGTTTCCATGTATAAATGTTATGAACTACTAAGTTTATAAACCAATTATATTTCACAACATAAAAATAAAAAATGTATTTCCAAAGCTGGGAGGCGAACCCAGAATTCATAACTTTGAATTTACCAGGTGTGCTACTTTGGATGTTATGTTGTGCATCTAAATATATATAGTTATATACTATATTGCTATTTTTTTTTCGTATACTCAAACAATTCACATTTTAATAGAAGGTAATAAATGTCATAATTACCAGAATAATTATAACAAAAGATGTGGACATAGTCCTTACTGTTTTGGATAACTTATATAAAATATATGCTTTAAAAAAATAAATTTAAATTATTTTTTTTAAGTTTACCTGAGGAATTCGCCCAACATATTACAGGATACTTTATATATAATTGATTTTATGTAGCTTCTCATTAAACAACATAACTTGTTCATGATTTTGTGGCAAAAAATATTTGACTTTTATTGTCGTAAAAATTAAATATTTGATAAATAAATTATTGAACGCAAAATATATTATTCTATTTAGTAACAAATGATATTGAAATAAGTGCAAATAATTTTAAGTAAAGTCTAATGAAATAAAATTTTGAAAATGTAAAGTCCAAGCATGAATGGGTTTTTAAAAGTAATTCATAAAAGACTAATTTAAGTGTAACATCCACATCTTTCTTTGTCATGCTTAGTGTCTTCTAATTAGGAAAATAGGTGTAGAGTACTATAGATTTGTTGAATTAATTTGGAGGGATAGCATGGTTCGTAAATTGACTTAAGTGCATGTAGCTGAGTAATCATATCTTGGAAAGTTATAGTAGCCAAAACTCTTGAGAATAACTCAAAATCACTCGTTTCATCTTCAATACCAATTCATAATTTGAACGAAAGTGTCAACGGAGAGAGATAAAATGAGATAAGGATGAGAAGTGGAAGGAAAGAAAACCTTGTTCAATGAATAATTAATCCTTGAATTTGCATGTGGAATATTTGAATACCTTTATGAAGAATCAAGGTTGTTTTGGAGCGAAGCATGAGGTGATCTACATAATCTTAAACTCACCTCCTATAAATTAAAATTTACTTAATAAAATGTGGTTTTCTTAGCCCATAATTTGGGAATAGGATTATTCCATGAGGGGAATTGGGTTAGATTTTTATTACTTGCATTTTTTTCCATTAAATTCCTTTCTCATCATGAATGTGTGAGAAATTTGTACTTGCGTGTGTTGTGTATAAAGTTTTGTAGACTTCACTATTTGTTAGCACATGTTTATCATGTGTTTGGATTGGAGAAAACGTGGAAAAACAAGTGAATTTTTTAGTTTAGAAGGTCTGTAAATGATTACTCTCTATTAGTATCTGGCTACCATCCCTTAAAACCGCAGATATTCAAGTCATGGTCGATCTTTGACCTATTTAGGTATTTATTGTAACTAGTTACTTCTAAGGGTAGTTCGGAATATTTAAAATAAAGACAATGTGTAACTGATTACGCCAATTAAATAATCGATTACAAACTTTACAATTTTTTTCACTTGGCTACCTCATACCTTCTGATTTTGGCTAGTATACTTGAATTGTGAATGTGTTTCCATGTATAAATGTTATGAACTACTAAGTTTATAAACAAATTATATTTCAAGAATAAAAATAAAATAAGCATTCCAAATACTGTGTCATATGTTATATATATAGGTTGAAATAAAATAATTAAAATTAATTTTTTATGTTATATATATTTTAAACATATTATACTTTATATATAATTGATTTTAAGTAGCTTCTAATTAAACAACATTATTTGTTGATGATTTTGTGGCAAAAAATATTTGATTTTTATCGTGGTAAAAATTATATATTTAATAAATTAATTATTGAACACAAAATATATTATTTTATTTAGTAACAAATGATATTGAATTAAGAGCAAATAATTTTATGTAAACTCTAATGATATAAATTTTCTAAAATGTAAAGTCCAATTATAAATGTTTTTTAAAAGTAATTCATAAAAGACCAATTTAAGTGTAACATCCACATCTCTCTTTCTCATGCTTAGTGTCTTATAATTAGGAAAATAGTGGTAGAGTACTATTGACTAGTTGAATTAATTTGGAGCGATAGCATGGTTCTTAAATTGACTTAAGTGCAAGTAGCTGAGTAGTCATATCTTGGAAAGTTATATTAGCCAAAACTCTTGAGAATAACTCACAATCACTCGTTTCATCTTCAATACCAATTCAGAATTTGAAGGAAAGTGTCAACGGAGAGAGATAAAACGAGATAAAGATGAGAAGTGGAAGGAAAGAAAGCCTTGTTCAACGAATAATTAATTCTTGAATTTGCATGTGGAATATTTGAATACCTTTATGAAGAATCAAGGTTGTTTTGGAGCGAAGCATCAGGTGATCTACATCATCTTAAACTCACCTCCTATAAGTTAAAATTTATTTAATAAAATGTGGTTTTCTTAGCCCATAATTTGGGAATAGGATCATTCCATGAGGGGAATTGGGTTAGATTTTTATTACTTGCATTTTTTTCCCATTAAATTCCTTTCTTATCATGAATGTGTGAGAAATTTGTACTTGCGTGTGTTGTGTATAAAGTTTGGTAGACTTCACTATTTGTTAGCACATATTTATCATGTGTTTGGATTGGAGAAAACATGGAAAAACAAGTGAATTTTTTAGTTTAGAAGGTCTGTAAATGATTACTCGCTATTAGTTTTTGGCTACCATCCCTTAAAACCGCAGATATCCAAGTCATGGTCGATCTTTGACCTATTTAGGTATTTATTGTAACTAGTTATTTCTCAGGGTAGTTCGGAATATTTAAAATAAAGACAATGTGTAACCAATTAAATAATCGATTACAAACCTTGCAATTTTTTTCACTTGGCTACCTCATACCTTGTGATTTTGGCTAGTATACTTGAATTGTGAATGTGTTTCCATGTATAAATGTTATGAACTACTAAGTTTATAAGCCAATTATATTTCACAAAATAAAAATAAAAAATGTATTTCCAAAGCTGGGAGTCGAACCCTGAATTCATAACATTGAATTTACTGTGTGCTACTTTGGATGTTAGGTTGTGCATCTAAATATTTATAGTTATATACTATATTGCTATTTGTTTTTTCGTATACTCAAACAATTTACATTTTATTAAAAGGTAATGAATGTCATAATTACCAGAATAATTATAACAAAAGATGTGGACATAGTTCTTACTGTTTTGGAAATGTTATATAAAATATATGCTTTAAAAAAATAAATTAAAATTATTTTTTTTAAGTTTACCTGTGGAATTCGCGCAACATATTACAGGATACTTTATATATAATTGATTTTAAGTAGCTTCTAATTAAACAACATTATTTGTTGATGATTTTGTGGCAAAAAATATTTGATTTTTATCGTGGTAAAAATTATATATTTAATAAATTAATTATTGAACACAAAATATATTATTTTATTTAGTAACAAATGATATTGAATTAAGAGCAAATAATTTTATGTAAACTCTAATGATATAAATTTTTTAAAATGTAAAGTCCAATTATGAATGTTTTTTAAAAGTAATTCATAAAAGACCAATTTAAGTGTAACATCCACATCTTTCTTTGTCATGCTTAGTGTCTTCTAATTAGGAAAATAATGGTAGAGTACTATGGATTAGTTGAATTAATTTGGAGCGATAGCATGGTTCTTAAATTGACTTAAGTGCAAGTAGCTGAGTAGTCATATCTTGGAAAGTTATATTAGCCAAAACTCTTGAGAATAACTCACAATCACTCGTTTCATCTTCAATACCAATTCATAATTTGAAGGAAAGTGTCAACGGAGAGAGATAAAACGAGATAAAGATGAGAAGTGGAAGGAAAGAAAGCCTTGTTCAATGAATAATTAATCCTTGAATTTGCATGTGGAATATTTGAATACCTTTATGAAGAATCAAGGTTGTTTTGGAGCGAAGCATGAGGTGATCTACATAATCTTAAACTCACCTCCTATAAATTAAAATTTATTTAATAAAATGTGGTTTTCTTAGCCCATAATTTGGGAATAGGATTATTCCATGAGGGGAATTGGGTTAGATTTTTATTACTTGTATTTTTTTCCATTAAATTCCTTTCTCATCATGAATGTGTGAGAAATTTGTACTTGCGTGTGTTGTGTATAAAGTTTTGTAGACTTCACTATTTGTTAGCACGTGTTTATCATGTGTTTGGATTGGAGAAAACGTGGAAAAAAAAGTGAATTTTTTAGTTTAGAAGGTCTGTAAATGATTACTCTCTATTAGTATCTGGCTACCATCCCTTAAAACCGCAGATATTATACTCATGGTCGATCTTTGACCTATTTAGGTATTTATTGTAACTAGTTACTTCTAAGGGTAGTTCGGAATATTTAAAATAAAGACAATGTGTAACTGATTACGCCAATTAAATAATCGATTACAAACTTTACAATTTTTTCACTTGGCTACCTCATACCTTCTGATTTTGGCTAGTATACTTGAATTGTGAATGTGTTTCCATGTATAAATGTTATGAACTACTAAGTTTATAAACAAATTATATTTCAAGAATAAAAATAAAATATGCATTTCCAAAGCTAGGATTCAAACCCAGAATTCATAGCTTTGAATTTACCAATTGTGCTACTTTGGATGTTATGTTGTGCATCTAAATATTTATAGTTATATATTATATTGCTATTTGTTTTTTCATATACTCAAACAATTCACATTTTAATAGAAGGTAATGAATGTCATAATTACCAAAATAATTATAACAAAATAGGTGGACATAGTTCTTCCTGTTTTGGATAACTTATATAAAATATATGCTTTAAAAAAATTCAAATTATTTTTTTTAAGTTTACCTAAGAAATTCGCCCAACATATTACAGGATACTTTATATATAATTGATTTTAAGTAGCTTCTCATTAAACAACATAACTTGTTCAAGATTTTGTGGCAAAAAATATTTGACTTTTATTGTGGTAAAAATTAAATATTTACTAAATAAATTATTGAACGCAAAATATATTATTCTATTTAGTAACAAATGATATTGAAATAAGTGCAAATAATTTTAAGTAAACTCTAATGAAATAAGATTTTGAAAATGTAAAGTTCAATTATGAATGTTTTTTAAAAGTAATTCATAAAAGACTAATTTAAGTGTAACATCCACATCTTTCTTTGTCATGCTTAGTGTCTTCTAATTAGGAAAATAATGGTAGAGTACTATGGATTAGTTGAATTAATTTGGAGCGATAGCATGGATTGTAAATTGACTTAAGTGCAAGTAACTGAGTAGTTATATCTTGGAAAGTTATATTAGCCAAAACTCTTGAGAATAACTCACAATCACTCGTCCCACCTCCTATAAATTCAAATTTATTTAATAAAATGTGGGTTTCTTAGCCCATAATTTGGGAATAGGATCATTCCATGAGGGGAATTGGGTTAGATTTTTATTACTTCCATTTTTTTCCTATTAAATTCATTTCTTATCATGAATGTGTGAGAAATTTTTACTTGCGTGTGTTGTGTATAAAGTTTGGTAGACTTCACTATTTGTTAGCACATGTTTATCACGTGTTTGGATTGGAGAAAACGTGAAAAACAAGTGAATTGTTTAGTTTAGAAGGTCTTTAAATGATTACTCTCTATTAGTATATGGCTACCATCCCTTAAAACCGCAGATATTCAAGTCATGGTCGATCTTTGACCTATTTAGGTATTTCTTGTAACTACTTACTTCTCAGGGTAGTTCGGAATATTTAAAATAAAGACAATGTGTAACTGATTACGCCAATTAAATAATCGATTACAAACTTTGCAATTTTTTTCACTTGGCTACCTCATACCTTGTGATTTTGGCTAGTATACTTGAATTGTGAATGTGTTTCCGTGTATAAATGATATGAACTACTAAGTTTATAAACAAATTATATTTCACAAAAACGAATGGTTCAAACAAAAAAATTTAAATAATAGTTTTACTAAATATATTTTTATAGGAAACATTTTGTATTCACAATACAAGGGTTAGGAGTGCAAATAAATTCACAAAATAAAAATAAAAAATGTATTTTCAAAGCTGAGAGTCAAACCCAGAATTCATAACTTTGAATCTACCAGGTGTAATACTTTGGATGTTATGTTGTGCATCTAAATATTTATAGTTATATACTATATTGCTATTTGTTTTTTCATATACTCAAATAATTCACATTTTAATAGAAGGTAATGAATGTCATAATTACCCGAATAATTATAACAAAAGATGTGGACATAGGTCTTACTGTTTTCGAAAACTTATATAAATTATATGCTTTAAAAAAATATTCAAATCATTTTTTTTAAGTTTACCTAAGGAATTCGCCCAACATATTACAAGATACTTTATATATAATTGATTTTAAGTAGCTTCTCATTAAACAACATTATTTGTTGATGATTTTGTGCAAAAAATATTTGATTTTTATTGTGGTAAAAATTAAATATGTAATAAATAAATTATTGAACGCAAAACATATTATTTTATTTAGTTACAAATGATATTGAAATAAGTGCAAATAATTTTAAGTAAACTCTAATGAAATAAAATTTTGAAAATGTAAAGTCCAATTATGAGTGTTTTTTAAAAGTAATTCATAAAAGGCCAATTTAAGTTTAACGTCCACATCTTTCTTTGTCATGCTTAGTGTCTTCTAATTAGGAAAATAGTGGTAAGTACTATTGATTAGTTGAATTAATTTGGAGCGATAGCATGGTTCGTAAATTGACTTTCGTAAATTGACTTAAGCGCAAGTAGCTGAGTACTCATATCTTGGAAAGTTGTATTAGCCAAAACTCTTGAGAATAACTCACAATCACTCGTTTCATCTTCATTACCAATTCAGAATTTGAAGTAAAGTGTCAACGGAGAGAGATAAAACGAGATAAGGATGAGAAGTGGAAGGAAAGAAAACCTTGTTCAATGAATAATTAATTCTTGAATTTGCATGTGGAATATTTGAATACCTTTAATAAGAATCAAGGTTGTTTTGGAGCGAAGCATCAGGTGAGCTACATCATCTTAGACTCACCTCCTATAAATTCAAATTTATTTAATAAAATGTGGGTTTCTTAGCCCATAATTTGGGAATAGGATCATTCCATGAGGGGAATTGGGTTAGATTTTTATTACTTGCATTTTTTTCCTATTAAATTTCTTTCTTATCATGAATGTGTGAGAAATTTTTACTTGCGTGTGTTGTGTATAAAGTTTGGTAGACTTCACTATTTGTTAGCACATGTTTATCATGTGTTTGGATTGGAGAAAACGTGAAAAACAAGTGAATTTTTTAATTTAGAAGGTTTGTAAAATTACTCTCTATTAGTATTTGGCTACCATCCCTTAAAACTGCAGATATTCAAGTCATGGTCGATCTTTGACCTATTTAGGTATTTATTGTAACTAGTTACTTCTCAGGGTAGTTCGGAATATTTAAAATAAAGGCAATGTGTAACTGATTACGCCAATTAAATAATCGATTACAAACTTTGCAATTTTTTTCACTTGGCTACCTCATACCTTGTGATTTTGGCTAGTATACTTGAATTGTGAATGTGTTTCCATGTATAAATGATATGAACTACTAAGTTTATAAACAAATTATATTTCACAAAAACGAATAGTTCAAACAAAAAAATTTAAATAATAGTTTTATTAAATATATTTTTATAGGAAACATTTGTATTCACAATACAAGGGTTAGGAGTGCAAATAAATTCACAAAATAAAATAAAAATGTATTTTCAAAGCTGGGAGTCAAACCCAGAATTCATAACTTTGAATCTACCAGGTGTGCTACTTTGGATGTTATGTTGTACATCTAAATATTTATAGTTATGTACTATATTGCTATTTGTTTTTTTCATATACTCAAACACTTCACATTTTAATAGAAGGTAATGAATGTCATAATTACCCGAATAATTATAACAAAAGATGTGGACATAGTTCTTACTGTTTTCGAAAACTTATATAAAATATATGCTTTAAAAAAATAAATTCAAATTATTTTTTTTAAGTTTACCTAAGGAATTCGCCCAACTCGCCCAACATATTACAAGATACTTTATATATAATTGATTTTAAGTAGCTTCTCATTAAACAACATTATTTGTTGATGATTTTGTGGCAAAAAATATTTGATTATTATTGTGGTAAAAATTAAATATTTAATAAATAAATTATTGAACACAAAACATATTATTTTATTTAGTTACAAATGATATTGAAATAAGTGCAAATAATTTTAAGTAAACTCTAATGAAATAAAATTTTGAAAATGTAAAGTCCAATTATGAGTGTTTTTTAAAAGTAATTCATAAAAGACCAATTTAAGTTTAACGTCCACATCTTTCATTGTTATGTTTAGTGTCTTCTAATTAAGAAAATAGTGATTGAGTACTATTGATTAGTTGAATTAATTTGGAGTAAAGTGAAGTCAAGAAACCATTGTTTTAAAATGTTTAATATAAACTTAAATTTAGTGTGACCCTCATATGAAGTAATTCGAAATCATAAAATTTATAATGCTACGGTATGAACTAAGCATCAAGTCACTGCATGAAGCAGTTACATGAGTTTATATACTGTTATGTAACATAACATTTGTATTACATATCATATACCTTAGAGGCTGGCATCCGCGGTGGATCGGTTCAACGCAACGGAAGTCTTTGAACTCGACCGCCGCTGTAAATGGTCGTTGATGAAGTCTCCGGCCAACATGAGCTTTTCAAGATCAATGTTGGTCTTCACACCAATTCCATTCAGCATGTAGACCACATCTTCAGTAGCAACATTTCCTGTTGCTCCGTTAGCATATGGACACCCTCCAAGACCAGAAACAGATGAATCGACGATACTAATTCCCATCTATATAGTAGAATCATCGGTGCATCGATAAAAATTCTTACGTGCACAGCAAGTAAAAAGGAAAAGCTATAAGTTGATGACTTACTTGGAGGGAAACAAGAATATTTGAAAGGGATTGGCCATAAGTGTCATGGAAGTGGACAGCAAGCTTGTCTATTGGAACAACTGCTATTACAGCCGTGAGCATCGGGACAACGGTACCTGAACACGACAGTATGAACATCGAAAAATATATCGTATTCATTGAATCGACGAATTCTAAGAAAAAATTGTCTGATCACCTACCTGGTGTGCCAACTCCAGTTGTGTCACCAAGAGAAATTTCAAAGCAGCCCATATCGTATAACTCTTTTGCGACATATGCCACTTTCGAGGGAGGCGTTGGTCCGTCCACGGGGCATTCAACGACACATGATATATATCTATCACATTTGAAATTAGATAAACTAATTTGAATGTTGAGAATATTTTGAAAAGGTAAAAGGCGTACCCTCGCACAGGAATAGAGAGTTCTTTAGCCGCTCGAGTAACAGCGCGATAACGAGCAAGACTGTCTTCAATACTACAGTTAATGTTTGATTTTGAGAATGATTCAGAAGCTGATGCGAAAACAGCTACTTCTTTTGCACCAGCTGCAATAGCAGCTTCAAAACCCTGCAGAAGTAACCAACCAATCAACATTCTGAATGAAAACCTTTCTATTTATGGTTAATCGAGGTATACGTACCTTTAAATTAGGAGTTAGAACCGGTAATCTGACGCCTCTCAGGCGATGAACACCTTGCATTACTTCCTTTGCATCAGCCAACTGGAAACCGAAATAAAAGACATAAAATCGGACAGAAAGGATTCTCGAAAAAGTTCTATATACAATGCCTAATGTATAGTCATTGTACCTGTGGAACCCATTTCGGAGATACAAAACTTGTTGCCTCGATAACAGATAATCCCGAAGAAGCTAGTTTATGAATCAACTCAATCTTTACAGATGTAGGTACAATGTTCTTTTCATTTTGTAATCCATCTCTTGGACCAACTTCCACAATCTTTACAAACCTCGGTATACCGTCCAGAAACTACATTGTCCGTTATCGAAATATTAAACTTCGTTAACGATGCTAACTACTACAAACCAAAGAAATATGACAAACCTTGTAATATTGCAGCCATTGAATTACCTTATATGTTGAATTTGGAATGTCTTTGTTTTTGAAGTTTGGACTATACTGATATTCAGAGAATGAATCATCAATCTTTCCAAATTTCTTCGATTTCCGCGCTTTGGTGCTAGCCTTTTGGTTTAAGGATTCATCTCGGGGGAAGTCTCTTGTTTGTCTCTTCCATGGGAATGTCTCCATTGTATACTCCTCATCATCATCACTGCAATGTAGTAAAGCACGAGATCTTAAGTAGGATCGGTTGGCTTGTAAAAGATCGTAAAACTCAGATCGTAAGCACGGCAAGTAAGATGCTACCGAAGGGAAACATGGTAATATACATTACATATACATGCACAAAAACATGAAAAATATAACACAAGGCCCAACACTTTTCTTTCACGATCTTGCTTCAAAAAGCTCGATCTTTACCACATTGGCGACAAAAACGATATTTCTCTGATCCTAGCACTCTCAGACATCCTTAGCACGTAAGATCTTACTATTAATCACTCGATCTTGACTACACTTGGTCTTATCGATAAAGCTAATAGAGATGACAAATCAAAGAATATACTATAATAGTGATTAGAATTAAATGTATTTAAGGGCCTAACTCAAGCTGACTCACTTGCAGCTGTTAGAGGTGCTGCAACTCCCTCCTTCGAGCCAGAAGTTTCCCATGCTGCCATTGTTATCTACTCTCGGACGACAAGTACCAGACGAGAATCTCTGAATTCTATCGATAGTACTCATACTCGGAAATTTGTCGACACCGAGCGGTTCCTCCAAGCTCGACATAGTGAAGTGAAATGGTCAAACAGAACTGCTAAACAAGAAATACACGTAAGTGCCGCACATGATCAATAACATATTTCAAACTTTCAAGCCTCAACTCACTGTTGCTTCAAAAGGTAGAAAATCACTTTCAAGTTTCAGCTTTCAACTCATTTTCATGCTATAAGAGTATCTAATACTAAAGCATGTTGAAGTGATTTTCATTACCAAATTTCAACCTACTCAAACAATGATGAAAAAGGTATTGACTTATAATAGAATCAAAGGAAAATGTATATCCTACTCTTCAATTTTCTTATAATCTCCTATAAGATAGGATGCAGATTCCTGCATGACACTGATGTACGCATTCACGCATTCGATATATTAGTGAATATTCCTCTGTGTCACACAGTTTATGTTAAATCATAATTCAAAAATTAAGAAACATACTTTTTTGAATCATCAAATGCATTAAAAAAAACAGAGAGAAATGGAATAAAACAGACCTGGAAAAAAAAAAGAGAGAGTTGAAGAGATGGAAGGGGAATGGAGAAACTCTTGAAATTGAGGAAATAGTAATAGGTCAAAGTTCAAAAGGAATAAGAATGGAAGAAGGTAGATGAGGAAGAAAGTAGGAATGAAAACGTGCAACTTCATTAAACTAATCACTTTTTTTTCAACTTTCAACTATCATTTAGTTGGTAGTTGATACTATTTATGTGCCAATTATAGTACATTAATGATGAAATTGACCAATTTTTTGTTTTTCATTTTTTTTCTAATCTTTACACGTGATTTAGGAAATCTTTCATCTTTTCTGGCTTTTTTATTTATTTATAATTATTTTTAATTTATACAAAATTTAGTTTACATTAAATAAAAACGGTGTCACCTAGGATGAGAAAATGAAAATGTCCATTTTTATTTATTTGTTTTAGTTTACACGAATTTTAAGAAATTAAGTATGGTAAATTCAGCATATTGAGCATTGCAACTGACTATTGCAGATTCATACAAGTTTAAACATTTTAAAAATAATTAAAAGTAGAAGAAAGAAGCTCCCACATTTGCATGATACATTCTACCATTCTAGTACAATTATTGTCTAGTATTCCCATAATAGATTTGCTCAAAATGTCACAATAAGTAAATTGACAACTACTTTGATACACTGTAAATGAATTACAATGGCTGAATTTTGAATCACAGGGAAATGTTAAAGAATACAAAACTCTTTGCAATATTACGACGAGTTTATGAAGTTTCGAGCAGCATCTAAACTCAACTCTTCATTGACCTAAAGAAATAAAAAGAAGTTTTTAGTTTGGTTTAACACATTATAACATTTCTATAGAAAATAAATGTGCTTCTATATGCATAAATTTGAAATGCATACCAGTCTCTTATGGGTTTGTTGGAATGCCTGGCAAAATTTCTCAGCTTCTTGTGTACCAACCTGTAGAAACATTAGAACGAATGAGACTCGCTCATTCTAAGTCTTCTTGACAACAATGACAGGTAAATGACATAAATCTTTGTAACATCACGATGACAGTTATAACACAGATACTGTGTAATAACACACCCTTGTCCAAAACACACACACACACACTCACTTCTCTCTGATAATGTGTGCAATGTGCGTAACAATCTAGATTTAATTATAGCCCTCACAAACAAAATCATGATAAAGAGAAAAAGAAAATGTAGACAAGTAAAGAATGTTCATATACATAAAAATGATAAAAACTGAAATGCTTCTCTACTATAACAACAAAAGATTCTCCTCTAATTACATTAGAATGCTTATCCTCTATCTTTACAAAACCTTCTACATAAAGCTACATCATGTAATGAAACTTTTAACTGAGCACACAAACCAAGTCTACTAGGTCACCGGTTCTAAAGGAAGGAGGCATAGATTTTCCAATAAGTGTGTCTATATTTCATGATCCAAAACGAATTCTACTCTCATGAACTGACTTCTTTACCATATTCGTTCACAAAAATGTGAGAACCCTTGCTTATTTTTCAATGCATTCAGACGGCGATGCAGCGGCCCTGGCTCTTTTGACAATGTACTTAAGCCATACAGCGTGCTGCCCGATTATGGGCAACGATTTAGCATTCACATTATTTTGTAGTTGATCCATGTCATAGAGATTCGACAAAGTTTTACATTAGCTGAGCACACATACAAAGTTTTTTATCCAGGCTTGGGACTGGCTATGCATAGAAAAGCTAACATAGGAAGGATTTTTATTGACATGCCATATAGGACAAAATAATTTATGAAAAATGCTCAAACAATCCTTTAAGGCATTGTTCAAGGAGTCAAAAGAGGTATCTTTTGAATAAAAAAACAATGTATTTATTACTTTGACAAGTTTTTTATGGGTTCCTTAAACAATGCCCGACTCTTGTTAGCATGACCACTTTTTATATGCGGAAAGACATAGTATGTGTTTCATCATCCAAGATAATGTAAAAATGAAAATCAAAGTAATTCAAACTGGGTTTGAAAGTGTCGTTGGAGAAAAGAAACCTTTAATATTGAATATGAAGAGAATTTAGCATCGCAATTAGCTTCGATTAAAATTTCATATTACTCATCTTCAAACTTTTAAGGTTAAAGCCCATAATTTATAGTTTTCTTGTAGAGATTGAAAAGTAAAGAAGTAAACCAGTAAACAGGGGTGCAAACGAACTTCAATGAACATGTTCACTTTCCCTTTTAATAATTTAAGCAATGAGGATAGTTCTAGTACATAAATCATTATGCATGTCAGAGTAAGCAGATGAATTCAAAATACCTTTTTAGCAGCCTCTGATTTTAGCTTGCTCCAAAATGAATCTGTTTGTTTGAAGAATGCACATAAGCAAAACATTAATTAAGACACAATCCAGTTGATTATTGAAACAAAATTAACCGTATTGCTCAGAAACACATGAATTTTGATGTACTTTGCCGAATATCTAAGATGATCAAAACGTTCCAAATATATTAGACTAAACAAATGTGTCAAACAATAAAGGTTATATGTGATACCGTGTTTGTTGATTCCTTGAATCTCAAAATCTTTATCCTTTTCATTCCATGCATCATGCCATTCATTTAGCTGCAGTTATATGTTTGTTAAACAACATTATATGTTTCCACAAACATCAATTCATTCAGCGGTTTCAGGATTACTACCTCTTCCTTTGCTGATTGAGATCCAGACGCAGATGCTAATTGTTTGGATGATGATTCTTCTTCCTGAAAGTTATCGGTTGTTCATTAGGTGCTTGGGCATATTCTCAAACATAGAATCGTGTGGAGTATTTGAAGCTAAAAAACCAAAATTTGGACTTTGCTTTAAATAGTTTCTAACTATGTTGTGGGAAACAGGACTTCAGATTCATAAATTAAAATATATGCAAACCTTCACCGATGTAACTGTATTTAAGGTAGAAAAATCGTAGAAAATGATAATGTCTCCCATCATATTACATATGCAAATGGAAAAGAAAAAACATGGGAAATCATTCCAATATCTTTCTTAAATGAAAATCAAAGCAAAATGAGATGATATTCTATCTATTCTGAAAACTCCTAGACAAATCCTAGCATTCATAAAACAATCCCTGCATACTCCAAACTCAGTACAAAGAATGAGGCACAGCCTAAAAACAAAAAGACATTATTTTACTAGGTCTAATGGCAGTTGCCTGCACACCGTCCTAGCACGCGCCAATCATCGACCCACATAGAACATTCATTTCATATAGATCCGCTGTCAATGGTTATCAAAATCACGATTTAAATCTTAAAATCTTGCGATTTTACGATCTCACTCCTCGAACGATCTAAATCTTAAGTAGAATCGTGTGTTGTAGTCAAATTGTGAAAAGAAATGGTAAAACTATTGATTATGTGCGATTGGACAGTTCCGACCACGACTGGCCATCTTCCGGCCACCACTATTACAGGTCGGGAAGGATGACAGGATACAAAGGCTCAACAATTTCGGTCCAACGGCTTCCATTTTCCTACGGATAAACTTGCCTACGAAAATATCATGTAGAAATAATTCAAATATGTAGTATTATTTTCCATTTTAGTAGTATCTTACGATTTTTGTTACGATCTTATGTTTTACGATCTTGCTACCCCCTCTCGATCTTACAACTATAATTGAGTAGAATCTACCGGTCTTAGTTACGATTTTATGTTTTACGATCTTACTATCCCATCCCGATCTTATGCAAGATCCCTATTTTGACAACCTCAACCCCCAAATGAAACAAATAATTATAAATTGATTCAATGCCTACCTCCCAATCGAGTTATCCTCACTGCTCATAATAGAGACCCCAGCTTATCAATGACACTAACACTAATTTGTAGATGTTCTGGCCTTCTAGGCCATTTGCACGGCCCACGATGCCGTTTTCCCAGCCCACGATGGAAGTCCCAACAACAAGCATCACACGGAAAGATGTGCGGATAAGGTGGGACCTCACCCCAGCCGAAGACAGGGAATTCCAGCCTCGAGAGAATCTCCCACTGTCAGATCTTATCGAAAGCAACCCACATGAGGCACTATATCCCACCAGGACAGTTTTAAACGCCTGCACTATATAAAGTCCAACATGTGTCATTTCAGGTATTCTCTCATTCCTACACTCATACAACTTTCTCACTCATTCACAGACTTGGACATTGGGGTGCTAACCTTGCAGGTCCACCCCTACTCAGCCGTACCAGAAACTCACTACACCGCACAGGAACTTCGTTCCACTTGATCTAAAATAATTTGAGCAAATTGAAGTTATTGAATGTAACCACATGTGTGTGTATCATGTATGCATCAAACACCCAACACACACACATTCAGTTAGACGAATCGGTGCTACATGATCAGCAACTTCAATACCTAGTTCTAGTTGAAACTGACAACACTATTTCACAATTTATTTTGCATCAACAATTAACAGCTGAATTCCCCTTCTTAATATCAAATAAACCTAATTCATCTCTGGACCTAGTTAAGATCTCAATCTCATACTCTCTCTCCTCTAAGTTTTCTGTAAAATATCCTGAAAACCCAAAACTATCTTCAAACAAGTATAAACAAACATGTAATTGGGTATCACAAAAGCACCATGTAAACCACAAAATTGACAACATGGGCATCTTAAAGATCGAAGCTTTAAACAACAGGGAAGTAAGATTTGTGATATTGAGTAACAAAAATTAAAAATCAAGGAGAATCCATAAGTTTCTAAACCCTAAAAACACAAACACTAGAGATAGAGAGAGAAGTACAGAATAATCGCGTGAACGAACAGAAGGGAAGAGCTGAAGAAGGCGTTGAAATTCAGCTTCATCCATGGTTGACTGATAGAAGTTTGAGCTTATGAATGTGAACTTTGATGATGGAAAAGACTTCACTGACACACAACCTTCGGAAAACGAAGCACACCGCACCGCACACACAAACTATTCTACCATTCTCTAACTTTTCTTTTGTTTCGCAGATTCTCTAATTATTACCAAACTTTTTATTATAAGAAAATATATAAAATTTAAATTTATTAAACAATTTATGTATTTGTACTATATATTAAATTATTTAAAAATATGAGTTTGGTGTGTGAAAGAGGTTATTAATAATGTGAAGTTTAGTATGTTGAAGGTATGTTGAAGTTAATAATCGTATTTTTGATAAGATCTTGGAAGATCAAAAGATCGATTTAGGATTGGTTGACTGATTTGTGTTAATCAATTGAGGTAAAGGTGGTGATTTCATAATAGACGAGAGTGATGTGATAAGATTCAGAGACAGAGTTTGTGTGACAAATGTGTCTGAACTTAAGAAAAACATTCTCGAGTAATGTCACATAAGTAGTTTGAGTATTCATATTAGCGTTACTAAGACGTGTCAAGACTTAAAGAAGATGTTTTGGAGGTCGGGAATGAAGAGGAAAGTAGATTAGTTTGTTTATGTTGTTTGACTTGTCAAAAGTCAAAGATTGAGAAAATGAAAATGTGAATGGAATAAACTACAAGCATCATTCACCTGCACTTGATTCTATTCCTCCACTATTGTCATCTACAACAAAGGGGTTGAATTAAAGAGGTGATACAACCCAATGAAAGGCGTATGAATCATGAGAAAAAATTACTAATTGAACAAAAAATATAATTTCTCATTACACCTTTGTATAATGGGGTGTATCTCCAAAAATCGCAAAATAACCTTAGGTGAATTAGGAGATACATCTCCGACACACCAAATATCATTTTTTGCATACATTTAGTTCAAAGACGCATATATGAATAAACTCAAGGTTAATTCACAAATACATCTCCGAAGACACCTTTCGCCCTTAGTAAATCAAACAGTCACCCCATTTCTTAAGAAAAGTAGTTCGGAGATGTATATTCAAACTATTTGTGTAGCAAATTCTAAGAAACATCTCTGAATTCTTGCAATTATGTTTTTTCTAGAAACAGTTTATTGAGATTGTGGTGTTTTCAATCCAAACTAGTTTTAATTCAATTAACATTGTCGTTATTTATTTCAACAATTGATAAAAACGAATGTTATAGAACCGAGTAATGTGTTATAATATCATAAAAAATATAATTGTACAATAATTGTTTTCCAAGTCGATGAAAAATAAACAAAAAACAATCAAAAACATAGTCTACTAAGTATGCATAATCCTGACACTCAAACTCATCCTTAGCCTACGGTAACCAAAGACATTTTGTGACTCAGTAAGAACGGGGCATGATAGAGCAACCACTTCATCGCCACTTCTATCGAACAACTCAAACTCAATGCCCTTTCCTATCATTCTTATAATGGTCTGACAGATCGGTAACACATCAATGATATGGTCATCCATGGTCTGTTCATTCTCCAAGATCTCCTCGTGAGCAGACCTAGGTGGACGTTCATGACATGTAAGGGTGTGACGCCTTGTAGAACCATGTCATGTAACCATCCACGTTATACCATTGTTCTGTAGCTTCATAACTCTAATACTCCACTAGTACCAGAAGACTCTCACAATCTTCCAGAATGTCATCCAATTGTTTGTGGATAATGCTCACAAGACTAGTCTGGAGACGGGACCTTAGAATGATCTACATGTATCCAAAATGTTGCACACCCCGCTTAGGAAGATACATGCACATGATATTGGTCTCACATGTTAGCCATACATAGTATAAGGAAATATGGTTGAATGGAATAATGTCTTGATGAATAATGTATGGCATATAGACGACATCATGTTGTATCATATTGATGTACACAAGAAACGACAGCATAACATCATTCCTTCTAATAGGGACAAACTGAAAAGCAAATGGGAAATTCTCAGTATACAATAGGTCACGTTGAAACCTGTGAATTTCGTAATAACGATTAAGGCTTCACCCCTAAAATTTATAAGAAAAAAGTATTAGTAACAAGGGTGAAAAAATTGGTTTAACTTAATAGTGAGATTTGAAAATTAACGTAAGCAAGGTGCATGAGTCATCTACTTTGTCATCCAATGAGAACCTTCGTTCAGATTGGAGTACATGTATACCAAGCATACGGCCCATCGTTTCCCTTTGTGAATGGCCTTCAAATCGATGAAATACTTGAGGACCACCACATCCACAGAGATTACACTTTTGTCCACAAACATAGATATGCCAACCAAGAACATGAAGAAACATCTCAAGATACACTCCTTATGATAGTCAACCCAAAGATCATCAGCATTCGGATGTTAGGCTATCTCCAAGTTATCGTCATACAACTTCACCCACAAAGAAAACTTAACATCTTTATCCCTGGTGCTTTTACACTACTCAAAGGCTTCCACATGGTCAGCTCCCAAATAATCCACCATCATATCCACTGCTTCATTTATGTTAATCTTATAATGATCAAGCAACCTTCCTCTGATGGAAAGGTGTAGGAGGAGGAAAGCTGCTACATCATCTTATGTAATAGTCATTTAGCCAATAAGAAAGTGGAAAGATGATGTTTCATTATGTCATCTCTCAATCAATGCAATATGTATGTCATGGATGATGATGTTGTATCCAAAAGCACAAAGACCTGCAAGACTAGATTTCTAGAGTGCACTTTTGAACCACTCATCCGGAGGCACATAAGGGTTATGAATCTTTATTGCATGGTTCACATATGTCAGATAGTTATGTTCTTCTTGAAAATAAAATATAACACTCTCAGTCGAGTTGAACTTGGTTGAAATATAAAAAAATAAAACCCGTTAAAAAATAAATCCCTCTACGTCCCATATATGTGGAGCCGCATGATCTCCAAAGTATATCAATAATGAAGTATATGTGGTCCCTTCTGAAAAGGGTCTACAAATGGGACATCCTCGGCAACTGGGACATCAGTGTAATCGAGCATTGTCATCATGATGCGCACGATTTTGAGTTCCCGACCCTGTGATAGTTTACTCCTAGAGGTCGGATCCTTCATGTTAGTGAGCTGACTCAATTAGGGTGGATCATCCGAGTCTCAACATTTTGTTGTTTTCAACCATTTTCTTTGGAAAAAACATAAGAAAATAGATTAGTGCATCGGGTAAGAAAGAGTTCAGAGATGTGTCTTCAAACACCATAATAATACATTTCGGATATACATCTCTGAACAAATGTGTTTTTCAGCTTTCATGGTAAAGATATTTCTGCAATTGTCCTGGCCAACCAAAACGCATCCAAATCATGTAAATGATATAAACAAATCCTACACATAATCTATTTCATATTTTAATGTTATCTAATGCATTAAAACTAACCTATTTGAGCTGATATATTAATCAAAAATCAAAATAAACTAAATGAGAAACTTACTTAAAAACGTTTTGATGATGGTGTAAAGTGATTTGGTATTGAATGCAATAGTTAGAGGGGGTTAAGAATAGCAAGATACAAGTAAAATATACTCCAAACTTGACCTTGAGTGGGAAATAAAAATAGGTAGAGGGATGTAGTGAGAAAGATTTTGTTTTTGAAAAAAATGAAGGAGAAGAGAGAGAGAGTCTGGTGCGAGCTTTAAATATGCTCACCTACTTCGAAGATGCATCTTCGAACTGGTTTTTTTATTTTAAAAAAAAGATGTATTCAGAAATGTATCTCCAAACACACCCTAAAATCCCTTTGTATATACATCTTCGAATTTTTCTTCAACTCAAATAAAGAATTGATGTGTCCAAAGATAGATCTTCAAAAATATAGGGCATTATAGAAATTTCGCACGGGACATGTGAGATGAGAAATTTCCAAAAAGAAAAAGGAATGCAACTTTAAAGTTAATACCATTTTTCAAAATATTAAAAAAAATTATATTTGTTTTTTCTAAATTATGAGACTAATTTTGATATTTTATATCATAAACATACATTATTGAAGATCATAACATAATCAAAATCATAATTTTTTTTAATAACTTGTATTTTAAAAATAATTTTTATGAAAAAGTATTTGAAATAGCTTCAAAATTAAATAATTTTTTGAAATTTTAATGTCAAATTTTTTTCACTAAGAAATGAATCATTTAAAATAACATTTTAAAAATAACATTTGAAACTTTTAAGAAAAATTTCTTTATAATATTTTTTACACAACAATATTACATTATAAAAATCATAGGGGGCCCTTTATCTTGTGTCTCTCTTCCTTCATAAATTCTTAAAGAGTTAATCCCAAACAGCATTCTGTTACATTTTAGGAAAGTTAATAAAAGGTTAAACACTTCCAATTAGGTTATGTAATTCCAGAAAATTTATGCTAAAGTTCCATTCAATCTTTTCAGTAACCTAATGTCTACACTCTAAACATGTCATTAATATGAATAAAGTAACCTGTTTACAAGCTGACATTACACCAAACTCATATCAACAAACACCGGGTATAACCTAAGAGCTACTTCTAAACCCTCGCCTATTTCTTTAAAGCTGCACCACTTTGTAAATACATTTTTTCCCTTGCGTCCGGATGAGATAATTAGGAAATTGGCATTTTTTGTTGTACAAATGGTAAATCCAGATGGAAACGGTTTTAAGAATTATGAGATGGAAAAAGAAGCTCTCATAATTTAACAGTTTATCCAAGTAACTGAATTATAGCTTGTAATACCATCTATCGTTTCCAGTCTTGAAGAATATTTATGCACATTCTTAATAATGATTTTGCCCCTTCATTCTTCTCTATCTCATACTGATGAAGGAGTTCTTCTTTGAACTCTTCATTAATTGCAATAACTGGAAACACGGCCACAGAGAGTTTCATGATTTCCAGAAGGCATTCCGAGGCAGAAACATGAACCTGATTTCTGCATATGAAACACAAGATGAAATAAAATATGATTATTGACGGCTAATTAGAGTACTGAAACAATTACCAATAGCTAAAGATTAAAGTAATCATAATTAAAGTAATCAATCTATAAATGGAAGTATTGCTCTTATTATGACAAATGACAGAATTAATGGACAATTGCAAAAAGTGTTCAAGTAAACAAGATTGTAACGTACCTGAGCAATTTTTATTGTGCTTATGCAATGTAGAACCTTTGGGGATATAGAATGAAACATCTGATTTAAAATAAACTGATATTAGATCAATCAAGAATTGGAGTTATTAGAAATCCAACTGAAACTGAACCCTATTTTACCTCCTGAACAAGGGAAGTTACACTGGCATGTTCATCACTTCCCTGGGAGTCCTTTATGACATTGTGGAGCCTTGAACAAAGTTCTTTGATGGATAAAAATGCGGTAGTTTTGACTGCACAGAAATTAATGTATTATTCTAGTGTTAAAAAAATGATGGCAGGTCACTGAAACAAAATATGAAGGATTGAGAATACCTGTCCATTTATATTCAGGTAATAGGAATACAGCATAGATGTGCATTAGGTCCTTTTGCTTTTGAAGAATATCATTTATATGTGCCACGTGGATGCAAGAGGTCAAACAATCTATAATTTTGTTATGTGGAATAGAAGTCTCTTCAACACTGTCCAACTCTGCAAAAAAGATATGTCAAATTGCCTGATGCTAAAAGTTTGTTATGAGAATCATAATACGAATCATCAGGTTGCTGGTATCAAAGAAAAAGTGTGCCTGCCAGAACAACATGATAACAAGGAAGGCTATATACTAAGAACCAATCAGAATAATGAGGCGTTTAAAAGAACTTTTGAGCTTATTTTATAACATAAGCACTTATTTAAAAGTACGAAAATTGGTACGTATAAAATTAGCTAATGATATACTCATAAGCGGTTTTCAGCTTCTAAAACAAGTGCTGGAAAATATGAGACTTGGAATGTTGTATAGAAGATGAAAGACAAAAAACTGAAATCCAAATGAATGTACAGTGAGATTCGATGGCAAAAGTGAATACAATTAGAGTTATCCACTTTTGGGAACACTTTGACTGAGACCAGTTTGACATTATAAATGTTTCTGTGCATGGAGACATCAACAAGGAGGTATATCTGGAAATCTCGCCAGGATGTGACTCCATAACAGAGTGAATAAGATATGCATATTAAAGAACGCCTTATATTGATTCAAGCAGTGTACTCTTGTGGTTGGTTTGGGCGGTTCACTTGAGCAATGGTATCCTTGGAAATTGGGATACAATGAGACCCAAAAGGTGACCATACTCTTTGCATAAAACATTTTTAGGAATGAAAACTCAGACTACTAGTCTACGTAGATGAGATTGACTGGGAAAAAACTAATCATCACCTACAATGTATATATCATCTATGTAGGATAGAAGCTGTCTACTCCATACAAGGTGCTAAGAGCCACATCGGATAATATATGGCATGAGTATGTCTTTATAAGTGGGAACAATTCTCACCCTACAAGCCGATTTTGTAGGGATGAGTTTGGCCTAAAACCACAAATCTTATCAACAAGGCATTGATATCTCCAAAAGGAAATATGTCCTTGAGGACATCTCATAGAATTGGGAGTGATCATGAGCGCCCAAAAGTAGACTTTCCTATAATGTTAGCACCCACTGCCCTTGATCATCGTTACAAAATAATACTCACTTTTTTCTGCTCTTTCCAAACCATCAGTGGCAGCAATCTAAACCAATTTAGTACGAGAAGATTCAACTCACCCACCACATTAGCCATACACTACCTCATACAAGGAACAATTTTGTTGCAACATAGAAATAAAGATATAGAATTCGCCATAACCTGCTTTAGCACCATCACTGACCGATGGTGACTTTTGGGGCTGTGACTTGAATAGGTCAAACAACATGGGAAAAACCATATTCAACAAATCTGGGTTGCCAAAGGCTTTGATAACCTGAAATCATGCGTGAAAAATGATTAAGCGTCTAAATATTTAAATTGAGGAAATATATGAAAAATGGATGAAAATTTACAATAGTTATATCATGATTCAAGGAATGTATAGAGATTATTGACAATTTTATGGTTTTTGTTTATAAAGAAGGTAAACATAAAATAGTTATCCTCTTCTGTTCTTCACAAATTTTCTCCTCTCCCACAAACCCGACAAAATCAACAAGTTAAACTGGAAATGAACATTTGATTCTTAAGTTTGCTATGGTAGATAAATCTATCAATAAATTAATAAATGTGGAATAATCAATACATAATCAAAATGATTCTGTTTACAGCCCATTAGGTTTAGGATTAATGTAATTAGTTAGCTTTTATTTCCCTTTTCTATAATTAGAATTAGCTTTTATGGGAAATTAATTCCCGATTCTTAGGGCGATTTCTTTCAAATCATCTCTGTATTCTATAAATACAATGTATGTAATTCTCTTAAAACAAAAAAGGAAATATAAAATATATTCCTACATGGTATCAGAGCACGATCTGAACCATCCCTAACCTAGTGCCGCCAAACTATGGAGGATCCCAAAGTTGATGAATTGCTCAAAGTGGAGACTGGATCATTTCCAACCAGTTCACACGAAGGGCTCACTCACCTCATCACAGGCCATAAATTAAATGGTCAAAACTATACCCAATGGGTAAGGTCACTCAAGATCTTCCTCGAAGGAAAAGGAAGGGAAGGCTACACCACAGGAGATTCTAAATGTCCCGAGAGCGGAGACAAAAACTTTCAGAAATGGAAACTTGAGAACAACCAAGTAATGTCATGGCTGCTCAATACCATGACAAATGAAATTGGAGAAAATTTCATGTTCTATGATACTGCAAAAGAAATATGGGATGTAGTAAAGGAAACATACTCAAATGTTGAAAATACATCTGTCATATTTGAGATAAAAAGCATTCTTCATAACCTTCGACAGGGAGAATCTTCTGTTACCGAGTATTTTAACATACTTAACAAACACTGGCAGCAACTCGACATATATGAAGAGGTTACATGGTGTTGCACAGAAGATCAAAAGAAGTATAAGGAACTGGTGGAAAAAGATAGGATTTACAAATTCCTACTGGGACTAAACAAGAATCTAGATGAAGTTCATGGAAGGATTCTTGGAACTAAACCACTTCTCAAAATTCGAGAAGCCTTTTCAGAAGTGAGAAGGGAAGAAAGCAGGAGGAAAATCATGTTGGGGACACCTAACTCAGTTCCATACAATGAGAGCTCTGCAATGGCGCAAGAGGAATCGGCCACCACAAAAGAAAACCCACAGTGCGTCACCGCAAGAGACCAGGCCACACAAAAGAAACTTGTTGGATTATACATGGAAAACCTTCAGAGGCAAAATTGTTCAAAGGCAAGGAAGGCAGAGGTAACACAGCATGTAACAATCAAGAAAGTGAGGTATACCCTAACTCATCTCTTTTAGCAAAGAACAAATGGAGGCTCTTCAAAACTCTTTCAAGAAACCATGTTAATCGCAAAAAAGTGGTATAGTAGTGGCTCAAAGAGGTAATTACTTACATGCTCTAAACACTAGTAAGGAAAAAAGTAATCATGGATTGTTGACTCGGGGCTTGGATCACATGACCGAGATTTTACTTTGTTTAATAGTTATTCTCCATGTCCCTGTAACTATAATGTTCGAATAGCTGATGGTACACTTTCTAAGGTCATGGGTAAAGGATCAATTATCATTTCACCAAATATTACACTTCACTTTGTTTTGTACGTGCCCAAACTGGATTGTAACTTGTTGTCTATTAGCAAGATTACAAGAGATTTGAAATGTGTTACTAATTTCTTCCCTAACTTGTGTGAATTTCAGATTTTGGAGTCGGGGAAGACGATTGGCAATGTCAAGAGTCTTGGACTCTACCTCCTTCAAGTGGAAAAATCAAGAAAAACTCAAGAATAATTATCGTGTTTGCAGCTTCAAATGATAATAATCCCAGTAATGATGTGGCACTATAGATTAGGCCACCCAAATTTCACATACTTGGAAAAGATGTATCCCTCTTTATTCAATAAAAACAAGGAACATTTTCAATGTGAAATTTGCCAATTGTCAAAACATACCCGAAACCATTACTCACCCCAATCATATAAACCATCCAAACCTTTTTCATTAATTCATAGTGATGTATGGGGACCATCACGAGTCCACAACATTACAGGCTCGAGATAGTTTGTCACCTTTATTGATGATCACACGCGTGTTACCTGGGTGTTTCTAATGAAGGAAAAATCAGAAGTAGGGAGAATATTTTAAATTTATCATAAGATGATACAAACACAATTCCAAAGCAATATTCAGATACTTAGAACTGACAATGGTCGTGAGTATTACAACCTTGCTCTAAATTCCTATCTTCAAAAGGTTGGAATTGTTCACCAAAGCTCATGTGTGGACACTCCCAAACAAAATGGAGTAGCAGAAAGAAAGAATAGACACCTTTTGGAAGTGACTAGATCAATCATGTTGGCCACAAATGTCCCACAACACTTTTGGGGAGAAGCTGTCCTTTCAGCAACTCACCTTATAAATCAAACACCCTCTCGTATCCTTAACTTTAAGACCCCACTCTCCGCACTTCAAAACCTATTTCCAACCAGCAAAATTTTTTCCTCCATTCCATTAAAAATATTTGGATTCTCAACTTTTGTCCATAACCTCAACCCTCACCGAAGCAAATTAGATCCAAAATCCATCAAATGCATTTTTTTAGGTTACTCTCCGCACCAAAAGGGATATAGGTGTTACTCTCCCCATACCAAAAAATTTTACCACACGATGGATGTAACCTTCTTTGAAAATCAGCCCTATTACACCAAAACTGGTATTTAGGGGGAGCAATCATACATCGAAAATTCAAAATACCAACTTTTGCCTTTTGAACCTCTTGAACTTATCGAACATGACAAAATCTTGCCAAACCAAATCGGTAACACTCAATCAGCCGAACCTATGCCTAAATCAGTTGAAAAATCACCAAACCAAACCTCTAACATTCAGCCGAGTGAAAGGACAATGTGTGGAAAACAAGACCACTTATAGTCTCAACCACATCTCAAGATAATTGTGATCCAAAGACAAGCCGTGGAAGGGTCTTTGTTAAAAAGAAGAGGAAGGAATTAGAGTCAAGTACACGACAAGGCCATGAGTCGACTGCACTCTAAAATGAAGTTCCACGTAATATTCTTCCTAACTCGAACATGTTGATATAAATACAATGATATTGATATTCTTATTGCTATGAGAAAAGGGTTAGAACTTGCACTAAACACCCTATTGAAAATTATATCTCCTATGGAAAACTATCGAAAGTTACAGTCCTTTGTAGCATTGTTGACAACATAGAAATTCCAAATAATATTCAAGAAGCATTAACCCGAATGGGCAGCAACTCTAATGAAGTTCAAGCACTTGTAAGAAATGGCACATGGAGATCACCGCTATACCGGGGAAGAAAGCGAGGATGCAAGTGGATATTTTCAATTAAGCACAATGTTGATGGAGTATAAACAGTACAAAGCTCGGTTGGTTGCTAAGGGTTCACACAATCATATGGGGTGGATTATGAGGAAACTTTTGCACTTGTTGCAAGCTCAATTGTCCGGTTCTACTATCTCCGCAGAAATCTAGATTGTCCCTACACCAACTAGACATAAAGAATGCATTTCTAAATGGGGAGTTACAAGAAGAGGTATACATGCAAATTCCGTCGGGACTTAAATCACCTGGAACCTCCAACATGGTGTGTCGACTTCGAAAATCTCTATATGGCCTCAAACAATCACCGAGGGCGTGGTTTGACAGATTAACAAAAGTTGTCAAGCAAGATGGTTTTGTTCAATGTCAAACAGACTATACTATGTTTGTCAAGCACTCTTTAGATGGGAAGATAGCTTTGTTTATTGTCTATGTTGATGACATCGTAATTACGGGAGATGATGATAAACAAGTCAACTAGTTAAAAAAACTTCTAGCCAAAGAATTTGAAGTCAAAGACTTGGGACAACTCAAGTATTTTCTAGGGATGGAAATTGCACGAACAAAGAACGGTATTTCAGTTTCTCAAAGGAAGTACACTCTGGATTTGCTTCAAGAAACAGGTATGCTTGGATGCAAAGCTGCCAATACTCCCATAGAACAAGTAAAAAGGAGTGAAGATGAAAATGTACCGGCTAATAAAGATAGATATCAAAGTCTAGTTGGAAAACTAATCTATCTAACTCACACCAGACCGGACATTGTTTTTGCTGTAAGCTTGGCTAGTCGTTATATGTCAAATCCAACTGAAACTGACATGAAAAATGTGAACAAAATTCTCAAGTATCCGAAAGGTACACCGGCCGAGGACTTTATTTTCAAAAGAACTCGACAGAGGCATTGAAGTCTACACCGATTTCGATCGGTGATGTTTATCCGACAGAAATCGACTACTACGCACGTTGTATGGGGTAATATGGTAACTGGAGAAGCAAGAAACAATCATTGTGGCTAGGAGTAAAGGTAATTCGAGCTATGTCACAAGGTATTTGTGAAGGAATTTGGCTTAGCGAATGCTAGATGAGATCACAATTCCTACCAATCACCCCATGAAGATATTATGTGATAACAAGGATGCTATTAGCATTGCGAAGAACCCGTACAACATGATAGAACAAAGCATGTAGAGATAGACCGACACTTCATCAAAGAGAAAATTGATCATGAAATTATAAGTGTTAACCATATTCCATCATGCCAACAAACTGCAGACATTCTAACAAAAGCCCTTCCGAGGAACATATACGAGAATATCAGATCCAATCTGAGTATGATAGACATCTACCACCCAGATTGAGGGGGAGTGTGAAATAATCAATACGTAATCAAAATGATTTTTGTCCCATTAGGTTTAGGATTAATGTAATTAGTTAGCTATTACCTTTTCTATAATTAGAATTAGCTTTTATGGGAATTTAATTCCGATTCTTAAGCATTTCTCTTTCAAATACTTCCTCCTGTATTCTATAAATACAGTGTATGCAATTCTCTTAAAACAAAAAAGGAAATATAAAATATATTCCTACAATAAACATTACCATTTCTGACGCAGTCAAAAACCCTAGGAAATAACAAGGGCTAAACCTAGAATAAAAAATAGGTTTAAGCTTTGGAGTCCACCAAGAATAAAGAAAACTTCAAATTTTATTATATGAAAGATAATATCCTTATGGCAACGTCAAAGGTCTTTAAATACATAAAACAAAATAACCTTAATGGACTTACAGAGACCCTAATAGAGTTTTAATCTAAAACAGAATCAAATCTTTTAATCTAAAACGAAATCAAATCTAAAATATAATCAAATCCTAAATAAAATCAAATCTAAAATAGAATCAATCCTAAATAGAATCAAATCCAAAATAGAATCAAATAGTAAATTGCGATTTCGGACAAACGAACTTAAATGGGACGATTCCCTTTCGAAAAGATATAATACGAGCTACTGAAGCCCGAATTTGGACACGAATAATAACACGGACACAAAGACATCACTAATGTAAAAAATATAGGACACGGACACAAAGACATCACTAATGAAAAAATATAAGACACGGACACAAAGACATCACTAATGTAAAAAATATAGGACACGTACACGGCTATATATATTTTATATATTAATAAAATAATGTAATTTATGAGCACAATTTATGAAAAGTCTACAATGAGAACTAAAATTTATATTTATTTAAACTTAGTACTTTCAATCAACCAAAAAAAGACTTAAATTAAATACTTTCAATTAAAAAAAATCATCTAAAACAAAATGATACAAATCATATTATAGTCACTACATATTGAAAAAACAGGTCTCTAAATTTGTCTCATCCAAAAACAAGTTGTATGTTATATGTAATTAACATGTAACATGAGTGAAACAAAAACAAATAACATATAACATTTTTGTAATTAACATGAAACATAAACAAAAAACATAAACAAAAAACAAAGACAATTTACAAACAATAACATGAGAGAAGTGTCGTCGCCAACATCTATAATTAACAACAGAAAACAAACAGAGACAAATGATAAAGGATATCGTAGAAAAAAGAAAAAGCCTATAGTAAACCATCAATCCCTAATGTGTAACCAGCATTCACTGCTCCTTTTGATGTTCCGTTTGTTCATGAGCCCTATAACATTGACATGCCATATCTCGAGCAAGAGCATGATATGTCCTATTCCTAGCAAGAGTTAGATTCTGACTCGAATGAGGATAAATCATTAACGGTTACACTCATGGTATGAGAGTCTGGTTTAACATCCGATGGGTCACTTGTTATCAGACTTTCGTTATCAGTCATCCACCTTTTATTTCCACGTTTCAGATATCCAGTCCTGAATATGTACTTATAAGTGGGGGCAATTTTCACCTTACAAGCCGATTTTATAGGGTTGAGTTAGGCCCAACCACATTCATTAACCGGAACATTTATAATCTTCTCTCTAGTAAGGTTTCACAGTAAGCATGACTGTTAACTCATTCCAAAACTGATTATTAACAATGTGAACCTTGTAAATATTAATGATTACACGACATAATTACTATATTCACTTTTCACAATGGACATAGAGTTGCCACAAGCTATTTTGCTAAGACTAGGGACACTCATTGGCTACCGAATAAAATATTTAACCCCAAAGGATAGATTTTCTAAAATCACATTGTAGCAGTAAAGCACCCACAATTAATAACTTACCTGTTCAAGAGAGGTAAATGCTGCTTCGCGGTATTTTTTCTCCTTTTTGGTGCATGCTGATGATACCAAATTCAAAATTGCAATGGAAGAGGCAGAACCATCAGCAGAAATAGCTTTATGGCAGGATTTAGATAGAGCACCTACTGCTAGCAATAAAACATCTTTTCCCTGTCACATTTTGTCTACAATTAAATTCTGAAGATAGTCTATATAGTCATCTTAAAAACTCAAGTGTCATATCATACTCAATAAAAACTAGTTTTTTTTGTTTACCTCCCATAGGCGACCGGGAATTTCCTTTATAAGAGATTGAAGCAGAACTTCATAGTGAGAAGAAAGAGAGTCACCCAAAACATCACTGAGCTTACAGATAGCTTGTGCAGACTGCATGTACAATAGCAGAAAATAAGCATAAATCTAGACCCAACTGACCAAGCTTAAATCAACATAACAGAAAGGGCTAAAAGAAGGCAAAATTCACAACTAACTTTTTTTTCCCTTGTCCATGATGATGATGACATGCCATCACAAATCAGTGAAACAATTTCACCCAAGTATAATTGGAGAGTGATTCGTTCCCCACTTGTATATTCTTCCCATAGTTCTTCAAATTGGCTGGAAATATTAGTGTCATCCTCGAATCTGCATGCGATGTTTTAAGTACCAATAGAATAAGAAATACATTTAATACTCAATGAAGAAGTCAGTTCATTACATAAGCATCATTTACAGACAGCTTAGCTGGCAGTTCTGGCCAACTTTAAAATTTAGAATACAAACAACAACTAAACTTTATCCCACTAAGTGGCTACATGGATCAACTTTTGCCATAAAGTTTTATCCAGGACCATACTTTTATTCAAATCGTTAATCTCGATATCTTTCTTAAAAACTTCTCTTATAGTCTTTCTAGGTCTTCCTCTAGATGTTTGATTCCTCTCCATCTGATCTACTCTCCTTACCACAAAATCTATAGATCTTTTCTCTACATACCCAAATCACCTAAGTCTATTTTTCACCATCTTTTCTACTATAAGCGTTACCCCAACAATTTTCGTTTCTAATCCTATCTTGCGTACTCATACTGTTATACATCATTTACCACCTTTAGATATAAATATCATTGTGGCCCCCCAGCTAATAGCTTAGGCTGTTAGTAGTTGTAGCTCCTGGAAATGGTTTCTTCTTTTAAAAACTGTGTCCACATTCTTTAGATTAAACTGAGATTTAGCAACAAAATGTTTTGGGTCAGTTCTTTTAGTATTTCTTTTATGAGCATAAGTAAACATAAAATTATTCCCGTGTCTCCACTTAACCATTTTACTATAAAGGGTTGCTTAGTTTGGAAAAATGTTGTTCCGCTTTTGTTTCCAATTTTAATTTCTAATTAAAAACACCAGTTTATTCTCACTATGTTTCATCCAATTTTTGACTAAGCAGAAAAAAAAAAACTCAAATCATTTTCAATGGAAGACTTTGCTTGATAAACATAATTTAACAAAGAACTGTGTTAGCATAATACAGTCAATGTTTCCCAAGAGAAAATAAATCATTATAGCGACTGGCAGCTAATGGCAAAAACTTCTACTTATACATATGATTTTTTTAGTAGCGGAATATATCTTATGAAAAGCATCTCATACTATTTTAATTGAATTATAGGAAATTAATTCAGCTTAGATTATCTGTTGGCATTAAATGTCATTTTTTTTATATATAATATTGTTTCATTATTTGATTAGAATTGTATTGTTAGTATAATGATTAAGGTGTTGTCTTTTGTAATACTATACAACCAATCACTTGACCCATGTATTAATATTTTGGGTATTCATTTCTTTCTTTATATACCTTAAAGAATAAGGGAAAATTTGTTTTAGCTTTAAAGAAATAGATTTTTCTTTCTATTTTCAAAAATATTTTTATAAAAAAAAATTTCAAAATATTAATTTTTTTAAATTCGTATGTTGAAAGACTAATTTTGACTTCGTACAGCATAAACATAAATTATTGAAGATTAAAACATAGTCAAAATCATATTTTTTTTCAAAAAATTGCATCTCGAAAATGATTTTTAAGAAAAGCTATTTGAAACTGCTTCAAAATTAATTGATTTTTTGAAATTTTGATATCCAGAAAAAATTTTAATCTAATGATAAAATACCTAAAATAACATTTTAAGAATAACTATTTAAACCAATTTTTATAAAAAAATTCTTTGTACATTTTTTTTAATTAAAATATGTAATACTGTGGAAAAAAAAAACTAAAACAAATGGGGCCCTAAGTCATATAAATTCAATGATAAATGACATCAGAAAAAGTGTTACAAGGATGTTCCTAACCTTGAAAGGAAAATAACTGGAATGATAACTGCATGATATCCACCAATAACATCTGTTGCCCTGGATGAATAGCTCTTCAAGAGGAATGCACACGCAATTTGAGAGCTTTTGTCACCAGCACTTAAAGCTGCAGTATCTTCAATAAGTTTCTGGGCTTGTGAGACCGCTATATAATTCAAGGCTTTCGCACAGGCACCTGCAAAGGCGCGTTTTGCAGCAGTACTTTTTTCTTCTTTAACAACGGAAAACACCAACCTCACCAGCATATTAGCATATGGCTTGATGTCAACACCAACACTTTCAAGCAACAGGGTAATGAAATTGGCAACACCAACTCTGCACAGTTATAGAAAGCATCTGTATATATGAGACAAATCTGTACTAAAGCCTAGCAATATGCCAAAAGAACTTTGGGCGGAGCCAATGGCAAAATAAACCGAGAATCCATTTATAAGGGTTAGAAATAAGTAAGTTTTACAATACGTTATATGATTACATAGTAAAAATTACATGCAAGTTCCTTGAACCATATATGCATAAGCACCACTAACGCTTCAAAATGTCAATATTAAGAAGTTTCCTATACAAGCCAAGGGTATTATTGTAGAAAATGTAATTATTTTTCCCTTGCAAGTTGCAATAATACCAGTTATATAAGCGGTAAAATAGCCTAGAAAGAGTACAACAGTTCATGAGACTAGAGAATAATTAGCAGCTGGCTGTTAGGATCCACCATAAAGGGTACAGAACAGATGATGAATCCATATCCAACAATTATTTGAGTATACCTCAGACCTATACACCAAAAATCAGACCTATATACATTGTATCATTCTATACACCAAAATCAGACCTATATACAAACTGAAAACAAGGACAAACCAGAAAGAATTAACCACAACAATGAGAAGCACAGAACTCCCCTTATCTTACTACATATGCACTCTTAACAGTTCAACTGACCATTCTCTCGAATGCAGACACCACTAAAGGCATGATACAAACCCTATTTTATCCTATCCATTTTTTTCTACTGACACTAACAGTCCTTTATTTTGTGACATTATCACTTGATGAATTTCTCTAACCTTCAAGATGAGTTCATAAATCTGAAATTTACTTCCCAAATCGAATACATCTCTTCCAAACTTTCCCACAGTTCTTTTGCTGTAGAATAACACATATAGTTACTACTGATTTCTTAGGACTTGGTTATATCCAAAGCCAAGCGGATCATAGTTCGCTTTATAAACATTCAGCATCTAATAAAATCGTTATTTTGATCGTATATGTGGATGATATTATATTAACGGGCAATGATAGCTTGGAACTCAAAAACTAGAGGGAGAGACTTGCTAAAGTCTTTGAAATCAAGGAACTTCGCCTTTAAAATACTTCCTTGGAATTGAGTTTGCAAGATCAAAGGAAGCATCTTTATGAATCAACAAAAGTACATTCTGGAAAGCTGGAAATACAACAGATAAAGGAAGGTATCAACGTCTGGTAGGACGGTTAATATGCCTATCTCATTTGTTTCAACTGACATCTTTATAAGCCATGAGAGGGAGAGAAACCCTAGAGACAGGGATAAATATGGGAGAGAGTAAAACTAAAGATTGGGAAAACCAAAGCCTGGCATTGAAAAGAGATAAAGTTTAAAAGAGTTTATAAAGAATGATAGCTCTCCCTTATGATCCAGTTTTGCATGGATTTTGGTAAGAGTCTCACATTGGATGTGAGATAAGACTTGAAAATGGGTTAAGAAGTGAGTGCAACCCTCACTTTACAAGCCGAATTTGTAAGGCTGGATAAGGCCCAACCCAAATTTTAAGATGGAATCATAGCCTATTCAAGATCCGTTACGCCACCATAACAAAGTGCATCAAAACAATAAACAACAAGCAACAATATCCAAAGGGATAAAATATATTGGTATGGCAGATTTTGCAACATAAATCATCTACAGATCAATATAAATCCTGCAATCTTTTCTGTAATAAAGCCCTTGAATATGAATATAGGCTCCTCTGATTTTAAAGGAAAAATGCAAGAAGAAAAACAGAGACAGTTCAAGTAGAAAATGCTTCAGATGTCATAAAAAGTTAATAACAAACCTAGTATTAAGACCCACACCAGATCGCACTAAATGAGCAAGTCGTGGGATCAATGTATCCAATGATTCTGCATCAACAACTTTAATACATGAGTCTAAAGTTTCCCACATTGGAGAACCTTTGGCAATGGAAATTCTCAAACTTTCAAGCTTCTCTGATTTAATTCCAACGGTTGCTGCGTGAAGCTGAAAGATGGACAACATAAAAGCATCAGAATATGCAAAGATTAATAACTGCTTTCAAGGAAGAGTTAAATATCAGTCAACAAAACCTCAACGTAATTGAGCCCTTGGTCTTCTAAGCTTGATAAGCTTTCAAGCATGCAGCACACTAAATCAGACAAATGGGGACGGATTGCAGTTCCAGCATGCTGAAAAGAGACAATAAGAGAGAATTGCTCAGAGATTTATTCAAAGGCAGAAATAATGTTTCAAATAGCAAAACTTTAATATTCCGTAACCATTAATAATTAATCTTATACAATGACAAAAGAAGTCAACTAAAAGTAAACTTGATGACTTAGAATGTAACAAACAACGAACATTCTCATAGGCATACACAAATATTCACCATCAGTTGGCAAGAAAGTTGAAAGAAAAAGATTCTATAAACTTTTTTGAAAAATGTAACTATTTATTTTTTTATTTCCTATTTAATTTTTTCTCTACTTGTATTACTACATTTAATAATAATAGGGTTTATTGTCCTTCACCAGATATTAAATGAAGGACTATAAATGAATTAATTTAAAATAGGAACTACTTGTAAAATACTCCCTCCATTCTCTATTATAAGCAAAAATTAACTTTTTAGATTCATTGAACAGTAATGGATCTAGTCTATATATAGTTCAAATACTTCATTTATTGAATGAACTTAAAAAGTCAAAAATTTCTTATAAAAGAGAGTGGAGGGAGGGAGTATGTTCCATTTTCAAAAACCAAAAATATATATAACTCGGAAAAATGAAAGAATGTGAGCACAAGTTAAAGAGCTAATGGCATAGCAAGATATTCCAAACCTTTGTAAGCTTCATAACAATTCCAATTGATGCCTTCCTAACACTGTCAACTTTACTTAATATACCTTCTGCAAGCAAAAAAGGTAAACGATATCCATTGCTTTGTGTGCATCTGACATATCAGTTAGAGAGATATCACAAAGCCTTGTTGTCAATGATGTTACAGAACGGCATAACTTTTCGCCAGAAATTCTGACAGTTTCCTTTATATCATCCATGGCACGAAATGCTCCTGACCATAATCTTTTTAAATGCTTTCCAACCTGTGGGTGGTGGAAGAGGCAAGAAAAACATCCAAATGAGAATTACGAGATATTGAGATATTCCAGATATATGCTAAGATAAGTAATACATTAATATGATTGCACTTTTTACATGTTTTTAGATTTCCTTTGAGTTTTACATAATTACCTAACTAAATCTTTATCAAAACATATGATATGCAACTTTGACTTTACCTAATATTTCGAGCATGAAAAAAAATTATGGAAAGAACGATTAGCATACTTATCCCTTTCACAAATCTTGTAGAAAGAAAATTCAACAAAACCAACAGTTAAATCATAGAATTATATTATGATGATCATGTATTACAAAAGTTAAAACAAATTAGAAATTAAAAGCCATGCAATTCAACAATGGATACTTATTTATATTCTATATAGCATCATCAAAAAGTTTTCGAATTGTATAAAATTGTGTAGAAGCATCAAAAAGTTTTTGAAATGTATTAAACTTTGTGGAGTTCATTTGCTCAAGGAAAACTTCCAATTTTGGATTTGTAAAATGCATACTCTACAAAACTATTAATAATGTTATCATTATAACTCGCATAAAAATAGTTGAAAGCAAATCTCTTGAAATAGCTCACCAATCCCTTTATAAGTAACACATCAAAGCCCAGACAAACCGATATTTCAACAACAAATTAAAACCAAGTAAACAAATCCCATAAAATATGAAAAGGAAGAAACACATGAACAAATACCCCATCCCCAAGACTAGTCTCTGTTGACAAACATCACTAAGCAACAGTAATAACAAAACACTGTTGAACTATTTTACTGAAAAAGCAGAGGATTTTGTAACATGTGATTGCTATGATTTTAATGATTTCATGGCTATTATTCTGAGCTTGACATTCGTACTTAGAATAAACAGTAATCTTAATGACCTCATAAAACTTTCGTCCTTGAATAATATCTGCAAGGGCAAGACATGATGCTTCACGTGACCGCCAAAGCCTAGATCCACATTGAACTAACAAATCATCAATAATGAGATCTAAGTGTTCATCAATGGTTTTCTTCGAGTCAGCCACTAGTGATTTCCATATGTGTACCATTGCATCCTAAAGAGCAAAATAAAAAATTAAAGTAAATGAAACTTGGTGTGTGAATATTAGAATTCAAGGATTCATAAAGTATCTATCATACATAATATCGTCATGCAACGGAATAGGAATTGTTGATTGAAAAGGTTGAGAAAATTACAAACTACAAATGATTTATTAGAGTTAAGAAGTGTTGAAGTTGTGGGTTTTATCTAACATTAAAAAGAGCTAAGGCTTGAAATGAGTTTATAAAGAGTGAGTGACACATCTTACCTTACACGACAGCTTTGTAAGGATGAATGGAAATTTAAGAATTTGTAGTGTCAATATGGTAGAGGCACGACTTGGTGACAATAATTAGATTTAAAAGTTAAAACTAAAAAAACCTTTTATTTTGAAAGAAAGATCTAGAGAATTTTATTACCACGTCTGCAGAAATAACAAGAAAATATTCATGCAGTAAAAGCTAACAAAGTTAACTAACAAGGAAACATAGTGTCATGTGAGGTTAAGTGTACAGGCAGAGCCGGTGATTTTCTGCCACTAAGATTTTCAGCCAGTGGTAAAACTTACCTGTACATTTTTATCAGGATCATACTGGTAGCGTACGAGCCTGGGAATCAAAGATCGTAAATGTGGCTTAAGAGCATCCCCTGCTTGCTTTGCTATTTTTGAGAAGCCAAAAGCAGCTGCTCTCTTAGAATTCAAAGAAGCTTGATGATTTGCTAAATCCATAAACTTATAAATTAAGTCTGGCTGTCCCATCTCATTTGCCAAGCTACATAACTCCTTGTAAGTGTTCAGTTTCCCTCCACTAGCAGTTTCACCAAGAGATCCATCTTGAAATACTTCAGAATCTTCAACAAGCTGCACAATTTATTTTCAGAAATACAAGTTTAAAAAAGAAAAGGAAATTTAAAGAGAAAGAAATATAGCCTCATCCAACTAAAGCAACAATTTATAAATATATACTAGAAAGTTACTTTGATTGCTCTTTTCCGTTTGCCAGACCCAGTCAATGTATTCACAAGTGCATTCACCAAATTTTGTTTCATAGATTCGTCACCAAGGTCATACACAATACTCATGCCTTGAGAAGCCAACTCTTGTGTGAGTTCATTTTGTTCACCAAGAAGGTGGGAGAAAGCCTCCTGCATTTAGATTAAAATTGTCAAACTTGGATCTGACTCTAAAAAATTACTCCTTCCCTTCAGGGAAAATCGTGGAGACTAGAGTTGAGTTTTATGACCATTGGTTGAGACTGCATTGTGATCATAAGAAAACACATAGAACGATTCACAAATTATGAATTATGTGAACTTTGAATCTTAGGAATATGAATTTAGTAATGCCATATACATAATAACAAAGACTATTATTCCTTGATCACGCGCTTGACTTGGGCATTATAATACATGTATCCCCATCACTATGATTAAATTTTGAAATGATTGGTGTCAACATCTTTAACAATATTCCTCAAGTTTGAATAAAGACAAAGGAAAACTACAAGAATCAGGCCCATCTTCCTATCCATTTTCACATTAACTTCTCGAGAAATCTTTACTCTTTTGTAGCAATAAATATGGAAAAAAATTATTGGACAACTATACCAACTGAACCATCAGACATATCCAAGTTAAAGGAAAAATTTTCCTTGAGTTTGGTACATATGACCTTGAAAAACGATACAACAAAAGAATTTTGGAATGTTACTAAAACGTAGTAGAGGAAAAACAGGGACATTTTGGTTTCTGAATTCTAAACCTGAATTTCTGGAAGCATTTTCTGAATAATAGGATGACTGCCGCAGTACTTTGTAATTGATACTAGCCAGACAGTTCCAGCACATCGCTCTTCTTTCCTGCTACTATACAAAAGCACATCAAAAAGCTTTTTGGTAATTGCATCTCTTGCAGAAGCATGGTATTCTGCACTTTGTCCATCAGGGAACTGCTTTGACTCAGGAGAGTTTAAATCTCCCATCAGAAAATTTGAAGCAGTCGATAGTGAAGTGAAGTTAGTTCTGAGAATTGTGTCAGCACTGACAGGAACACTACCCCACAAAAAAGAAAGTGCCTCCCCAGCAGCAAATAGAACATCCTCAGCCTGAAATTATGGTTTCATACGTGAGACACACTCTTCAACTTAAAAACAAAACATAAAAACTTAAGCTGTTCTCATTCAAGATCAAAGAATTCAAGAAAACCACTATCTTACTTCTCCAAAGAAAAAGCAGAAAAATTGAATAAGTGGAGAAAATTAAAACAGCAAAATGAACATTCACTCTGATATATGCCATTGATTCATAACAAGCAAATCACATAAAAGAAGGATGATGGAGTATTTCAATTACCTTAGATCGACAAAGACTGAAAATCAAATTTAAGGCCATATCTATATGAGAGGGTGATGATTCCTTTACACATATATGCCCAATGGATATGACGATCTTCTGTATTGCTTTAACATCGTCACTCAAGAGAAGCTTACTCAATTTATCATACAGAACTATCAGAATTCCATCTGCAAATTAATCAGACATTCCTATAATTTCTCAGACAACAGCACAATTATGAATGGTCTAACAAGAATTTGGTCAGCATATATGAATTAACTTTACCTGAATTAGAATCCTCAAGTGGAGGTAATGAAATACGCAATCCAATATGACCCAATGCTTGCATTGCAACAGCAGCAATAGCAGAAGTTTCAGAATTAACCACATCAACTAGGCATCTAAGTGTTTTCCGGAGAAACATTTCTGGCATCTGCCAAGATGTTGTATGTGCAATATTAGAGAACTATTTGAGAGATTTTAAGAGTCTGAAAAGTTAGAGAGCAAGATGACATCAAATCTGATCTAAACTGTTTACAACACATCATCTTTATAAACAGGTTAAAGATTCATAGTTCTATGACACTATCAATGTTATCTAATTGCGTCTGAATCAAAGACCATAATTCTTCGTCACATCCTAATAAAGATGAATACATCGGAAACCATAATTGACACCGTTTATCAACATCAATAATGGCATCAATGTACAAATGAAAGAAAGTAGAACATTGGGACAAGTATTTATCTCTAGAAGATTTGGTAGAAGATTACCTACCAATCGATATGTTTGACGAATGACTTCAAGTTGGTTTTGTGCATGATTGCTTTGTAGTCTGACTCCCATGTGAAGCCTCAACATATTCCTATAAGCTAGGATCACGATGCATGTATATCTTCTGACACTCTATAATTTTCTTAACTCCCTTCTTTGGCTTGTACTTCACCGGAAGTTGACACATTAAAGTTGTGGATGTATATGTTAGATAATGAACTTTTTCTTCAACACCCTATGATCCACAATATCCATAGTACTGAAATATCTCTTCAACTCTACACATTCTTCTTCTAAATCCCACTTTTTACTACTCCCATCATGATTGACTGTATGTTCTGCAATATACAATTTCATCCATAATACATGAATTAAGTCTAAAGGAACATGGTTGCCTACAATTTGGAAACTGACAAAGTGACATGCACATATTAACCCATGTATTGTTCTAATGAAACAACCACACCTCACTTGGCTTAAACCAACAAATTTTACCTTTTTTAGTTTATTTTCCAATGAGTTGTACACATTGTCTTGAGACAAAACCATGACACTTAGCATATAATGAGGTGTTGTACTGATCCTCAATATTGACAATACTTTTTTGAAATGACACTCTGGTGGAACCTAGCTGTAACTTTAACATGTTGTTCACAACATCCCAACTTTGGCATAAATCACCACGACTTGAAGTCAGCATGTTTTTTAGTCTCCAATGAGCATACTCCACCCTAAAATCCATAAATAGAAAACATGTTTCAAATTGTTTTCGAAACATAAACATCAATAATAATAACATCAAATTTTCATGATCCGTGTACATGTTTGTAAAGATGATTTTGCAGAATATTTGCAGCTGCGATTTTAGATATGTGTTTTATTTAAATGAATAGTCCAAGTCCATGCATACATAAAGTTGTTTAAAGGACGTTTTGAAACCTAATTTGGCAACTAAGCCATGTATTGAAAGAAAAATTTGAGGATTTAGTGTGTTCTTTGTTATTTGTTATCCACTCTATAGTAGAGTTAGATCGTGTTTATTATGAGCCATTTTATTATGCCTTTGATATTAGAATTGGACTTTGTTTGAATGTTACATTGATAATCACTCATGAGCCTTCAAGAAAAGAGTTGATTGTGTGCCAAGTTATTATTCTTAGTTAAAAGCTTTTAGGCAAAACTAAGAATTATCTATTGGAAGTGTAATCTTCTGGTTTTTGGTTCTTGTGATTGGTTTTTATCATTGAGGTGATTGTGGGAAGTGAAATGGGGTTCTCATATCTAGTAGGTTCCTAATTAGAAATTTCACAGGGTAGTAATTAGGTGATAAGTTATAAACTATGATTATTTAGGCTTTGAACTAATGTCATCATAATGTATTTCCTTTTTGGCTTGGTATCCTCCGGAGTAGGTGGCGTTTCACATAACTGAGTTAACAATTAACTATGTTATTTTATCTTCAGTAACTTATTTTTCTGCATAACTCGTCCTCTAGGAATTACTGTATCAGGAACAAATGTCTTAACATCTATCTTGATATTGTGTTTGGTTTTGAGACACCCGTCTTAACATTTGTTTTAAAGTGCTAGAATTTCACCTGCCTTGTTAAAATAGACTAGAATTTTATCAAGAAAGACAATACTTTGTGGTGCAAGGTCCTTAAAGGGAAGTATGTTATGAATAATATAGATGGAAATTGTCTCAAGCATAAACCTCAGGACTTGGGATTTTGGAATGCACTTATGCCATATTGGAATACAATTAATAGCAACCTCTTCTAAGCTGTTTGTAATGGTAAATCTCTTCACGTTTGGAATTTGTTTTGGATCTTTCTAGGAGTCAGACTCCAAGACCACCGTATTTCCAATCCGCCTGATCATGAGAACGATGTGATGGTGGAACTTGAAGACGCTACAGGGAATTGGGATTGGCATAGATTAAAAAGATGATGCTCCAAATAGTGGCTTGACAAAATTGTTGCTCTTCACCCGCCTAACATAGAGGATGTAAATGATGAGTGTTTCTGGGGAGGTACTAATGATGACACTTTATCTATTACTTATTCTTACAACAACATTGTGAAGGGCAAAAAAAATAGAGACGACGTTGATTGGAATACAATCTGGAATCCTTGAAAAATTCAGAAACTTCACATGGGTAATCCATTATAATGATTTAAAGACTAGGAACATGGTTGCCCAAAGACAACTTTGTAATGTTGAGTGTGAATATTGTATGGGGATTGTATAAGTGATGCTTCATGCTCTTAGAGACTGCAAATATGTGAAGCAAATATGGAAGACTTTATTGTACCCCTCTAGGTGGGACATCCTTTTCTCTCTTAATGCGTAGGATTATTTAAGTGGAACCTGGAACTTAAGAATCACAAGCATTACAAGAGTGACTAGCCTGCTACTTGGGCCACTGCTTGTCATGTTATGTGGCACTGGTACAACAAAAGACTTTTTGATGAGGAGTTTATTATGCCTCTAAATCTGGACAGGTACATTAAAGATAGATGCTTGCAATACCACTAATGCATCATGATGTCTAGAAAAATATATGCTCAAACAGGAATCCAATATTTATCTTTCATGGAAACTACCTGATAACAGTTAGATGACATTGAATTTTAATGGTGATGTTTTGACTAACCACATAGGTGGTAGTGAAGGCCTAATCAGAGACCTTAGGCGTTAGTGGATCACCAATTTCATCAAGGGTATTAGAAAATATAACCCTTTCGTTGTTGGGATTTAGAAAATATAACAGTTAGATGAACATCCAAACATATTCTCGTGATTCTTATGATCAAATCACCAAGAATCTGACCAACGTGGAATACCGAGAATAATCTCATCAAGAGAATTAGTTTTTCTCGGAGAAAGTTTAAAGATTTTCAAGTTTACTACATGTATCGTGAAGAAAACATATGTGCCAACAAGCTAGCTAAGATAGATGCTAGAAGTAACATATGTTTGAATATTTTCGTTGTTTATCCTTTAGAGATTTCCAATTTCCTTGTAACAGATATGAGGGGTGACCCGATATCAGCTCCATTTTTGTTAATCGTGTTCGGCCTTTGGCCCTCCTTTCTCCAAAAAACATGAAAAAGGAAACCAAAACTAATTAAAAATAAAATAGAGGAACTAATTTTGTGAATCGACTAAAATAAAGGGATCAAAACTGTAATTCAACTTATATATAATTTTCATCTAATTATTTTAGAGTTTAAAGATAGTATATTGACGGTGTAAAATAGTTTTACACTATCATCCAATGAAAAATCATCATTTATCCATATCAAATAAGTTATTTAAATATAACAGAATGACTTGACACTTAACATGGTCGTGATTGGTTGACAAAGTAAAATCATTTTACATTGTCAATGTATATAATTTATTCTCATTATTTTATTTAATATAGAAATGTAATCTTAATCATTATATTTAATTTTTTTGTGACGTTGATTTTTAAAAAATAATCGGTTCACTTAAAAATATAAATGATTAATTAAATCTATTAAATTAAAAAAATAGAGAAATTTTTTTTTAAAACAAACCTCTATTACTCAGCAAAAATTGCCATTATCAATACAAACAATTTAGGCCTGCAACCCATCGATGTTTTTTTCCTAAGCCTAGTCCGACCGTTATTTTTGACGTATGATAGGGTTTTGTGTTATCCTCTCTTCCCAGATGATAGAATTCCAGTTGGTAAAAATGTTTTCCTTTTCTAAGGATGTGTTGACACATCATATAGATGTTAAATTTTCCTTCCTACATGTGATTTGTTGAGAATATCAATTAGGGTTACTTATATGAATACATAGGAACCTTAAAGAATCCCTAGTGCCCCGAATGATCCACTACTATTTTCATCGCCATCGCTTCAGCATCTAGAAGATCATTTTCTCCATTTCTGCTTCATCATATCTCCTCCAAAGTTTCGCCTACATTGTTGCTAATGACCGCTCACAGTCCTCAGAGCCTTGTAATTCTGAGACTAGCATTTGTGTTGATTTGGATGTTGCAAATACGTTTATTGAGATGGGGATTTTCCATTTATTGATGTTTTGTCTATCTATATTGTTTATTGATGCTACGTCTCTTAGATAATGCCGATAATTCTCAAGTTCGATAATTCCAATAATTAAATCTTTAATTAATTTAATTAAATAAATAATTAAATTCGGGGCGTTACAAGGAGGCCCTAGATTTGAACCCATATGGGAGATTTGGTAAAATCTAATTGGTTTAAAGTAGCTTTACCATCCAATTCTCTTAGTATGACATATGAGTTTCTAAAAAGCCAAGGACTCCCTCTTAGGATCCGATGATGATCTTCAAGGCTTTCCATTGTGAATTGAAAAAAATTTCTTTTTTAATTTATTTGATTAAGAGCCCCTTCGGATTACACAAGATGTTAGAAAAAGGAGCTTACATATAACCTCTATGAGTAGGCTTACTAGTGATGATTCTTCCCAAAATGGTAGGGTTGAGACCAACTTCATTATCTTGAATCTCATCTTCCTCGTAAACCAAGAAGTTTTGATCAAGATCCGAGTGATCCCTAATTGAATCTTGATTTTAGACGTTGATGTTTCTTGAAGGGATAGAAATTCTGCTAATTTCGCTTCTTGCTAGAATTACGCTAGTATTATTTGCGGGATGTGTAGTCACCGTCTCTTGAAAGTTGATACTTTGCTTTTGTTTTTGGGTTTGGATGCCATTTTCAGGTTGAGGCTCGTTCTTATTTTGTTGATCTTATTGTGTAGGATCATTCCAAGTGATCAGGGTAAAGGAAGAAGAATCTGATGAGGACCACTATGCCAAAATTGACTTTAGACAACGCCACATAGACAACACTTATTCCCAAAGTGCTGTTATATGTTCTTAGAAAAATAATAAATTAAAAACTTAAACAGAAGCGCTGCTAAAGGTATACTTTAGACAACGCTTCATATAAGCGCTGCTATAGGCTATATTCATTGGCAGCGCTTTTATCCCTAAGCGCTGTTATTAGTTGGAAAAAAATTAAAATTTTAGAATAAGCACTGTTAAAGGCTTTATTCTAGAAAGCGCTGCTAAAGGTTATACTTTAGATAACGCTTTTCAAAAGCGCTGCTAAAGACATTATTCCTAAAAAAGACCAAAGCGCTGCTAAAGGTAATACCTATGCCAGCGCTTTTAGAAAGCGCTGCCTTAGGTGATTAAAAAATTTCTAAAATTCTTAAATTAGTTAGAAAACCCTCGCTCTCGCTCACAACATCTCTATTCCGAAAATTCTCAAACAGAAACCCTCTTTCACGGCGTAACCACGACGACGACAACATCTCCTATTCAAACAGAAATTCATCTGACTCACAGCATCTCCTATTCAACTATGTATTATGTTCAGACAAGAAGAAGCAGAACGAGAAAGTGAAGAAGGAGAAGCAGAGAAGCATCGCCGACCTTCAACAAAAATATTCCACCATCACCACCGCCGTAGATAACTCACGCCGTCCTTTCATCTTCTTCCGTTTTGTTTGTCGATGCTAAGGCGTATTTCTGTTTTGGTTGTGGTTCATCTTCATCTTCATCTAACTCTGTATTCTGTTTAAACATCTGCAATTATGTCTATAGAATAAATTTGGCCGTGAATCGTCCCCTGTGATAATCTCTATTGAATAAATTTGGTAGCCATGGCAATATCTTTAGGACTGTATTGTGTCATACTTTACATTTTATTCCTCTCTGAAGTGTTTCGTGCGTGTTGCTCCATTAAGTTTGAAATAGTGGTTTTTGGTGATTCTGATTTCAGCACCTGTTATTCTTATCGATGAGATTCTAAAATTAGTGGTGAGGAGCCAAAGGAAGAAGAAAAAAGAAAAAGAAGCATAATGAAATCTCAGTTCAATGGCTACCATAGAAAGCAAAACAGGATAATTGGGAATATCAAGCCAAATTCTTTGATATTATTTAACTTTAGTTTATAGGAAAATTACAATAAATTAATTTATGACGATGACAAGAAATTTGTCAACTTTTGTAATCATTTTAGAAAATCTATTTAAAACATGAGTATTGATTTTCTCACAGTTAACATTCTCTCACAAAACTTTTTATCTTTCTATTTCACGGTTGCATTTTGGTGTATCCACCATGAATCCTACTCCCTATAAATGGTTGCTCAAATCTAAATCTAAATCTAAATGGCATTCATATTCATTTCTATTAAACTTTATCATTTCATGAACTCCGTTTAGCAAAGCAAAAATTTCGCTACTTTCTGAATGGGATCTATCCTCCACAATGAACTTATGCAGTTGACCTCCCTCTTTAATGAAATTATGGTGATATTGAACAGTTTGATTGAAATTAAGTGATGCGGAAAAACCGTTGTATAAAATTGCCCCAAATTCACAAGATCGTGGTATTAAAATTGTACAACTTAAAGGTGCGCAATGGATGGTCGGATAAAAGTTTCACAGGTTTATTAGCCCTTTTGAGAGATATGCTTCCTGAGGATAATGTTCTTCCTAATCGAACCTACGAGGCAAAAAAAATATTGTGCTCTATTGGCATGAGCTATGATAAGATACATGCATGTCTAAATGATTGCATTTTGTTTCAAAACGAATATGCATCGTTGAATGAGTGCCTTAAGTGCAATTTATCTCGATATAAGAAGAATTATCTCCAGTGAAAGTGTTATGGTATTTTCCTATTATTCCAAAATTTAGACGCATGTTTCATAGTGAAACCGATGTAAGACACTTGACTTGGAATGCAGATGAAAGAATTATCGATGAAAAGTTTCGACATCCGGCAGATGCACCATAGTGGAAGAAAATTGATAATGATTATCCTGATTTTGGAGGAGAAACAAGAAACCTTCGCTTGGCGTTATCTACGGATGGAACGAACCCGTATGGTCTTCAAAGTATCTCACATTCCATATGGCCTGTGATTCTTATGATTTATAACCTACCTCCATGGCTATGTATGAAGCGCAAGTACATGATGTTATCTATGTTAATTTCTGGGCCTAAACAACCAGGGAATGACATAGACGTATACTTGAAACCTTTAATTGAAGATTTGAAGATTATGAGGGAGAACGGTGTGGAGGTTTATAATGGATATAGGAAAGAAAGTTTCAATTTGAGGGCGATGTTGTTTGGCACAATTAACGATTTTCTAGCATATGGAAATCTATCTGGGTATAGCACTAAAGGTGAAAAAGTGTGTCTTGTCTGTGAAGATGGAACCGATACGACGCGATTGAAACTTTGTCAAAAGAATGTCTTTCTCGGTCATTGTAGATTCTTAAATTCTAAACATCAATCTTGTGGATGGATAAAAGCGTTAAATGGGGATACCAAACAATGTAGAGCTCCACCTAGATTGACAGGTGATCAAATTTTTGAAAAGGTGAAAGATGTGAGTATTCAGTTTGGCAAGCCTTTTGCACATAAAGTTGTCACAGGTGGGTGGAAGAAGAGGTCAATTTTTTTTGAATTGCCATATTGGAAATCTTTGTACGTAAGACATTTTTTTGATGTTATGCATAGTGGGAAAAAAATGTATTTGAAAGTGTTATTGGTACGTTACTCAATATAAAAGGAAAGTCTAAGGATGACCTTAAAGAAAGGGAGGACATGGTAGAGATGGGAATAAGAACTGAATTAGGACCTGTGAAGAAAGAAAGATGAACATATCTACCACATGCTGCTTATACTCTACCTAGAAAGGAAAAGAAAATATTGTGTAAGTTTCTAAGTGAAGTTAAAGTTCCAGAAGGTTACTCCTCAGACATTAGAAGACTCGTTTCTATGAAAGACCTCAAGTTAAAGAGTTTGAAGACACATGATTTCCATGTCATAATGGAACATTTTCTACCAATAGGTATAAGTTCTATTTTTCCAGAAAAAGTAAGAAACGCTATAACTAAATTGTGTTTTTTCTTCAGGTCAATTTGTAGTAAGGTGATCGATCCTGAGATCTTACCAGTATTGCAAAAAGAAATAGTTATTACTTTGTGTGACCTTGAAATGTATTTTCCTCCATAATTTGTTGAGATTATGGTGCATCTTGTTGTTCATCTTGTGAAAGAGACACAATTGTGTGGACCAGCTTATATGAGATGGATGTACCCTATTGAACGTTATATAAATATATTAAAAGGGTACGTGAAAAACCGAAGTCGTCTAGAGGGTTGTATTGTTGAGCGATACGTTGTTGAAGAAGCGGTTGAGTTTTGTACTGAATTTTCGTCCAATGTGCAATCCATTGGACTCCCCAAATCTCATTTATTCGAAGAAAAAAAAGGTAAAAAATTAATTGGAAATGAAATTGTGACAGTATCAAGGTATGATCGGGATCAAGTGCATTTTCATATTCTGCACAATGACAATGAGGTTGAGCCGTTTATTGAGATGCACAATGCTATACTCCGAGGTGAGAATCAGAGTAGAAATGAAAATTGGATAGTACGAGAGCACAATCAAAGTTTTATACAGTGGTTTAAGGATCATATATATTCAAAGTTTCATTCAGATCCCGCTTCAATATCAGACAGGTTGAGATGTTTGGCATATGTTCCAAGTTCGCTTGTGTTTTCTTATAGAGGATGCGCAATTAATGGATACACATTTTATACCAAAGAACGAGATGATAAAAGTACTATGCAAAATAGTGGTGTAACGGTGGTAGCTGAAGCAACGCACATTTCTAGTATGACAGACTTAAACCCCAAATATGAAAATCTGTCATATTTTGGTGTTATCGATCACATTTGGGTGTTTGATTACGAAGTTTCAGATTCCTATCTTTGGTTGAAAGTGGGTACATAATAGTGGCATACGAATGGATAAGTCAGGGTTTTTGTAAGTGGATCTTAATAGGGTGGGGTACAAAGATTAGCCTTTTATTCTAGCCTCTCAAGCTAAACAAGTGTTCTATGTCAAGACCCGAAGAGTACGAAATGGTCTATAATGCTTTTATCTAACAAAGTGATTGATGATAAAAGTGTAGATCAAGGTGATGTTGATGTTGAGAATGAGTCATGTATTAGAAACGATCGAGATGAATATACTATAGCAGATGAATCATATATCAGAAAAGATCATGATGAGGGAATTTGGATCAATCCCTCCATCCACGTTCTCAAGAGACAAGTAATTCACAATCCAACCAAGAAAAGAAAGAGATGTTAGTGAAAGAGGTAATATAGTAAAATGTTATATATTTTGTCATTTTCAATAAAATTATATATTTGTCATTTTATATACTCAATTGATTATGGAATTAGATATTTGGAATTATAATATTTTTCTTTATTACAGGTTAGATGGCTAGTAACGAGGATCACCCACACGATGATTCTATTAATGATGGAGACAATGGTGGAGGCAAATTCGATAAGGGAGTGGAAAGAGAAATTAAACGAGGAAAAACTATTATGAAGAATATCATTCGTTATAGAGATAGAGGCATAAAATATGATTTGAATTGGAGTCCAGGTGACCAATTAATTGAGCCTAACGGTTCTAAATTGACAAGTTACATGGGTACAATTGTAAGGAGAGAAATTTCAATTACTTGTGATGAGTGGAGAAATGATAAGTTGGATGACGCTAAAAACAAAATATGGAGTAAGATACAGGTACTTTAAATTATGTCTTTAAATTACGATTATGTATTTAAATTACTTATACTAACGCACCCTGTGTATGTTTTTTATAGCGGTCTTTCAACATTGATGATAAAAGAAAAGATTATTGTCTTGGATTGGCCGGAAAAATACTAAGAGGGTTTAGAACATATTTAAACAGAAAATATCTTAAAGATGCCGATTTTTTTGTTGATGCAGCGTCCAATGAATATGCAGATGTGATTTCACTTAAAGAATGAGAAGTTTTTAAAGCCAAACGAAAACCCCAAAATTTCAGAGTGTAAGTGACGTAAATCGCCAAAGAAATTGTAAGTATTTATAAATTGCAATGATATACTTGTTCATCAAGAGTTATAACTGATCTTATTATTTGTCTTAATGTGTAGTTAAAAGAGGAGAATAGTTCTGAAACATCTCTTCAGAACATGTTTTGTGGAAGGCCGTGTGGGTAAGGATGGAGTTCTTAAAGAAGATGTACAACAAATTTTTGAAAAATGTGTAAGTATAACATTAACTCTTTAATTAAATCAAAATTTTATTAACATATAATATTCATGTTTTTCGATATTCATATGAATTTCAGGAGATTCTATCTCAGCCTATATCTCCACCAGATGATTGGAGCATACTTAGTCGAGCATTAAATGTTCGTGAGTATTCGGTCGGGTGAGGGGTAAAGGACACGAGGTTACTCCAACATCCTTGAAAAAGAATAATCCAAAGACAAAAGTTACTTGCAATAAAGAACTGCAGACAATGTTGGATGTATTAGAAGTTGAAGTTCTTGAATTGAGGAAGGATAAAGTAAGACACCAATCAGAAAGAGAAGCTTCGGGTGTTAAAGATACTAGTGACATAGCTAGTGTCAATTATGCAGTTCAACTGAGTATTCTCGAGGTAATTATATATATTATTATAAAATTAAATTAGTGTAATTTATTTAACTAACATATATACATATTAACGATGTCATATTTATTATTGATTTTAGGGCATTTCACTAGGGATGGCAAGCAGACCCAAACCCGTGGGCCCCACCCGCACCCGCACCCGAGTCAACGGGTGAAACCCGAATTGACTGGGTTTGGGTTTGGGTTCGGGTTCGGGTGCCACCCGATATTTCGGGTGTGGGTTTGGGATAGCTTAAACCCGCACCCGAAACCCGAAACCACACCCGCTTATATGTTAAATTACATAAATATCCCTAAATATATATATATTTTAATAAGTATTAAAAATAAAATGTAGGGTTTCTTCGTGTCCTCACCCACCGGTACAAACTCTTCTGTCTCCTTCGTTTCTTCGTCTCCTTCACCCACTGGTACAAACTACTCCATCTTCTTCACTCGCACGGGTACAAACTCTTCCATCTCCTTCGCTTCTTCACCGGAGACTACAAACTCCTTCGTCTCCTTCATTTCTTCGTCACCTCTGTCACCTTCGTTTCTCCGCCTCCTTCTCTTCTTCACCGGCGACTACAAACTCCTCCGTCATCTTCTTCATACAATCCAAGGTTCGTTTCAGAAACTGTAGAAATTAGAATATTTTTCTGCTAATTGTGTCGTAACTGTAAAATTAGGATATGTTACTAACTTTCAATTGAGGGATTTATTTAATTTCTGGTAATTTATGTCGTAGGATGATTGGGTTTTATGAAAACAATTGACTTTAAAACTGTGTTCTGAGGCTTGTTGGAGAAAAACATGGTTTTTGAACATTTCTTTGTGGTAATTACTTTTGAGTAAAACTGTGTTCTGAGGCTTGTTGAACCATTTTTGTTGGTAATTACTTTTGATTGATCACTATTATTTTGAAACAAATACAAGAAATGTTTTTTGTACTGGTGTTGAAGTGGTACTTCCTTCATTGGTGATATCTGGTGAACTATATGCAGGAAAATGCTCCATAGATACCTCCTCTGCTGCTTCATTTTGCTAATTCTCTTCCTTTTCCTTCTGAAAGTAAAAAAATAACCCACATAAATTAAGCCGTTGTTTGGATAAACATGGTGACTTTTTTGAGTTTATCTGCTAACACAAATACTTAAGAAATTTTTTAGGAGAGTTTATAGAAACAACTTAAGACGTAGTTATAAGTTGTTTTTAGTAATTATACTATACATAACCTGAAATATAGCCATCAAAATGGTCCCTAAATCATAATCACATATAATAATTAAGTAATTAACTAGGTGGATGGATTAGTTTAAGAAGATGGAGATCTAACAAAGGAAACACATGATGATAAACATGAATGATGTGATATGTTAGGTTGTATGATAAGTATGTGACAGAAAAAAATACTAACAAAATTATGTGATACATGTTAAGTTCACATGATAGGGGACCATGTAAACATATAATTACATACAGCCCTTGAGTTAATGAAAATCTATAGCTGTCAAACTGAGTTGTTTTAGCCCTAATTTAGCGTGTAATTGTAGTGTTGCATTAAGTCTTAGAGTTATTTGTTTCAAGATATGTAAACATATTTTTCGAGAAAACGAGTATAGCATTGTAACATTTCCAGGTTAGATACAAATATTTCTTTTTAACATTTCCACAATATCATGAATCTCTCAAACTTCTCCTAAAGGCTAGGTAGATTCATCCTTTATGTGGTTCCATAAAAGACAACAACTACAACTAAAAAGTTCACCCAATGAGAAATTACCAAAAGAATATTTACTAAATTAAAGGATGAAAATAATATATGAACAAGAGGGGAATGAATGGATGAGTGAGTGAGTGAGTGACCTTGTTTTCCGGCACCGGCAAGTCCTTAGAAGAAGACTTGAAGACTTCCTTCACTGATGAAAGAAGCTAGAATGAAAGCATCTTTTTGGAACGTAGACCAAAAATGTAGAAGCTTTATATTTGTCTAAGTTGGAGTGATAGCAGCAATTTGACTTGTTGGTCTTTTTAATTCAACACCATAGAAGTTTTCTCTCGTTTGGATTCACGAAAATTATCACCAATTGTTTTCTCTCATTTTTAATTCAACACCATCAATTTTTTAGACAATTGTTTATGAAATTTCTTGTTGTTTGTAGTAGGTAAAATGGATCAAGTGAACACAACTCCGGAACCAGAAGGACCATGTAATCCTACACAAGAAAGTACATGTCCAACTCAAGAGGTATCTTCTAATCCGAATCCGACACTTGAACCTGATATTGGGCAACAAGAAGAAATTGATACAAGTTTAGAACCTGCATCAAAGAAACTTAGAAGTAATGTGTGGCAAGAATTTAAAAAGATGAAAGTGAATGGAAAAGATAAGGCTGAATGTATCTGGTGTAAAAAAACAACTTAGTGGCACTTCAAAGAATGGAACAAATCACTTGAAAGGACATCTCTTGAGTTGTATTCAAAAAAAGATCAAGACTAGAAACCATGACAAAGGACAACCATTTCTCCTGCCGGTTATCTCAGAAGGAAAGCAAGAGTTGGGAATTGGAACTTATGATCCAGAACATGTGAAGAAGTTGATTGCTGAAGCTATTATTATGCACGATTATCCACTATCAATTATGGATCACATTGGTCTTAGAAGAGTCTTTGTTTCTCTCCAACCATTGTTTAAAGTTCCTACTCGAAACACAATCAAGAAGGAGGTATTGAAAGTTTATGATTTTGAGAAAAAAATGTGCTATGAAGATGTTAGATAACCATGAAGGAAGAGTGGCAATTACCACAGATATGTGGACTTCAAGCAACCAAAAAAAAGGGTATATGGCGGTTATGGCTCACTATATTGATGGCCCGTGGACTTTACAGAGTCGAATCTTGAGGTAACAATGTTTATATTTTATAATTTAATTGTATCTTTTATTTTGTTCTTAATGACAATAAGTGAAAGACTTGTTTTTTGTAAATATTATGTTAGGTTCATTTATGTTCCAGCCCCTCACACTAGTGAAAGACTTGTTGAAGCACTTGTTAATTGTTTAATGGACTGGAACATTGATTCAAAGCTTTCTACGATTACTTTAGATAATTGTAGCACAAATGACTAGGAAAATTAAGGATAAGTTGTCGTTGGAATGTTTAATAAGGGATGGGTCTTTGTTACATATGCGTTGTTGTACGCACATCCTAAATTTAATTGTTCAGGAGGGGCTACAAGTGATTAAAGATGGCATAGAAAATATTCGGGATAGTGTAGGATTTTGGAGTGCTACACCTAAAAGGCATGAAAAATTTGAAGATACCGCTAGACAATTGAGAATCATTTGCACTAGAAAGTTAGCTCTAGATTGTCCAACAAGATGGAATAGCACATATAAGATGCTTGATATTGCCATAGAGTACAAGGATGTATTTATTCGGTTGAAGCAACGTGAATCTTTGTACACTTGTCTTCCAACTAATTCACAGTGGCAATTTGCTAAAGATGTTTGTGGGTGCTTAAAATTATTTAATGAAGTAACGAGTTGATTTGTACAAAATATCCAAGCCAACTTGTACTTTCCTAAGATTTGTAAGATTAAGTTGGCAATAGAGGAATGGAAGATGTCCTCCAATTCAATTATTGAGATGATGGCCACAAGAATGATGGAAAAATTTCAAAATTATTGGAGTGGTGTTCATGATATGATGGGAGTTGCTGCAGTTTTGGATCCTAGGAAGAAGATGGTTGTACTTAATTTACGGTTTCCTAAGTTGTATGGAGAAGAATCAAGTGCAAGTTAGTAGAATCAAAGACATGTGTTATGATTTGCTCAATGATTATCAACAGATTAAACTTAGAGATGCACAACTCTCGCTTCTATCCATTGGTATAAGCTCTTGTTGATGACGAGGTGAATTTGATGCATACGTTGAGACGATTGCTATCGGAAGACTCAAGTTCAAGTGTTAAGTATGAGTTAGATCATTATTTGAAGGAGTTATAAAAATACTCCAATTTGACATTTTGAATTGGTGGAAGGTAAATGGAGTGTATCTAACACTTCAAGCAAAGAGATGTGCTAGCAATTCCTATCTCTATAGTAGCTTCGAATCGGCCTTCGAATAGTGGTAGAATATTGAGTCCTCATCGTAGCCGACTTAATGGACTACCGTAGAGGCTTTGATGTGTGCTTGGCTATGGGTCGAGAATAACGGTATGTCATTGTCAAATTATTTTTACTTTCTACCTTAATTTTCTTGTTATATAATGTATTACTACTTTGGTATGTCATTGGCAAATAATATATTACTAATTTTTCTTGTTATATAATATATATAGGAATTTTAGAGTGCGAAGAAAATTACGTGTTAAATGAAATGGACGATGAAGGTATTTTGTACTTCATTTGGTGTAGAAGTTTTAAGCTTTAGTGTTTTATTTAACTTCAATTTATTTGTTAATACAACTGAGTTAATGGAAGGTTGTTTGGGTTACCATTTTGAAGATTAGAAGTTGTTGTTTCTATACGTTAACATGGTGAGTATTGTTGTTTCTATCTTCCAACATTGTTGCCCGGCTAATTTGCAAGAATTAAGTTACATGTTTTATATGTTTTAAGTTTCACATGTTTGTTATTACAATTTAAAATTATGATGATAATATCTATTAGTGTTTCTTAACATGTGAAATATATTTTCTTTGTAATAGGTAAAATAGATCAAGTGAACACAACTCCGGAGCCGGAAGGAACATCTAATCTTACACAAGAAAGTTGTAATATATTAGCTTGTTGTTGTTGAAAAGTTGTAATTTGATTGTAGAATTTAATTTTAATTGTAATGTTAAGATGTTGAAGACTGTGTTAAGATGATTGTGATTGCATTTTCTTGAAGACAATGTAAAGTGACCTTATTTTAATTGTATTTTTTTTTGGTGCGGGTTTGGGTTTGGGTGAAAAAACCCGAACCCAACGGGTGCGGACGCGGGTGTTATTTTGTCACCCGAATAGCCTTCGGGTTTGGGTTCGGGTTCGGGTGATGCTTTCGGGTGTGGGTGTGGGTAGTGTGAAACACGCACCCGACCCTACCCGTTGCCATCCCTACATTTCACCTTGTCAACTCTTTTTAGAGACACTGACTTATCGCATGGTTGGCAAGGGAAAAATGCATAACACTCTGGGAGAAGTACTTCATCATAAACCGCTCCCTTCTAGATGTTTGAAAGTATCAATTGATATTGACTTAGAGGAGGGTGTGTTATTACCAATCCCATACGAAGTTTCGGATGCAACATTGGTGGGAGAGGCAATATGAGCGTATGTTGCATGGTCGTCAAGACTCATTCGCATAGATGATGAGGTATACTTAAAACCATTATGAACCTTTAAGTACTCAATTTTTTTACGTTCATTTTACTTACATATTTGTTTGTATGGTAATGTTAGACTCCTACAAAATCCAAACTAAAAGATAAGGGGATTACGCGGCCAATCAGTGACATCAAAAAAATAGGTACAACACAATTATATGATATTTATGCTTAGATAATGTTAATTCATCAACTTATACTTGACCAAACTAATTTTATGATATTTATATTATTTCTACTAAAGAGATTGAACAAGTCAGTAGGGGTAAGGAGCCTGTAATTAGCAACATTCCCACAGAAATAAAGAGTGTTGTTAAGGAGAGCGGGGCTAGAAAGAAAGTTACTTCACAGTATAGGTCATGCCTTCAGACATATGTAAGCTTCACAACTATTTCACAAGGTGGTACTAGTCTTATACCCATGGATGCAAAGATTTATGGTTCTGAAGGCATGACATCAATTGGTAAGGAGGATTTGGAACAAGTTTTTGGACATTAGACATCGTTGTTATCAATACATACATCAGGTATACTCCAATCAACTTTGTTTAATTAATTGAAGAATTTATTTACTCATTTCAATGAATAACTAATGTTAATGATGTTTTTATTTAAGGTTTTTGTATGACAAGTTGATTTGCCCGCGTGGATTGGAATCCATATTCGCTTTCATAAATCCCAACTTTGTCCATGCAGGGTCAATCATCTCAAAACCAGATGAAGTAATAGCGTTTGTACTCTGTTTATTTATGGCCAACAAAGATACAAAAAAGTTGTTCTTTTTACCATATAATATTGGCCACAAGTAAGATTTTCATTCTAAATTTCCTTTATTATAACTTTTTTCGTTTTTTGACGTTGTGTGGAAAGTTTCTGTTCTTGCAGGAAAAACCATGTTGTGGATCTTAAGGGATTCGGAGGCACAAGTGAGATGACTTGGCCTCCAAGCGATAGGTCTAGTTTACCCCTAGGTCGGGAGCCCTTAGATATAGTATAGGAGTCCTCTCTTGAGCGTGTAGCTAAGAGAGGGAATGAGATAATGATCTTTCTTATGGCCCTAAGGCCTCTTTTTATAGCATAGTCATCACTAATGATCATAATGATGTAACCGTCCATTAATACTTGAAACCACTACTTAATGATTCGTAACGTCCGTAACCGGCTCATAAGTAACGTAACGGAAACCAAACCGGCTTTATGCCATTCAGCCAGCACAGGTCGGTCACGGATATATGACGATTCACGTCCGACCTAAGCACTCGGCTTTGACCTAGTGGTCTCGCCGAGGAGTTGCCCGGTTACCGACTTTTAGACCCATCTCGGCCCCTATCTGACACTCCTAGCCCGGGCAATATATTTATGTATGAACAGTTTCCATCTAACCTTTGTTTAATATTACAGTGGACACTGGTTATTGGTTGCGATTAATCCTGTGAGAAAAATTGTATATTATCTGGATTCATTGGGCAATGATTGGACAATATACCCAGATATGAAGAAGACGATTGATACGTAAGTGAGATTGTTCTAAAATATTCCTGTGTATATTTAATTATTTATGGGAGATAGTTCTAAATATTCTTTATTATTTTATTATAGCATTCTACAAAATTTTCGAGCACAAAGAGATATTCAAGTACCAAAGAGTAGAGTCAACAACATTTCGTGGATCAAAGTGGAGGTATATATTTTTCACAATTTTGATTATATAGTGGTGATACTTGATAAAACAAGTTAAGGTGTATATCTTGATGTATATCCGTATTTTCTTTCCATGTGTAGTGTCCTCGTCAGCGCAATTGTGTAGATTGCGGTTATTTTATGTTGAGGTTTATGAAAGAAAGTCTTCTTTTGGACCAATTAGAGATTCCATCCACAGTATGAATTTCTAACTTAGGAATTATTTTAATACTTCTCATAAAATGACTTAGTGCTTTAAGTAAATCATACTATGTTATATTATTATGTAGTACTTTGATGAATTCAAGTGTGCTTATTACTCAAAACATCAATTGGATGAAGTTATGGAGGATTGGTGTCAATTTGTTATGGAGTCGAGAATTTTATTATAAGGTATAACTTTGAGTTTTGAGAATATAATATATGTCATTATAGTTGTGTTGCAATATTGTTGTTTTTGTTGTTGTTATTTGGTAACTTGTATGAATTTCGATTTTTTGATTTTGTTTTAGGTTATATAGGTGCAGATCGATGTAGAAGATAGAGCTATTTTGTAATTCATTGTTGATGTTGTTTCATTGTTGTATAGGTTAATGTTGTTGTTGTTTCAAGTTGTTTCATTGTTGTATATATTAATGTTGTTGTTTCAAGTTTATGAAATATTGTGCAAAAAAAAGGATTGAAGATGTATATTGATGTTGTTGTTTCAAATTTTATATTGATGCTACAAATTTGATTTAAGTTTATGAAATTTAGGTGCAAATTCTGGTTAAAACCTGGTGCAAAAATGGTGAAATTAAATCTGGTGCATATATGCTAATTTTATGATAGGCAGCGTTTTGTTTTAAAAAAAAAATTATATTAAAAAATTTCTTAAGAAAAACGTTGCTAAAGGGGGAGAATAGACAACACTTTTAATGACAAGCGCTGTCTAAAGTAGATGAAAAAAGCGTTGTTACAGGGAGGCAATAAAAAAGCGTTGCTATAGGGAAAACAAAAAGCGCTGTAAAAAGTAAAGCGCTGTTAAAAAGGGTATCAATAGCAACTTTTTTAGGAAAAAGTACTGCCTAAAGGATATCTACAGCAGCGCTTTTACAAAAGGCTGTCTAAAGCTCCACCTAAAATTCTTTCAAAAGCGTTGTCTAAAGTGGAAGTGCTGCTAAAGAGGGTACCTATAGCAGCACTTTTCAAGAAAAAGCACTGCCTAAAGGGTATTGTCGCACCCCAAAATTTTCCCCTTTGTTTCACCTCAGTGTTTCATTGTTCATAGATATACAATCATGGTGGCTTCAAAAAGTTTCTATAGAGAGATTTTCACGAAAAGAATTGTGTTGGGTTTCGAAGGAAAGTTTCGTTTTGTTACCGATTTAGTTTTAATCCAGGCTATCATTGAGCATAATTCAAAATTCAAGAGGTTTCGAATTATTTGTTCAAGAGGAACTGTTTGGAATTATTTGTTCGAAAGGAATTATTTGTTTTTTTTTTGGAATTTGAATTCAAAGTAATTATTTATTTTGGAATTTAAATTTTAAAAGGAATTCTTTATTTCTTGGGGATTTAAGTTCAATGGAGGAAAGAAAGATGTTCTTGGTTTTGAATTCACTAGCAGAGAAAAATAGTTACAAGTAGTTATTCAATTCATATTGGATATGTTACTCGTTTCATTCATTTCAAGCAAAGGTACTCGAGTTAGATTGAATTCGCTTTTTGTGTGCAACATTCATTCAATTGAAATGCTATGCAAATGGTATTCAAGTTGTATTCATTTATCTCAAGATCTACAAAGTTACAATGCCTTTGAAATTACAAGCTTGATTTTGAAAAGAAAAACAAATTATTTTATTATGATTCAATCACGAATGTGAGTTACAAAGTTACAAAATTAAAAAGATGTCCTAATTCTACTCTAATGCTACAAGCTTCTAAGGTTTGTTTTTGGTTTGAGCATCATTAGGGTTAGTGTCGGGAATCAGGTTGAAGGTTTTAATTGTGTTCAATCGATCGAGCCTCAGAACTAAAAAGTTCCTTCATCGGCCACAACCTTCTATTGCAAATCACAACAACGTTTGTTGTTGGTTCACAAAAGGAAGTGTGAAATGGAAAATCATAAAACATCATGTTTTCCCAAAGCAATCAAGAAATCCAGCCCAATACAGAAAACCATCAACACAGTTCAAAAATATGTTCAGCCCAAAAATTCTAGCATGGTTCAGCAGACAAAACCCACAGCAGCAAGCAACTGGCAGAACTGGTAGCAGGCAAAAGAAAGCCAGATATGTCAAGGCAGTAAAGTTATTTGGAAAACGTAGCAGCATTATGATTCAAAATGGCAACAAGAGGTAGCATTAGCAGGGCTGGTATCAAAGATGCAGGATGCTAGTTCCAAGATTTGGTTCTAAGAACAAAAGTATAATGAGCAGAAGCAAATTCAAAGGGATAATATCAGAAAAGTTCCCAACTGATAGTTCCAAGGAGTTTTTTTTTCACCAAGGGTAAAAAGTAACAGACAGCAACATAGCAGAGCAAATTTCCCAATAGCAACACACATCCTTTTCAGTGAGAACAAAGAGATCAGAAACCAATGAGAAAAATAGCATAATATCTGTTCAAAGATAGCCAAAGGGACAAGCATAATATCTGTTCAAAGACAGGCAAAGAGAAGCATAATATCTGTTGAGAGATAACAAAAGATACAAGCATATAGTCTGTTCAAGAAGCAAGTTCCAGACACAACAGAAAAACCAATACCAGAACACCAAGACCAAAACATAATATTTGTTTTAACAAACCTTCAAAAAACCATAGCAGAAAATCAAATGGCATTTGTTCTACCAAACAATCCAAAAACCACAGCCAAAAGACCAAACGTGTATCTGTTCTAACAACTAGCAAGCAGAGCCAAAACCAACACCATAAAACTAAGACAACACAATATCTGTTCTAACATTCAAAAACACAGAAAATCAAAAAACCCGACGTATTCATCATTTCCCCCAAACACAAACCCTTCAGAAGTTTTTGTTTCAGAAATCATGGGTTTCTGATACAGAGAAAGAAGAGAGGAAAGGTTCAGAACGATCTCACCCGAAAAGCGACGAAGGAGGCCGAATCCAGCATCTAGGGTTCCAACCCCCTTCAAGTTCCAAGAATCTGGTAAATATCTGCAAAATCAATATGAGCATCAGAATAAAAAGGGTCAGAAACATACAAAACACGAAAACACGGGGGTTAGGGGTCACGCCGCCGCCGGAACCGCCATGAGGAGATTTCTGGCGCGGCCATTACGGTTTCTGGTGAGAGAACGGTGAGAGACCAGTGAGGAACGAGAGAGAACGACGAGAATCCATGGGGTTCTGGGTCAACTGTGAGAGATGCGAGTGAGTGAAGAAGATGAGAAGTAAGAACACGATAGAGATGATTATATTTTGCCCATTTGGGTAATCTTTTCTTTTTGTTATTTTAACTCTATTTTAAAACAATTTAATTTCTATTTTTTGTTTTAGTGTGGTGGTGACAAGTGTCACCACCTTGTTTTTTTAATTCATTTTCTTTTATTTCTTTTCTTTTTTTGGTTAATTTATTTGTTAAAAAAAATAAGTAAAAGTAATTGGTAAATGATACACCACCTTGGCCGTTGGGGCATTTTGGAGAATGAGATCCGATTTGCTAGCACGTGTTGAGATTTTTGACCGATCGTATAAGGATCGATGGATTTCTTTCCGCACCGCCATATGCTTCTCTAAACTTTCATCTTCTCAATTAATTTATTTTTATGTAAATAACATTTTTGTGCGATGTAATAAGTAATAATTAGCTCTGATAGTTTCTATTTGATGACTTGTCGATTAAACTATTAGTTGATTTTTCATCAAGCAGAAAAAATCGTTTCTAATAATTATTTAAATTTCCGATTGTATTGTGTGATAATTATTTGTTTATTCGGTATTTATTCACCATTGTACACCTCGCACACAATCAACATTAAAACTAATCCGATTCCGCTTTTGGCTCATAGCCGATTTCGGTCTCATGGTTGGGGACGGGCATGGCCACGAGGTTGATTAAAGCCCTTGTTGCTTTAATCAATCATAACCCAAAAATAATATTGGTCTATATACCAATTTTCCATGCACCAGGGTCTCATGGTTGGGGATAGGAGCACCTATCCTCACGAGGTTAATCAAGTCCATATACTTGATTAATCATAACCCGATTCCACATTTCATCTCAACACGTATCTCGAATGTTTTCATAATTAAAAATCCAAATCGCTTTTTTCAAAATGTTTCTTATAATAAACTTAGATGGGGTTTGTTTAAACCGTTAGATGTTAGCCTAATGGTTTAAACATATTTGAAGTTTTTTAGGTTGTTAGGTGATAGCATAATAAGTTAAAAAACTTCTACTCATGTTTTAATAAAAACTTAGTGTTGCGACATTCGATTAAATTGTTGGATGATAGCGACGGTTTAATTGAATTTAAAGTATTTGGGTCGTTAGATGATAGCCTAATGACTTAAAATACTTTTATTCGCACTTAATAATTGTGAACTTTGTTTCACTTCATTTGTCTTCATAATAAGTATTTTGGATGAGAGATAATTGGTTGAACTTGCAATTTCGAATACTTGAATCATTAGATGATAGCCTAATGTTTGATTTGTCATCCACAACTTAAAATCAACTCACTCAAATTCTTTCATCGCTCATATGCGATCATCAAACTCTTTTCCAACGAAAGAGTGTGCAATAGTCATTTCAAACGCTAACGAGGACTTAAGATTTTGACAAAACTAAACAAGTCCAAGTTCAAGCATTTGAAATATCTAATGCATGATTTTTTTAAAATCAATACAACAAACTTAAAACCTTTTGAGAGGAACTACGGAGTTTTGACTTTCCCATTGCATAAGGGAATACGGGGCACGGGTGTCAAACTCAAAATAATAATAAATAAACTAATAATTTATTTTTCGATCTTACTCATAACTTAGCAATAAACACACGCAAACACTTAGAACTAAATGGGTCCCATCGATGGATGTGGGTGCTAATACCTTCCCTTACATAACGACTGATTCCATATTTTTGTCGGACCGCCTTATCCGCATTATCTATATTCCTTTTGGAACAAATAAAATTAGGTGGCGATTTCACTTACTTTGAAATTTAAATGATTTTTGAAAATCGAGTTGCTTGTATCTATAGGGAACCTAAGTGTTGTTAATGGTGGATTTTAGCGTGGTAGCGTTGACTAATTCCTTGTTTGGCGTAGTGGATGGATCATACTTTTCCGTGGAGAAAAGCCGCCAAAAGAAATCGATAGGGTTAAAGAGATATATGGCAATAGGGTTGCACGAGAAAGCGGTGCTTGGATGGAAAGAAATCAATAAGATAATGAAAGGATTGAATGAAAAGGAAACACAAAGGAGAACCAACAACACTTAGATAGAGGAACACACACAAATATGGAAAGGGCTCAAAAATGACATTCTTAGAAGATCAGAGAGTCATCCAAAATTTGTTGTCATAAGTATATCATTATGGCGTTATAGAGAAATGTTATATGATATCAACTCATCTAATTACTATTGGGACACAAGGATAGAAGAGAATAATTATGGAAATAAGAGAGGATAAAATAAGGACTAAATTGTATTGAATTGAAAACTAATGAAATACAAGTACCTATTTATACATAACTAAAAGCCTAAAAAGTAACTAACTAAAAACAAACCCTAATCCTAATCTTAAGGAATTAAGATATACGATAGTAATAGTAAAATAACAAATACTAAAGTACCCTAATAATTATCAAAAACGCCCTTTCTAATCATGAATTATTCACAACAACCATCCCTTAATTCATGTTCATCACAAACTGACTGTATTATAACCTCACTTTCTACTGAGGAAGGTGCCATCACTCAAACGGATAAGGTGTTTGATATCCTTCATCGAACATCTTACTTGCTTGTTGCAACTCTTCTTTGCTAATATGTCATCACCATAAAGACACACTAGAATCATATTGCTTCCAAAATGTTTCACATACACACCATATGTCATCTCACATTTCTAAAACCCTTGCTTCTTATAAAATGAATCAATCTTACGAGTCCAAGCTCGGGTGCTTTCTTGATCCATACAGAGCTTTGTGTAACTTATACACCATTCATTCTGATTCTTTTCCCAAAGCCGGAGGTTGTGACACGTATAGCTCCTCTTGTAATGGACCGTTCAAAATGCGACTTTACGTCTAAATGCATCAACGACCAAATTTTGTTCGCAGCTAAGGCAGCCACCAATGTTTCATGCCTTGTTTATGGAGCAAACAACTCAAAATAGTCTCGTGTGTTTCGAATAAAACTCGGCCACTAACCTTGCTTTGTTCTTGCCAACCGATCAATCGGCTTAAACCTCACCTTAAAAGCCCATCCGATGGCTTTCTTCTCCTGGAATCTCGAAAACTTCCAAGTCTTATTTTCTTCAAGCCTCAAGTTCTTCATTCATGGCGTTCACCACACTTTCTTCTTGAGAGCATCTTGATTTATTTATTCGAATCTCCTTCTAATTTATCTTTTTTTTGTTTTATTTCACATTTGTTAGTTTCGGACCTTGTCCGCACCACCGAACTTCAAGAAGTTCCACCTTTGTTAACTTTTGGACCTTGTCCGAACCATCACCTTGAACTTCCAGAAGTTCCACCTTTGTTAACCGGACCTTGTCCGAGCCATCACCTCCAAGTTCCACCTTTGTTAACCTTGTCGAGCCATCACCTTGAAGTTGGATCGCCTTGAAGCTCTTGCTTGAAGTTCCACCTTAAGAATCATGATCACCGTCAGAGGCTGGACTAGAAATTTCACCTTCAGAATCATGACCAACGTCAGAGGTTGGACTACCTTTAGAAGTTCCTCCTTTAGAAGGTCAACCTTTAGAGTCACCAAAATTTTGATCACCTCCAGAAGCTTGTCCTCTAGAACCTACGTCTTCAGAGTTTTCCCTTCCAGAAGCATGATCAATTTGATCACCTCCAGAAGCTTGTCCTCAAAAACCTACGTCTTCAGAGTTTTCCCTTCCAGAAGCATGATCAGTTTGATCACCTCCAGAAGGTTGTCCTCTAGAACCTATGTCTTTAGAGTTTTCCCTTTCAGAAGCATGATCACCACCAGATTCTGGATCATCATCAGAATTTGGATCAGAATCAGATTCACTATCTGAATCATCCTTAGAGTTTCCAGAAGATTCTTCATCTTCTGGCTCTAACTCTTCTTCAGAACCTTCATCATTATCTGACTCATCCTTAGAGTCTTCAGAAGCTTCTTCATCTTCTGACTCTAATTCTTCTTCAGAACCTTCATGTTCTGCCTCATCTTCAAAACCTTCGTGTTCTGACTCATCTTCAGAACCTTCATGTTCTGACACATCTTCAGAACCTTCATGTTTTGACTCATCTTCAGAACCTTCATGTTCTTACTCATCTTCAGAACCTTCATGTTTTGACTCGTCATTAGAAGTAGAACCCCCTTGAGATTCTAACTCATCTTCTAACTCTAACTCTTCTTCTAAAACTTCAGATTCTGACTCATCTTTAGAATCTACAAATTCATTTTCTGGTTGTTCTTCAGAAGTTTCATCTTCTGACTCTTCTTTAGAAGTTTCAACTTCTGACTCTTCATCACTTTCTGACTCTGACTTATAAAGAGACACTCCTTCAGAATCTTCATCCCCTTCAGATTCAGAAAATGATAACCTCACAGGTTCCTCGTCAGATTCATAAGTCATCAATAGCACAAGTTCATCATCTGAATCATCTCTGGCTATTTTTGCTTCTTCTGATTCTCTTTCTTTGTTTGACCTACAATCTCTAGCAAAGTGGCCAAACTGCTTACAGCATTAACATTGAACTTTCCTTTCTGATACTTCTCATCATAAACAAAAGTTTCTGGCTTCTGGAATCTGTCACCACGTCTATTCTGCTTCTGGTCCTTCTTGACAAAAGAAGCTTTCAGATTCTGCTCTACTTCCCTCTCAGAAGTTCTGCCAGTCAAGCGCAACTCATGCGCTTCTAGACTACTTTGCAACTCTTTAATCTTCATGGTCTCCAGATCTTTGTTATGTTCAATTGCAACAACAATATAATCAAACTGAGGGATAAGTGACGTCAGAACCTTCTCTATGATCACTTGTTCAGAAAAAGTTTCTCCATAAGCCTTCATCTCATTAGTGATCAGAATCACTCTTGAGATATACTCAGAAACCTTCTCACTGCTCTTCATGTTGAGATTTTCGTATTACTTTCTCAAGGGCTGAAGCTTCACCTTTTTCACGATCGTCACCACCGTAACACGACTAGTGTGTCCCACGTCCCTTTGACGTCATAGAATCGCAATCTTCTCAAACACGCTTCCACACATCGATGGATGTAGAACAACGCTTCCGATCCCTCCTCCTTTTATTTCTCGCACTCTTTCTTTCTTTTTTAATGGAATGTAATCATCGGTGACAAGCTCTAGAACATCTTGAGCTCCAAATAGACACGATCGAATCATCCATCTATTCCGGTTTTTGCCAAAGACTGGAAGTTTGGTGCTTATGTTGTTGTTTCCGTTCATCTTCTTCCTTGCGCAAATATCTTTAGATATTAACTCACACAGTGTTTTCCAACCCACAAACAGAAAACGATTCTTGTTCTAGTTTCAACGTGAAACCTAGAAACAAAATCAAACACACAAACAACTCACAGTCACTTGTGTTTCCATTAATTCTAAACCGAAAGCTCTAAATACCAATTTGTTTGGGCTCAAGGATAGAAGAGAATAATGATGAAAATAAGAGAGGGGATAAAATAAGGACTAAATTGTATTGAATTGAAAACTAATGAAATACAAGTACCTATTTATACACAACTAAAAGCCCAAAAAGTAATTAATTAAAAACAAATCCTAATCCTAATCTTAAGAAATTAAGATATACGGTACTAACACTAAAATAACAAATAATAAAGTAACCTAATAATAACCAAAAACGCTCTTTCTAATCATGAATTATTCACGACAATTACTTCTCTAAGTATGATTAAATTTAATATTGTAGAATATTATATTCTATTAAAATTTTGTTAAGGAAAAGTAATAAATTAGTTTTAAAAGACGATTTACGATTGTGATTTTTGTTTTGAATTTTAAAGTATTTTTTATATTTAATAAGATTTTAAAGAAATTTAAGAAATTTTTTCACATATTAAAATATATAAGAGTGGATAGAAATTAAAAAAAAAAAGTAAAAGATTTAATAAAGTAGGGGTTTTTAGCAGTATATGGCAGTAATGCAACATTTTAGCATCACATGGAAGTAGTGCTAACTGTTAAATTTCCGCTAAAGATAGACATGATGCTATATGCCATACTTTTTAGCTGGCACCGTATGCTCGACACCTATCAATATCACACTGTATGTCAAAAGTGTGAGTCTATCCAATATATTTAATGGAGAGAGAGAGAAATATTATTACAATGAAAACAGTATTATTATACGGTATGGGACATCCTTTTAGATGTCCAAATAACAATACCGTATTTTATATGGTTTTTCTTTAATTTTATTAATATTTTATTGTCACATCAAAATATGTGCATGTATATATGGTATCTCGTATAAGTTCTTCTAGTATAACTATAGCATTCCACTTAATTAATTAATAAACATAAATGCTACATGATTGTAATTCGAAATTCACGTGGCTCACATGGCAATATTTTACATTTTAGATAAATCACAAGGGACATAGAAAATACATTATTCCACATTTTAGTTGACACCTGACTACAATGATTCGGATAAAGGATTGACATGAAAGAGATATTTAACAATTCTGAAAGCATAGCAGTTAAAGTATTAATAAACATAAATGCTAAATGATTATAATATATAAAGCTACAGATCATGCATAAAGCTACAGATTATGTTACTTGACTCATTTTAATTTTTGTTGTTATTTGGTAGGTGTTAGATTATCATTCATTCGTTAAAATGTGATTAGAATATTACATTGTCACGGACACAACTAAATTTATTCAAGTAAAAATATGCATAAATATTACTCACAACGTATATTTGACTACGATTATTATAAGAAAACAATAAGTAATATTTGTAAATTTTACGATCTCATAAATTTTATCACCGATATTCATTAATTTTACGGTCACTATCATGACAATAAATTTTTATTTTATTTTAATCAACAACATATTTATAAATATTTATAATTATTAGTAATATTTATAGTTATTAGACATATTAGATTTATCATGTAAGTAATTTGTTACATATTTTTAAAATATTTTTAACTATTAATAATTTTATAATAACAATGTATATTTACAACAAATAAGCCATATGAAATTATCTAAAATAGAAATGCATATTTAAGATAAGAATTGAGACGGTTATTTTTCACTAAACAACCTCTGAACAAAATTAAAAAGCACTTTTACTAAAATAGAAAAATAAAAAATATGAATATAACAAATACATTTAAAACACACAACATAATACATTAAACATAACATATAAATTACTTAAAATAACAAATACATTTAAAAATAAAACACACACCATCAAATTTTATTGAAGAATTTCAAAGTTGATTCCACACCTCTCCCTCAAGACGTTTGGCTATGGATTGGACCATAAAATTCTTAACATCAACTAATGAAATTTTGTCCACAGTTGTTAGGAGTTGTTTGAATTCATTATCGGACATTGAATTCAAGAATTCAACTTTAGCTTCTTGTGTATGAAGTTGATGAAAAGATATAATTTCTCTGAGTTGCTTCTCAAGCACATCCATATCTTTAGGAAAGATAATCTCAGGTTGAAATTGGTATGGTAAGTCTTGAAAGTGTTGAAGTTGGTCATTAACAACTGGAATCCTTTCGGCGAGGGATCTCTCCATGTCAATCATTACACCGTCGGAAGATTTAACTTGAATTGTGTTGGCCATGGTTTGTTTTGTTTGAGATAGAGATAAATGAAGTTTTGTTTGAGATAGAGATGTTTGAAATGAGAGGAATGGAGTGAGATGTTTGAAATGAGAGGAATGAAATCTGAGTTATATAGAAGATGGTGGATTGTGGTCCCCACTGTTGGGTTTTTAGTTTTTCTTTTTAATTTAATATTAAAAATAAGGGTGATGTATTTCTAACACTATGGTACAAACAATGTCGAATAAACTGATCTGCACTTATACAAACTATAACACCATAAACTCAAACACTTAATTTATAAAAATATTCGAAATAATTACTCAAATAGGGTGTAACATTTTCTCAATATAAAACAATTTTCTCAAACATCATGTTATAGCCACAATATTAAAATTCAACACATTTTTCAATTTGTCATGTTAATAAAGATATATTCTTCCTATAGTTGGTGTCAAGTAGCATTGCCCTATAATAAACATAAATGCTAAATGATTATAATATATAAAGCTACAGATCATGCATAAAGCTACAAATTATGTTCACTTAGGAATGGTAGGCCTCGAAGTAGTTCCAGTTGAATCCATAAGACCTTTTTCCTTAAGTTGTTGCAAAACCTGCAGTAGTGGGACCAAAGTTGTTGCAAAACCTGCAGTAGTGGGATCAAAGTTGTTGCAAAACCTGCAGTAGTGGGACCAAAAATGATGTTTTTCAAACAAATTGTATCCTAGAAATTGTACACTGGTTTAGTTGTCATTCACAGATGGAACTTAATTGTTTTATTATGATGTGTACTGCTGAAAGGTTTCCATCAAGTAGGTCCATAAATTTGAAACTTGGTGCAGGAAAAGTTTATGAAAATTCATTTGAGTGCCACGGTAAAATATGTGGGGTTAAAATTTAAATTTGTAAAAGTGTGTTTCTCTATGTATATTTATTTGATAAACTTATATAATTTAGGTATATAAAAAATGTGGTCATGGAAAAGTGTTTATCTTAAATAAAATCTTTTGGACAACCAGCTGAACAAAACTTTTTTAGAACGGACAATAAAATAAAGTTGTTTCTCTATGTAGTTGTTGGGCAGTAAATTATTTCATCATTTTGGTACACAATACAGGCCATATGTTTATATATAATATTATCATATAGTACAAAACCTACAATGCTATGTTCAATAAAACTGCAATCCTTGTATTGATGCCCATGAAAAGTACTTCTTTTTGAATCTTTGTGAGCTACTATCAAGTACATATTGTTGGGCCAAAAACGCAATAACGTGTGCAAGTCTCTATAATTTTTACTATTCCATAGAACTCATTGAGTGACAGTACTGGTAACATTTTAACCATAGTTCCATCTTAAAGACTTTTAGAGCATATACATTAGGGGTGACTTTTTAAATTTTAAGCCAATTGTGTTACTAAATAAAATAATAAATTTCAAATAGAGTAATTTGAATAAATCATAGGAAACCACTGTAGTTTTGTTGGATTTTTAATTTTTTAAATATGTTTTTATACTTTTTGAACTATATAATGGAATTATTGGGACACAATTTAAAATTTTAAATGAGTGCTATAAATATTTAAATTTTTAGGTATTTCTTATTCTTTAAATGAGTGCTATAAGTTTATTATCCAAAGAATTTCATGCTATGGAAATTTTACTTATAATATTTCTAATATATTATAGTATGTTTTATTACTCTTATCGAGGATATATATATATATATATATATATATATATATATATATATATATATATATATATATACACTGTATTCTTTAGGTGGAATCAATTTGCAATTTACAATTGTCATTTCAGTTTTTTTTGGGCATTCATTTTGTATTAGATTACAACATCTTTACCCTTTGGTAATGAATAAATACTTATCTTACTCTACTGTAATATTATGTACATTATATCTCACGACTAATATATTATGTGCACAACATACTATCTCACATTTTTCTCCTATATTATCTATCCTTACAATTCTATATTTTTTCATTAATTTTACTAAGGTGACAAGTCAATTAATTTTACTACCGAGGCAGTTAATGTAGGTTGTTGTTGCTTATGATTATTAGTATTTAAAATGTAGAATATTTGTGAGTTGCATAGTATTCATTTATTAATTTAATACAACTTGACAAGTCAATTGTATGAAGATTAGCAGTGTCATATTTTTCTTTTAAGTGAAATAAATTCAGTTAGAAGACTTTCCTTTATATGTTTTGTTCTTACATGTTCCTATGTGGTCATACATTTTGATCTTTTACTATATTGCAAAAAAAGATTCACTAATTTTATTGCTCTTGCCTAAATAATTGCATTCAATCTTTTATGTATACATTTTGATCTTTTACTATATTGCAAAAAAAGATTCACTAATTTTATTGCTCTTGCCTAAATAATTGCATCTAAACTCAACTCTTCATTGACCTAAAGAAATAAAAAGAAGTTTTTAGTTTGGTTTAACACATTATAACATTTCTATAGAAAATAAATGTGCTTCTATATACATAAATTTGAAATGCGTACCAGTCTCTTATGGATTTGTTGGAATGCCTGGCAAAATTTCTCAACTTCTTGTGTACCAACCTGTAGAAACATTAGAACGAATGAGACTCGCTCATTCTAAGTCTTCTTGACAACAATGACAGGTAAATGACATAAATCTTTGTAACATCACGATGACAGTTATAACACAGATACTGTGTAATAACACACCCTTGTCCAAAACGCACACACACACTCACTTCTCTCTGATAATGTGTGCAATGTGCGTAACAATCTAGATTTAATTATAGCCCTCACAAAGAGAAAAAGAAAATGTAGACAAGTAAATAATGTTCATATACATAAAAATGATAAAAACTGAAATGCTTCTCTACTATAACAACAAAAGATTCTCCTCTAATTACATTAGAATGCTTATCCTCTATCTTTACAAAACCTTCTACATAAAGCTACATCATGTAATGAAACTTTTAACTGAGCACACAAACCAAGTCTACTAGGTCACCGGTTCCAAAGGAAGGAGGCATAGATTTTCCAATAAGTGTGTCTATATTTCATGATCCAAAACGAATTCTACTCTCATGAACTGACTTCTTTACCATATTCGCTCACAAAAATGTGAGAACCCTTGCTTATTTTTCAATGCATTCAGAATATGCAGCGGCCCTTGCTCTTTTGACAATGTACTTAAGCCATACAGCGTGCTGCCCGATTATGGGCAACGATTTAGCATTCACATTATTTTGTAGTTGATCCATGTCATAGAGATTCGACAAAGTTTTACATTAGCTGTCAACTGCCTAACACTACTCTTTCCTTTTATCCAGGCTTGGGACTGGCTATGCATAGAAAAGCTAACATAGGAAGGATTTTTATTGACATGCCATATAGGACAAAATAATTTATGAAAAATTCTCAAACAATCCTTTAAGGCATTGTTCAAGGAGTCAAAAGAGGTATCTTTTGAATAAAAAAACAATGTATTTATTACTTTGACAAGTTTTTTATGGGTTCCTTAAACAATGCCCGACTCTTGTTAGCATGACCACTTTTTATATGCGGAAAGACATAGTATGTGTTTCATCATCCAAGAAAACGATAACTAGATAATGTAAAAATGAAAATCAAAGTAATTCAAACTGGGTTTGAAAGTGTCGTTGGAGAAAAGAAACCTTTAATATTGAATATGAGGAGAATTTAGCATCGCAATTAGTTTCGATTAAAATTTCATATTAATCATCTTCAAACTTTTAAGGTTAAAGCCCATAATTTATAGTTTTCTTGTAGAGATTGAAAAGTAAAGAAGTAAACCAGTAAACAAGGGTGCAAACGAACTTCAATGAACATGTTCACTTTCCCTTTTAATAATTTAAGCAATGAGGATAGTTCTAGTACATAAATCATTATGCATGTCAGAGTAAGCAGATGAATTCAAATTACCTTTTTAGCAGCCTCTGATTTTAGCTTGCTCCAAAATGAATCTGTTTGTTTGAAGAATGCACATAACAAAACATTAATTAAGACACAATCCAGTTGATTATTGAAACAAAATTAACCGTATTGCTCAGAAACACATGAATTTTGATGTACTTTGCCGAATATCTAAGATGATCAAAACGTTCCAAATATATTAGACTAAACAAATGTGTCAAACAATAAAGGTTATATGTGATACCGTGTTTGTTGATTCCTTGAATCTCAAAATCTTTATCCTTTTCATTCCATGCATCATGCCATTCAGTTAGCTGCAGTTATATGTTTGTTAAACAACATTATATGTTTCCACAAACATCAATTCATTCAGCGGTTTCAGGATTACTACCTCTTCCTTTGCTGATTGAGATCCAGACGCGGATGCTAATTGTTTGGATGATGATTCTTCTTCCTGAAAGTTATCGGTTGTTCATTAGGTGCTTGGGCATATTCTCAAACATAGAATCGTGTGGAGTATTTGAAGCTAAAAAACCAAAATTTGGACTTTGCTTTAAATAGTTTCTAACTATGTTGTGGGAAACAGGACTTCAGATTCATAAATTAAAATATATGCAAACCTTCACCGATGTAACTGTATTTAAGGTAGAAAATCGTAGAAAATGATAATGTCTCCCATCATATTACATATGCAAATGGAAAAGAAAAACATGGGAAATCATTCCAATATCTTTCTTAAATGAAAATCAAAGCAAAATGAGATGATATTCTATCTATTCTGAAAACTCCTAGACAAATCCTAGCATTCATAAAACAATCCCTGCATACTCCAAACTCAGTACAAAGAATGAGGCACAGCCTAAAAACAAAAAGACATTATTTTACTAGGTCTAATGGCAGTTGCCTGCACACCGTCCTAGCACGCGCCAATCATCGACCCACATAGAACATTCATTTCATATAGATCCGCTGTCAATGGTTATCAAAATCACGATTTAAATCTTAAAATCTTGCGATTTTACGATCTCACTCCCCTCGAACGATCTAAATCTTAAGTAGAATCGTGTGTTGTAGTCAAATTGTGAAAAGAAATGGTAAAACTATTGATTATGTGCGATTGGACAGTTCCGACCACGACTGGCCATCTTCCGGCCACCACTATTACAGGTCGGGAAGGATGACAGGATACAAAGGCTCAACAATTTCGGTCCAACGGCTTCCATTTTCCTACGGATAAACTTGCCTACGAAAATATCATGTAGAAATAATTCAAATATGTAGTATTATTTTCCATTTTAGTAGTATCTTACGATTTTTGTTACGATCTTATGTTTTATGATCTGGCTACCCCCTCTCGATCTTACAACTATAATTGAGTAGAATCTACCGGTCTTAGTTACGATTTTATGTTTTACGATCTTACTATCCCATCCCGATCTTATGCAAGATCCCTATTTTGACAACCTCAACCCCCAAATGAAACAAATAATTATAAACTGATTCAATGCCTACCTCCCAATCGAGTTATCCTCACTGCTCATAATAGAGACCCCAGCTTATCAATGACACTAACACTAATTTGTAGATGTTCTGGCCTTCTGGGCCATTTGCACGGCCCACGATGGAAGTCCCAACAACAAGCATCACACAGAAAGATGTGCGGATAAGGTAGGACCTCACCCCAGCCGAAGACAGGGAATTCCAGCCTCGAGAGAATCTCCCACTGTCAGATCTTATCGAAAGCAACCCACATGAGGCACTATATCCCACCAGGACGGTTTTAAACGCCTGCACTATATAAAGTCCAACATGTGTCATTTCAGGTATTCTCTCATTCCTACACTCATACAACTTTCTCACTCATTCACGGACTTGGACATTGGGGTGCTAACCTTGCAGGTCCACCCCTACTCAGCCATACCAGAAACTCACTACACCGCACAGGAACTTCGTTCCACTTGATCTGTAATAATTTGAGCAAATCGAAGTTATTGAATGTAACCACATGTGTGTGTATCATGTATGCATCAAACACCCAACACACACATTCAATTAGATGAATCGGAGCTACATGATCAGCAACTTCAATACCTAGTTCTAGTTGAAACTGACAACAGAATTTATTTTGCATCAACAATTAACAGCTGAATTCCCCTTCTTAATATCAAATAAACCTAATTCATCGCTGGACCTAGTTAAGATCTCAATCTCATACTCTCTCTCTCCTCTAAGTTTTCTGTAAAATATCCTGAAAACCCAAAACTATCTTAAAACAAGTATAAACAAACATGTAATTGGGTATCACAAAAGCACCATGTAAACCACAAAATTGACAACATGGGCATCTTAAAGATCGAAACTTTAAACAACAGGGAAGTAAGATTTGTGATATTGAGTAACAAAAATAAAAAATCAAGGAGAATCCATAAGTTTCTAAACCCTAAAAACACAAACACTAGAGATAGAGAGAGAAGTACAGAATAATCGCGTGAACGAACAGAAGGGAAGAGCTGAAGAAGGCGTTGAAATTCAGCTTCATCCATGGTTGACTGATAGAAGTTTGAGCTTATGAATGTGAACTTTGATGATGGAAAAGACTTCACTGACACACAACCTTCGGAAAACGAAGCACACCGCACACACAAACTATTCTACCATTCTCTAACTTTTCTTTTGTTTCGCAGATTCTCTAATTATTACCAAACTTTTTATTATAAGAAAATATATAAAATTTAAATTTATTAAACAATTTATGTATTTGTACTATATATTAAATTATTTAAAAATATGAGTTTGGTGTGTGAAAGAGGTTTTTAATAATGTGAAGTTTAGTATGTTGAAGGTATGTTGAAGTTAATAATCGTATTTTTGATGAGATCTTGGAAGATCAAAAGATCGATTTAGGATTGGTTGACTGATTTGTGTTAATCAATTGAGGTAAAGGTGGTGATTTCATAATAGACGAGAGTGATGTGATAAGATTCAGAGACAGAGTTTGTGTGACAAATGTGTCTGAACTTAAGAAAAACATTCTCGAGTAATGTCACATAAGTAGTTTGAGTATTCATCTTAGCGTTACTAAGACGTGTCAAGACTTGAAGAAGATGTTTTGGAGGTCGGGAATGAAGAGGAAAGTAGATTAGTTTGTTTATGTTGTTTGACTTGTCAAAAGTCAAAGATTGAGAAAATGAAAATGTGAATGGAATAAACTACAAGCATCATTCACCTGCACTTGACTCTATTCCTCCACTATTGTCATCTACAACAAAGGGGTTGAATTAAAGAGGTGATACAACCCAATGAAAGGCGTATGAATCATGAGAAAAAATTACTAATTGAACAAAAAATATAATTTCTCATTACACCTTTGTATAATGGGGTGTATCTCCAAAAATCGCAAAATAACCTTAGGTGAATTCGGAGATACATCTCCGACACACCAAATATCATTTTTTGCATACATTTAGTTCAAAGACGCATATATGAATAAACTCAAGGTTAATTCACAAATACATCTCCGAAGACACCTTTCGCCCTTAGTAAATCAAACAGTCACCCCATTTCTTAAGAAAAGTAGTTCGGAGATGTATATTCAAACTATTTGTGTAGTAAATTCTAAGAAACATCTATGAATTCTTGCAATTATGTTTTTTCTAGAAACAGTTTATTGAGATTGTGGTGTTTTCAATCCAAACTAGTTTTAATTCAATTAACATTGTCGTTATTTATTTCAACAATTGATAAAAACGAATGTTATAGAACCGAGTAATGTGTTATAATATCATAAAAAATATAATTGTACAATAATTGTTTTCCAAGTCGATGAAAAATAAACAAAAAACAATCAAAAACATAGTCTACTAAGTATGCATAATCCTGACACTCAAACTCATCCTTAGCCTACGGTAACCAAAGACATTTTGTGACTCAGTAAGAACGAGGCATGATAGGGCAACCACTTCATCGCCACTTCTATCGAACAACTCAAACTCAATGCCCTTTCCTATCATTCTTATAATGGTGGTAACACATCAATGATATGGTCATCCATGGTCTGCTCATTCTTTTCTCATGGGTGGGGTTGTCGTAACCATGTCAACCATTCGCCACCTAATATCCACTATGAGTTTCTTCAATCTTCCGTCTCCTGTGGATAATGCTCACAAGAGTAGGAGACGGACCTTATGATCTACACGTATATGGCGGCCGAAGGTTGGATTAGGTATAATAATATAATATGGTTCGATGATGTGCATATGTATCATGTTGATCATGTACACATAATGGAAACATGGATTGGACAAATGAAAAAAGTCTCTCAAAACAGTAAAAAAAAGTCGTGATAAGGAGAAAAGGGTGATGGGTGTGGGGGCGTAACTGATCTCCCGCCCCATGGCCCCACCCCGATGAAATACACCACCACATCCACATTACACTTGTCCCACACGAAACATCTCAAGATACACTTATGATAGTGCATCAAAATGTTAGGCTATCTCCAAGTTATCGTCATCGCAAAGAAAACTTAACATCTTTATCCCGTGCTTTACACAAAGGCTTCCACATCCCAAATAATCCACCATCATATCCATCGCTTCATTTATGTTAATCTTATAATGATCAACCTTCCTCTCGATGGAAAGGTGTAGGAGGAGGAAAACTGCTACATCATCTTATGTAATAGTCATTTAGCCAATAAGAAAGTGGAAAGATGATGTTTCATTATGTCATCTCTCAATAAATGCAATATGTATGTCATGGATGATGATGTTGTATCCAAAAGCACAAAGACCTGCAAGACCAGATTTCTAGAGTGCACTTTTGAACCACTCATCCGGAGGCACATAAGGGTTATGAATCTTTATTGCATGGTTCACATATGTCAGATAGTTATGTTCTTCTTGAAAATAAAATATAACACTCTCAGTCGAGTTGAACTTGGTTGAAATATAAAAAAATAAAACCCGTTAAAAAATAAATCCCTCTACGTCCCATATATGTGGAGCCGCATGATCTCCAAAGTATATCAATAATGAAGTATATGTGGTCCCTTCTGAAAAGGGTCTACAAATGGGACATCCTCGGCAACTGGGACATCAGTGTAATCGAGCATTGTCATCATGATGCGCACGATTTTGAGTTCCCGACCCTGTGATAGTTTACTCCTAGAGGTCGGATCCTTCATGTTAGTGAGCTGACTCAATTAGGGTGGATCATCTGAGTCTCAACATTTTGTTGTTTTCAACCATTTTCTTTGGAAAAAACATAAGAAAAGAGATTAGTGCATCGGGTAAGAAAGAGTTCAGAGATGTGTCTTCAAACACCATAATAATACATTTCGGATATACATCTCTGAACAAATGTGTTTTTCAGCTTTCATGGTAAAGATATTTCTGCAATTGTCCTGGCCAACCAAAACGCATCCAAATCATGTAAATGATATAAACAAATCCTACACATAATCTATTTCATATTTTAATGTTATCTAATGCATTAAAACTAACCTATTTGAACTGATATATTAATCAAAAATCAAAATAAGCTAAATGAGAAACTTACTTAAAAACGTTTTGATGATGGTGTAAAGTAATTTGGTGTTGAATGCAATAGTTAGAGGGGTTAAGAATAGCAAGATACAAGTAAAATATACTCCAAACTTGACCTTGAGTGGGAAATAAAATAGGTAGAGGGATGTAGTGAGAAAGATTTTGTTTTTGAAAAAAATGAAGGAGAAGAGAGAGAGTCTGGTGCGAGCTTTAAATATGCTCACCTACTTCGAAGATGCATCTTCGAACTGGTTTTTTTATTTTAAAAAAAGATGTATTCAGAGATGTATCTCCAAACACACCCTAAAATCCCTTTGTATATACATCTTTGAATTTTTCTTCAACTCAAATAAAGAATTGATGTGTCCAAAGATAGATCTTCAAAAATATAGGACATTATAGAAATTTCGCACTGGACATGTGAGAAGGTGCAACGGTGTGATGAGAAATTTCCAAAAAGAAAAAGGAATGCAACTTTAAAGTTAATACCATTTTTCAAAATATTAAAAAAAATTATATTTGTTTTTTTCTAAATTATGAGACTAATTTTGATATCATAAACATACATTATTGAAGATCATAACATAATCAAAATCATAATTTTTTTCAATAACTTGTATTTTAAAAATAACTTTTATGAAAAAGTATTTGAAATAGCTTCAAAATTAAATAATTTTTTGAAATTTTAATGTCAAATTTTTTTCACTAAAATAATAAATCATTTAAAATAACATTTTAAAAATAACTATTCAAATATTTGAAACTTTTATGAAAAAAAATTTATAATTTTTTTAGACAACAATATTACACTCATACGGGGCCCTTTATCTTGTGTCTCTCTTCCTTCAAAAATTCTTAAAGAGTTAATCCCAAACAGCATTCTCTTACATTTTAGGAAAGTCAATAAAAAGTCATAAACACTTCCAATTAGGTTATGTAATTCCAGAAAATTTATGCTAAAGTTCCATTCAATCTTTTCAGTAACCTAATGTCTACACTCTAAACATGTCATTAATATGAATAAAGTAACCTGTTTACAAGCTGACATTACACCAAACTCATATCAACAAACACCGGGTATAACCTAAGAGCTACTTCTAAACCCTCGCCTATTCTTTAAAGCTGCACCACTTTGTAAATACATTTTTCCCCTTGCGTCCGGATGAGATAATTAGGAAATTGGCATTTTTTATTGTACAAATGGTAAATCCAGATGGAAACGGTTTTAGGAACTATGAGATGGAAAAAGAAGCTCTCATAGTTTAACAGTTTATCCAAGTAACTCAATTATAACTTGTAATACCATCTATCGTTTCCAGTCTTGAAGAATATTTATGCACGTTCTTAATAATGATTTTGCCCCTTCATTCTTCTCTATCTCATACTGATGAAGGAGTTCTTCTTTGAATTCTTCATTAATTGCAATAACTGGAAACACGGCCACAGAGAGTTTCATGATTTCCAGAAGGCATTCCGAGGCAGAAACATGAACCTGATTTGTTCATATGAAACACAAGATGAAATAAAAATATGATTATTGACGGCTAATTAGAGTACTGAACCAATTACCAATAGCTAAAGATTAAAGTAGTCACATATAATTAAAGTAACCAATCTATAAATGGAAGTATTGCTCTTATTATGACAAATGACAGAATTAATGGACAATTGCAAAAAGTGTTCAAGTAAACAAGATTGTAACATACCTGAGCAATTTTTATTGTGCTTATGCAATGTAGAACCTTTGGGGATATAGAATGAAACATCTGATTTAAAATAAACTGATATTAGATCAATCAAGAATTGGAGTTATTAGAAATCCAACCGAAACTGAACCCTATTTACCTCCTGAACAAGGGAAGTTACACGGGCATGTTCATCACTTCCCTGGGAGTCCTTTATGACATTGTGGAGCCTTGAACAAAGTTCTTTGATGGATAAAAATGCGGTAGTTTTGACTGCACAGAAATTAATGTATTATTCTAGTGTTAAAAAAATGATGGCAGGTCACTGAAACAAAATATGAAGGATTGAGAATACCTGTCCATTTATATTCAGGTAATAGGAATACAGCATAGATGTGCATTAGGTCCTTTTGCTTTTGAAGAATATCATTTATATGTGCCACGTGGATGCAAGAGGTCAAACAATCTATAATTTTGTTATGTGGAATAGAAGTCTCTTCAACACTGTCCAACTCTGCAAAAAAGATATGTCAAATTGCCTGATGCTAAAAGTTTGTTATGAGAATCATAATACGAATCATCAGGCTGCTGGTATCAAAGAAAAAAAGTGTGCCTGCCAGAACAACATGATAACAAGGAAGGCTATATACTAAGAACCAATCAGAATAATGAGGCGTTTAAAAGAACTTTTGAGCTTATTTTATAACATAAGCACTTATTTAAATGTAAGGAAATTGGTACGTATGAAATTAGCTAATGATATACTCATAAGCGGTTTTCAGCTTCTAAAACAAGTGCTGGAAAATATGAGACTTGGAATGTTGTATAGAAGATGAAAGACAAAAAACTGAAATCCAAATGGATGTACAGTGAGATTTGATGGCAAAAGTGAATACAATTAGAGTTATCCACTTTTGGGAACACTTTGACTGAGACCAGTTTGACATTATAAATGTTTCTGTGCATGGAGACATCAACAAGGAGGTATATCTGGAAATCTCGCCAGGATGTGACTCCATAACAGAGTGAATAAGATATGCATATTAAAGAACGCCTTATATTGATTCAAGCAGTGTACTCTTGTGGTTGGTTTGGGCGGTTCACTTGAGCAATGGTATCCTTGGAAATTGGGATACAATGAGACCCAAAAGGTGACCATACTCTTTGCATAAAACATTTTTAGGAATGAAAACTCAGACTACTAGTCTACGTAGATGAGATTGACTGGGAAAAAACTAATCATCACCTACAATGTATATATCATCTATGTAGGATAGAAGCTGTCTACTCCATACAAGGTGCTAAGAGTCTCACATCGGATAATATATGGCATGAGTATGTCTTTATAAGTGGGAACAATTCTCACCCTACAAGCCAACTTTGTAGGGATGAGTTTGGCCTAAAACCACAAATCTTATCAACAAGGCATTGATATCTCCAAAAGGAAATATGTCCTTGAGGACATCTCATAGAATTGGGAGTGATCATGAGCACCCAAAAGTGGACTTTCCTATAATGTTAGCACCCACTGCCCTTGATCATCATTACAAAATAATACTCACTTTTTTCTGCTCTTTCCAAACCATCAGTGGCAGCAATCTAAACCAATTTAGTACGAGAAGATTCAACTCACCCACCACATTAGCCATACACTACCTCATACAAGGAACAATTTTGTTGCAACATAGAAATAAAGATATAGAATTGGCCATAACCTGCTTTAGCACCATCACTGACCGATGGTGACTTTTGGGGCTGTGAATTGAATAGGTCAAACAACATGGGAAAAACCATATTAAAGAAATCTGGATTGCCAAAGGCTTTGATAACCTGAAATCATGCGTGAAAAATGATTAAGCGTCTAAATATTTAAATTGAGGAAATATATGAAAAATGGATGAAAATTTACAATAGTTATATCATGATTCAAGGAATGTATAGGAGATTATTGACAATTTTATGATTTTTGTTTATAAAGAACGTAAACATAAAATAGTTATCCTCTTCTTTTCTTCACAAATTTTCTCCTCTCCCACAAACCCGACAAAATCAACAAGTTAAACTGCAAATGAACATTTGATTCTTAAGTTTGCTATGGTAGATAAATCTATCAATAAATTAATAAACATTACCATTTCTGACGCAGTCAAAAACCCTAGATAACAAGCGCTAAACCTAGAATAAAAAATAGGTTTAAGCTTTGGAGTCCACCAGGAATAAAGAAAACATCAAATTTTATTATGAGATAATATCCTTATGGCAACGTCAAAGGTCTTTAAATACATAAAACAAAATAACCTTTATGGACTTACAGAGACCCTAATGGAGTTTTAATCTAAAACAGAATCAGATCTTTTAATCTAAAACGAAATCAAATCTAAAATATAATCAAATCCTAAATAAAATCAAATCTAAAATAGAATCAATCCTAAATAGAATCAAATCCAAAATAGAATCAAATAGTAAATTGCTGATTTCGGACCTGAAACGAACTTAAATGGGGACGATTCCCTTTCTGAAAAGATATAATACAAGCTATGAAGCCCGAATTTGGACACGGGCACGAAATACGACACGGACACAAAGACATCACTAATGTAAAAAATATAGGACACGGACACAAAGACATCACTAATGTAAAAAATATAGGACACGTACACAGCTATATATATTTTATATATTAATAAAATAATGTAATTTATGAGCACAATTTATGAAAAGTCTACAATAAGAACTAAAATTTATATTTATTTAAACTTAGTACTTTCAATCAACCAAAAAAAGACTTAAATTAAATACTTTTAATTAAAAAAAAAATTATCTAAAACAAAATGATACAAATCATATTATAGTCACTACATATTGAAAAAACAAGTCTCTAAGTCTGTCTCATCCAAAGACAAGTTGTATGTTATATGTAATTAACATGTAACATGAGTGAAACAAAAACAAATAACATATAACATATCTAATTAACATATAACATTTTTGTAATTAACATGAAACATAAACAAAAAACAAAGACAATTTACAAATAATAACATGAGAGAAGTGTCGTCGCCAACATCTATAATTAACAACAGAAAACAGAGACAAATGATAAGGATATCATAGAAAAAAGAAAAAGCCTATAGTAAACCATCAATCCCTAATGTGTAACCAGCATTCACTGCTCCTTTTGATGTTCCGTTTGATATTGTTCATGAGCCCTATAACATTGACATGCCATATCCCTATAACATTGACGTGCCATATCTCGAGCAAGAGATATGTCCTATTCCTAGCAAGAGTTAGATTCTGACTCGAATGAGGATAAATCATTAACGGTTACACTCATGGTATCAGAGTCTGGTTTAACATCCGATGGGTCACTTGTTATCAGACTTTCGTTATCAGTCATCCACCATTTATTTCCACGTTTCAGATATCCAGTCCTGAATATGTCCTTATAAGTGGGGGCAATTTTCACCTTACAAGCCGATTTTATAGGGTTGAGTTAGGCCCAACCACATTCATTAACAGGAACATTTATAATCTTCTCTCTAGTAAGGTTTCACAGTAAGCATGACTTTTAACTCATTCCAAAACTGATTATTAACAATGTGAACCTTGTAAATATTAATGATTACACGACATAATTACTATATTCACTTTTCACAATGGACATAGAGTTTCCACAAGCTATTTTGCTAAGACCAGGGACACTCATTGGCTACCGAATAAATATTTACCCCGAAAGGATAGATTTTCTAAAATCACATTGTAGCAGTAAAGCACCCACAATTAATAACTTACCTGTTCAAGAGAGGTAAATGCTGCTTCGCGGTATTTTTTCTCCTTTTTGGTGCATGCTGATGATACCAAATTCAAAATTGCAATGGAAGAGGCAGAACCATCAGCAGAAATAGCTTTATGGCAGGATTTAGATAGAGCACCTACTGCTAGCAATAAAACATCTTTTCCCTGTCACATTTTGTCTACAATTAAATTCTGAAGATAGTCTTTATTGTCATCTTAAAAACTCAAGCGTCATATCATACTCAATAAAAACTAGTTTTTTTTTGTTTACCTCCCATAGGCGACCGGGAATTTCCTTTATAAGAGACTGAAGCAGAACTTCATAGTGAGAAGAAAGAGAGTCACCCAAAACATCACTGAGCTTACAAATAGCTTGTGCAGACTGCATGTACAACAGCAGAAAATAAGCATAAATCTAGACCCAACTGACCAAGCTTAAATTAACATAACAGAAAGGGCTAAAAGAAGGCAAAATTCACAACTAACTTTTTTTTTCCTTGTCCATGATGATGATGACATGCCATCACAAATCAGTGAAACAATTTCACCCAAGTATAATTGGAGAGTGATTCGTTCCCCACTTGTATATTCTTCCCATAGTTCTTCAAATTGGCTGGAAATATTAGTGTCATCCTCGAATCTGCATGCGATGTTTTAAGTACCAATAGAATAAGAAATACATTTAATACTCAATGAAGAAGTCAGTTCATTACATAAGCATCATTTACAGACAGCTTAGCTGGCGGTTCTGGCCAACTTTAAAATTTAGAATACAAACAACAACTAAACTTTATCCCACTAAGTGGCTACATGGATCAACTTTTGTCATAATGTTTTATCCAAGACCATACTTTTATTCAAATCGTTAATCTCGATATCTTTCTTAAAAACTTCTCTTATAGTCTTTTTAGGTCTTCCTCTAGCTGTTTGATTCCTCTCCATCTGATCTACTCTCCTTACCACAAAATCTATAGATCTTTTTTCTACATACCCAAACCACCTAAGTCTATTTTTCACCATCTTCTCTACTATAAGCGCTACCCCAACAATTTTCGTTTCTAATCCTATCTTGCGTACTCATTCATACTGTTATACATCATTTACCACCTTTAGATATAAATATCATTGTGGCCCTCAGCTAATAGCTTAGGCTGTTAGTAGTTGTAGCTCCTGGAAATGGTTTCTTCTTTTAAAAACTGTGTTCACATTCTTCAGATTAAACTGAGATTTAGCAACAAAATGTTTTGGGTCAGTTCTTTTAGTATTCTTTTATGGGCATAAGTAAACATAAAATTATTCCCATGTCTCCACTTAACCATTTTACTATAAAGGGTTGCTTAGTTTGGAAAAATGTTGTTCCGCTTTTGTTTCCAATTTTAATTTCTAATTAAAAAGCACCAGTTTATTCTCACTATGTTTCATCCAATTTTTGACTAAGCAGAAAAAAAAACTCAAGTCGTTTTCAATGGAAGACTTTGCTTGATAAACATAATTTAACAAAGAACTGTGTTAGCATAATACAGTCAATGTTTCCCAAGAGAAAATAAATCATTATAGCGACTGGCAGCTAATGGCAAAAACTTCTACTTATACATATGATTTTTTAAGTATCAGAATATATCTTATGAAAAACATCTCATACTATTTTAATTGAATTATAGGGGAATTTAGTTCAGCTTAGATTATCTGTTGGCATTAAATGTCATATTTTTTTATATATAATATTGTTTCATTATTTGATTAGAATTGTATTGTTAGTATAATGATTAAGGTGTTCTCTTTTGTAATACTATACAACCAATCACTTGACCCATGTATTAATATTTTGGGTATTCATTTCTTTCTTTATGTACCTTAAAGAATAAGGGCAAATTTGTTTTAGCTTTAAAGAAATAGATTTTTCTTTCTATTTTCAAAAACATTTTTATAAAAACATTTTTCAAAATATTAATTTTTAAAATTCGTATGTTGAAAGACTAATTTTGACATCGTACAGCATAAACATAAATTATTGAAGATTAAAACATAGTCAAAATCATATTTTTTTCAAAAAATTGCATCTCAAAAATGATTTTTAAGAAAAGCTATTTGAAATTGCTTCAAAATTAATTGATTTTTTGAAATTTTGATATCCAGAAAAATTTTCAACCTAATGATTAAATACCTAAAATAACATTTTAATAATAACTATTTAAACCAATTTTTATAAAAAATTTCTTTGTACATTTTTTTTAATTAAAATATGTAATACTGTGGGAAAAAAAAACTAAAACAAACGGGCCCCTAAGTCATATAAATTCAATGATAAATGATATCAGAAAAAGTGTTACAAGGATGTTCCTAACCTTGAAAGGAAAACAACTGGAATGATAACTGCATGATATCCACCAATAACATCTGTTGCCCTGGATGAATAGCTCTTCAAGAGGAATGCACACGCAATTTGAGAGCTTTTGTCACCAGCACTTAAAGCTGCAGTATCTTCAATAAGTTTCTGGGCTTGTGAGACCACTATATAATTCAAGGCTTTCGCACAGGCACCTGCAAAGGCGCGTTTTGCAGCAGTACTTTTTTCTTCTTTAACAACGGAAAACAACAACCTCACCAGCATATTAGCATATGGCTTGATGTCAACACCAACACTTTCAAGCAACAGGGTAATGAAATTGGCAACACCAACTCTGCACAGTTACAGAAAGCATCTGTATATATGAGACAAATCTGTACTAAAGCCTAGCAATATGCCAAAAGAACTTTGGGCGGAGCCAATGGCAAAATATACCGAGAATCCATTTATAAGGATTAGAAATAAGTAAGTTTTACAATACAATATATGATTACATAGTAAAAATTACATGCAAGTTCCTTGAACCATATATGCATAAGCACCACTAACGCTTCAAAATGTCAATATTAAGAAGTTTCCTATACAAGCCAAGGGTATTATTGTAGAAAATGTAATTATTTTTCCCTTGCAAGTTGCAATAATACCAGTTATATAAGCGCGGTAAAAATAGCCTAGAAAGAGTACAACAGTTCATGAGACTAGAGAATAATTAGCAGCTGGCTGTAAGGATCCACCATAAAGGGTACAGAACAGATGATGAATCCATATCCAACAATTATTTGAGTATACCTCAGACCTATTACACCAAAAATCAGACCTATATACATTGTATCATTCTATACACCAAAAATCAGACCTATATACAAACTGAAAACAAGGACAAACCAGAAAGAATTAACCACAACGTGAGAAGCACAGAACTCCCCTTATCTTACTACATATGCACTCTTAACAGTTCAACTGACCATTCTATCGAATGCAGACACCACTAAAGGCATGATAGAAACCCTATTTTATCCTATCCATTTTTTCTACTGACACTAACAGTCCTTTATTTTGTGACATTATCACTTCCTTGATGAATTTCTCTAACCTTCAAGGTGAGTTCATAAATCTGAAATTTACTTCCCAAATCAGAATACATCTCTTCCAAACTTTCCCACAGTTCTTTTGCTGTAGAATAACACATATAGTTACTACTGATTTCTTAGGACTGGTTATATTAGGGATGGCAACGGGTACCCATAAATACGGGTAGTAGTCTTCCGCTACCCGCCCCATTTAATAAATATGATATACGTACCCTCTCCATATCCGTGCGGGTACCCGTTAGATGGGTATCCGTGAAATTTGAGATATCCGCGGGTATTAACGAGTATCCATGGATACTATTATTTAAATATATTTTAAAAATATGTATATTTAAATAATTATTTTTTAATATTTTTTAAAGTAAAAAAAAAATATTTTCAAAGTTAACAAATTATAAACATTAATAAAAATAAATCACTTTCATTTTATTTCTTCTTTTATCCAAATAATAATAATAATAGTAATAATAATATCCTATTTAAGAAAATAACAATAATAATTTTGATGAAACAAATTAACGTTTAAGTATTTTTTTCTAATTATTAACGGATATGGATATCCACGGGTACCATCAAATCCATATCCATATCCGTAAATAATCGGATAATTAAATATCCGTTTATTTTACCCGTGGATACCCATTAAACCATCATATCCATATCCGTGACGGGTTTTACCCGCGGGTATCCACGGGTACGGGTTTTTTGCCATCCCTAGGTTATATCCAAAGCCAAGCGGATCATAGTTCGCTTTATAAACATTCAGCATCTAATAAAATCGTTATTTTGATCGCATATGTGGATGATATTATATTAACGGGCAATGATAGCTTGGAACTCAAAAACTAGAGGGAGAGACTTGCTAAAGTCTTTGAAATCAAGGAACTTCGCCCTTTAAAATACTTCCTTGGAATTGAGTTTGCAAGATCAAAGGAAGCATCTTTATGAATCAACAAAAGTACATTCTGGATCTTTTGAAGGAAACATGATTACTTGGATGTAAAGCTGGAAATACAACAGATAAGGTATCAACGTCTGGTAGGACGGTTAATATGCCTATCTCATTGGTTTCATCTGACATCTTTATAAGCCATGAGAGGGAGAGAAACCCTAGAGACAGGGATAAATATGGGAGAGACTAAAACTAAAGATTGGGAAAACCAGAGCCCGGCATTGAAAAGAGATAAAGTTTAAAAAGAGTTTATAAAGAATGATACCTCTCCCCTTATGATCCAGTTTTGCATGGATTTTGGTAAGAGTCTCACATTGGATGTGAGATAAGACTTGAAAATGGGTTAAGAAGTGAGTGCAACCCTCACTTTACAAGCCGATTTTGTAAGGCTGGATAAGGCCCAACCCAAATTTTAAGATGGAATCATAGCCTACTCAAGATCCGTTACACCACCATAACGAAGTGCATCAAAACAATAAATAACAAGCAACAATATCCAAAGGGATAAATTATATTGGTATGGCAAATCTTGCAACATAACTCATCTACAGATCAATATAAATCCTGCAATCTTTTCTGTATAAAGCCCTTCTCGAATATGAATATAGGCTCCTCTGATTTTAAAGGAAAAATGCAAGAAGAAAAACAGAGACAGTTCAAGTAGAAAATGCTTCAGATGTCATAAAAAGTTAATAACAAACCTAGTATTAAGACCCACACCAGATCGCACTAAATGAGCAAGTCGTGGGATCAATGTATCCAATGATTCTGCATCAACAACTTTAATACATGAGTCTAAAGTTTCCCACATTGGAGAACCTTTGGCAATGGAAATTCTCAAACTTTCAAGCTTCTCTGATTTAATTCCAACGGTTGCTGCGTGAAGCTGAAAGATGGACAACATAAAAGCATCAGAATATGCAAAGATTAATAACTGAATTCAAGGAAGAGTTAAATATCAGTCAACAAAACCTCAACGTAATTGAGCCCTTGGTCTTCTAAGCTTGATAAGCTTTCAAGCATGCAGCACACTAAATCAGACAAATGGGGACGGATTGCAGTTCCAGCATGCTGAAAAGAGACAATAAGAGAGAATTGCTCAGAGATTTATTTCAAAGGCAGAAGAAATGTCTCAAATAGCAAAACTTTAATATTCCATAATCATTAATAATTAATCTTATACAATGACAAAAAAAGTCAACTAAAAATAAACTTCATGACGTAGAATGTAACAAACAACGAACATTCTCATAGGCATACACAAATATTCACCATCAGTTGGCAAGAAAGTTGAAAGAAAAAGATTCTATAAACTTTTTTGAAAAATGTAACGATTTATTTTTTTAATTCCTATTTAATTTTTCTCTACTTGTATTACTACATTTAATAATAATAATGGTTATTGTCCTTCACCAGATATTAAATGAAGGACTATAAATGAATTAATTTAAAATAGGAACTACTTGTAAAATACTCCCTCCATTCTCTATTATAAGCAAAAATTAACTTTTTAGATTCATTGAACAGTAATGTATCTAGTCTATATATAGTTCAAATACTTCATTTATTGAATGAAAAAGTCAAAAATTTCTTATAAAAGAGAGTGGAGGGAGGGAGTATGTTCCATTTTCAAAAACCAAAAATATATATAACTCAGAAAAATGAAAGAATGTGAGCACAAGTTAAAGAGCTAATGGCATAGCAAGATATTCCAAACCTTTGTAAGCTTCATAACAATTCCAATTGATGCCTTCCTAACACTGTCAACTTTACTTAATATACCTTCTGCAAGCAAAAAAGGTAAAACGATATCCATTGCTTTGTGTGCATCTGACATATCAGTTAGAGAGATATCACAAAGCCTTGTTGTCAATGATGTTACAGAACGGCATAACTTTTCGCCAGAAATTCTGACAGTTTCCTTTATATCATCCATGGCACGGAATGCTCCTGACCATAATCTTTTTAAATGCTTTCCAACCTGTGGGTGGTGGAAGAGGCAAGAAAAACATCCAAATGAGAATTACGAGATATTGAGATATTCCAGATATATGCTAAGATAAGTAATACATTAATATGATTGCACTTTTTACATGTTTTTAGATTTCCTTTGAGTTTTACATAATTACCTAACTAAATCTTTATCAAAACATATGATATGCAACTTTGACTTCACCTAATATTTCGAGCATGAAAAAAAATTATGGAAAGAACGATTGGCATACTTATCCCTTTCACAAATCTTGTAGAAAGAAAATTCAACAAAACCAACAGTTAAATCATAGAATTATATTATGATGATCATGTATTACAAAAGTTAAAACAAATGAGAAATTAAAAGCCATGCAATTCAACAATGGATACTTATTTATATTCTATATAGCATCATCAAAAAGTTTTCGAATTGTATAAAATTGTGTAGAAGCATCAAAAAGTTTTTGAAATGTATTAAACTTTGTGGAGTTCATTTGCTCAAGGAAAACTTCCAATTTTGGATTTGTAAAACGCATACTCTACAAAACTATTAATAATGTTATCATTATAACACGCATAAAAATAGTTGAAAGCAAATCTCTTGAAATAGCTCACCAATCCCTTTATAAGTAACACATCAAAGCCCAGACAAACCGATATTTCTACAACAAATTAAAACCAAGTAAACAAATCCCATAAAATATGAAAAGGAAGAAACACATGAACAAATACCCCGTCCCCAAGACTAGTCTCTGTTGACAAACATCACTAAGCAACAGTAATAACACAATACTGTTGAACTATTTTACTGAAAAAGCAGAGGATTTTGTAACATGTGATTGCTATGATTTTAATGATTTCATGGCTATTATTCTGAGCTTGACATTCGTACTTAAAATAAACAGTAATCTTAATGACCTCATAAAACTTTCGTCCTTGAATAATATCTGCAAGGGCAAGACACGATGCTTCACGTGACCGCCAAAGCCTAGATCCACATTGAACTAACAAATCATCAATAATGAGATCTAAGTGTTCATCAATGGTTTTCTTCGAGTCAGCCACTAGTGATTTCCATATGTGTACCATTGCATCCTAAAGAGCAAAATAAAAAATTAAAGTAAATGAAACTTGGTGTCTGAATATTAGAAAACAAGGATTCATAGAGTATCCATCATACATAATATCGTCATGCAACGGAATAGGAATTGTTGACTGAAAAAGTAGAGAAAATTACAAACTACAAATGATTTATTAGAGTTAAGAAGTGTTGAAGTTATGGGTTTTATCTAACATTAAAAAGAGCTAAGGCTTGAAATGAGTTTATAAAGAGTGAGTGACACATCTTACCTTACACGACAGCTTTGTAAGGATGAATGGAAATTTAAGAATTTGTAGTGTCAATATGGTAGAGGCACGACTTGGTGACAATAATTAGATTTAAAAGTTAAAACTAAAAAAACCTTTTATTTTGAAAGAAAGATCTAGAGAATTTTATTACCACGTCTGCAGAAATAACAAGAAAATATTCATGCAGTAAAAGCTATCAAAGTTAACTAACAAGGAAACATAGTGTCATGTGAGGTTAAGTGTACAGGCAGAGCCGGTGATTTTCTGCCACTGAGATTTTCAGCGCGTGGTAAAACTTACCTGTACATTTTTATCAGGATCATACTGGTAGCGTACGAGCCTGGGAATCAAAGATCGTAAATGTGGCTTAAGAGCATCCCCTGCTTGCTTTGCTATTTTTGAGAAGCCAAAAGCAGCTGCTCTCTTAGAATTCAAAGAAGCTTGATGATTTGCTAAATCCATAAACTTGTAAATTAAGTCTGGCTGTCCCATCTCATTTGCCAAGCTACATAACTCCTTGTAAGTGTTCAGTTTCCTCCACTAGCAGTTTCACCAAGAGATCCATCTTGAAATACTTCAGAATCTTCAACAAGCTGCACAATTTATTTTCAGAAATACAAGTTTAAAAAAGAAAAGGAAATTTAAAGAGAAAGAAATATAGCCTCATCCAACTAAAGCAACAATTTATAAATATTCTAGAAAGTTACTTTGATTGCTCTTTTCCTTTTGCCAGACCCAGTCAATGTATTCACAAGTGCATTCACCAAATTTTGTTTCATAGATTCGTCACCAAGGTCATACACAATACTCATGCCTTGAGAAGCCAACTCTTGTGTGAGTTCATTTTGTTCACCAAGAAGGTGGGAGAAAGCCTCCTGCATTTAGATTAAAATTGTCAAACTTGGATATGAATTTAGTAATGCCATATACATAATAACAAAGACTATTATTCCTTGATCACGCGCTTGACTTGGGCATTATAATACATGTATCCCCATCACGATGATTAAATTTTGAAATGATTGGTGTCAACATCTTTAACAATATTCCTCAAATTTGAATAAAGACAAAGGAAAACTACAAGAATCAGGCCCATCTTCCTATCCATTTTCACATGAACTTCTCAAGAAATCCTTACTCTTTTGTAGCAATAAATATGGAAAAAAATTATTGGACAACTATACCAACTGAACCATCAGACATATCCAAGTTAAAGGAAAAATTTTCCTTGAGTTTGGTACATATGACCTTGAAAAACGATACAACAAAAGAATTTTGGAATGTTACTAAAACGTAGTAGAGGAAAAACAGGGACATTTTGGTTTCTGAATTCTAAACCTGAATTTCTGGAAGCATTTTCTGAATAATAGGATGACTGCCGCAGTACTTTGTAATTGATACTAGCCAGACAGTTCCAGCACATCGCTCTTCTTTCCTGCTACTATACAAAAGCACATCAAAAGCTTTTGGTAATTGCATCTCTTGCAGAAGCATGGTATTCTTCACTTTGTCCATCAGGGAACTGCTTTGACTCAGGAGAGTTTAAATCTCCCATCAGAAAATTTGAAGCAGTCGATAGTGAAGTGAAGTTAGTTCTGAGAATTGTGTCAGCACTGACAGGAACACTACCCCACAAAAAAGAAAGTGCCTCCCCAGCAGCAAATAGAACATCCTCAGCCTGAAATTATGGTTTCATACGTGAGACACACTCTTCAACTTAAAAACAAAACATAAAAACTTAAGCTGTTCTCATTCAAGATCAAAGAATTCAAGAAAACCATTATCTTACTTCTCCAAAGAAAAAGCAGAAAAATTGAATAAGTGGAGAAAATTAAAACAGCAAACTGAACATTCTCTGATATATGCCATTGATTCATAACAAGCAAATCACATAAAAGAAGGATGATGGAGTATTTCAATTACCTTAGATCGACAAAGACTGAAAATCAAATTTAAGGCCATATCTATATGAGAGGGTGATGATTCCTTTACACATATGTGCCCAATGGATATGACGATCTTCTGTATTGCTTTAACATCGTCACTCAAGAGAAGCTTACTCAATTTATCATACAGAACTATCAGAATTCCATCTGAAAATTAATCAGACATTCCTATAATTTCTCAGACAACAGCACAATTATGAATGGTCTAACAAGAATTTGGTCAGCATATATGAATTAACTTTACCTGAATTAGAATCCTCAAGTGGAGGTAATGAAATACGCAATCCAATATGACCCAATGCTTGCATTGCAACAGCAGCAATAGCAGAAGTTTCAGAATTAACCACATCAACTAGGCATCTAAGTGTTTTCCGGAGAAACATTTCTGGCATCTGCCAAGATGTTGTATGTGCAATATTAGAGAACTATTTGAGAGATTTTAAGACTCTGAAAAGTTAGAGAGCAAGATGACATCAAACTGATCTAAACTGTTTACAACACATCATCTTTATAAACAGGTTAAAGATTCATAGTTCTATGACACTATCAATGTTATCGATGGCGGAAAGCCATAAATCCGCCGTATGACGCCATTAAAAATGCCATGGTACCGACATCCTTCACAAATTGGCCATGGCAGTTGAGAAAAAATCTACCTAACAAAGATTACTAACTAATTTTGCTAACGCTGCAAGCTAAGCAGTGCTAACACCTTGCACGGAAGCATTAGCACTAACCCCTTTCAAAGATATGTATATTAAAAACAAAGACAGTATTATTGTTAAGAGTTCCACATTGGATGAGATAAGGCCTAGAACATAAGTTTACAAGTGGGGGCAATCCTCACCTTCCAATCCGGTTTTGTATGGGTTTAGTTAGGCTCAAGCTCAACCCAAATTCTAAGAATTATTAATACCCAAAATTAATATTTAAGTTTCATTTGATAATTTGTTTTGCAAAAGATACATTTTTTCAAAAGGCAGTAGTTGTTCAAGGTAAAAAGTGCAACTACATGAATCATAAGTCTTCGATAAAACCAACAACTTGAGCAAAGGTATTGAAAACATAAATAAATGAATAAATAAATTAAGTATATAAATAAAAGCTTAAACTAGCATCAATTGATCCCAGGTAAAGCTTGCATATATATGTTTTTCAATATGTAATTTAATTCAACTATTAATTAAAAAATATGCAGTGAAAGTAAAATAAAACTTACAAGTGCTCTAGACAAATAATCTGCAGTAATATATCCTATTGCACAAAGCGCGCCGTGCTGAGTCTCAAATCTATCAATAAATCAATTAAACATGAGCATAAACAAAAACAGATTCAAAAGGGGTTAATTCTTAAAAACAGGACTAAAAAGTTACAGCACCAGTACACAGACCTCGACTTATGTGTTTGGCTGAAAATTGAAGTCAATTCCGAAATAACATCAGATGTTGCAGGCAGAGGAAGAGCAGAAGACACAATTCCAAGTAAACATGCAATGGATTCCCGAGTGTCCCAATCCACATGATTCAGTAGTAGTTGCTTAAGCCATGAAACTTTGAGAGCATAATGTGATGCTACCACCTATAAAAAAAACAATTGTGTCAGAAAAAATACTACAGAGAAAACAATCAAGAAACTGTAACATCTGACCTCTGGCATATGCGATCCAATTATAAGCAATGCTTTGGAAGAAGTGACATGCAACTCAACAGAGCCTTCAAATGACATAGAGTGTTCCAGGAGCAAACAAAATGCCTTCACTGATGATATAAATTCAGGCGAGCCTTCTAAGGACTTGTTATTTTCCAATTCTGACTCAAAGCACTTCATTAAAAATTTTATCATAGCAACATATGTGTTTGAAGGAAAAAGCAGGTTCTGGTCTCTAATATTAGTGGACTCTAATAACTTTGGCTGTTGCCGGATAATGTAATCTAGCATCAGACCAAGTTTGGGGTACTTAAAATCATCAATTTGATTTCCATTTTTAAGCAAACGGAGGCCTTCGAGTGCCATTTCTCTGTTTCAAACAACAAAAACAGCTACATAATCAGTTAAATGAATTTATATGACTCTAGATCACAAGAAACTTCATAGTTAAATCGCCCCATAAACCTAATATTGATACAAGAGAACTCAAAGTTATCACATGATATCTAATGAATGAAGTTCCAAAACCATAGGCAAAAAATGCATTACAGGGTTTAGAGTCCCTGACTCCCTGTTTTACTTTTTAAAAAGTTAAAACAATTTAGATTTTTGCTAAAATATAACACATCAGCATGCTATTTTCTCTTCTTAAGTTTTGAGAGTTGTGTTCAGTAATAGAAATACTACTAGAGGAAGCCGTCTTTAGAAACTTGAATAAAAATGTATATTATAGTTTTGTATACATGCTTTATAATGATTAGAACTGTGATTTGTACAGTGAAAGCAAGGCATACATTAGTTTGATTACAGATTGAATGAAGAAACAGTGTCTAAAGGGTTCATTCTCTCATTATGCACCTACTTTGGAAAAGACGTGCAAGTAATCATCTTACGGATTTTCAACGAAGTGAATACATTATACAACAATAGACTTGGTCTTTTCCTTTTTTTTTATTAAAAAAGAAATTCAATCAGACAGAGGGAAGATAATTGAAGAGTTGGGAGGACAGTGAGCTCACTTAAAGTAAAAGGAAAAAATAAACAACAAAGAAAAATACCACTGAAGCAAAGCAACCCAATCCCTTGAAGCAAAACCCCCTTCAAATGTGCTTTAACTCATTCAAGCATGGAATTTGTTATACCTGATATCTAATTTAGCATCTGCTGATCCTAGCATACAAATAAAACGACTGGGACAGTGTTGAAAATCAAACAACGATGTTGCCCATCTTACAGCACAAAATCGTACTTCACTTTCGTCCTGTCAGCACAACAAAACAAGTTCCTGTAAGAACGTCTTTCAAATTTTATTTGGATAGAAGGAGGATATTACTACAAGGAAATAGAAAGGGGAAAAAAGGCATCTTCCTTGGATGAACAAAAGTGATAAAGCCAAGCTTGAAATTAAAATAACAATAACAACAATGAAACTAATAATAATAAATATTTTTTTCATTTTGCTGCATGCCTAATTAAATGAGCCCTGAAAGTGAAAGAAACCATGTGAAGTGCGCGCCAAAAAGAAGTCATTGAAACAATCCTATCCCAAAGCACATCTCAACACAGGAACTTCAATTGAAAAATCTAAAAATTATACTCCCGCCAAAGACAGCATTAAATATCATAAAAATTAAAAACAGAGTTACTTTTTCAATAAACATATTCCAGTTGCAACTAATGCTGAGCAATGTAAAACTAAATTTGCACTTGTTTTCTTACAGTAACACACTGCATATATATTATATAGTACTCCCTCTTGTCCTTGAAATAAATTACAAAACTCCAATTCATCAAGGACAAGGAAAAGTTGAGTTATTTTATTTAATACTGCACTAAATTTAAATTTATTCCATGAATACCCATATTAATTACTCCTATTTCACCAAATTTATTTATTCCTAATATTCTCTATCCATAATAAATCAGGACGAGAGTGAAATTTTTTTAAGGTGATATATGTTTTTGTCCATCATAATAAAGAAGAAACAGAGTAATATATAGGTAAGCAGGCCCATAGGGAGAAGAGTAGCCAACAAGTTGTACCATACCACTTGAGAATTTTTTAGCAGAAGCACCTCCAAATCTTGTAACACAGCTAATGGTGCTACCTGATACACAAGACAAGTCAATAAAAAAATGTAAATGGAAAGTAAAGTCTCAAATCAACCAAAAGCTCAGAAGTGGGAACATAATAAAAGTTTTGAAAATTGAAACAAAATCCAAAAGAAAATCTTGGCTAACACTCAACATTTTAAATGTTGAGATAATTTCACTTTATGATATGAAACTAATCAAAGACAATATAGTCATAAAATAAAAGGATCATAGAATATTGCATTTTTACTGTACAGAGTCTCACATTATATGTGATACAACCTAAAAAACTATAGAGAACAGGTGATTTCCATCCCATTAAAACTATAGAATTCTATAAATTTTGTGCGGCTATACTCACATCACACTATTTGTATTTATAATGGTGTTACAATAAACACATTGAATGTTAGAAGAAGCACTAACCTAGGAAGTTTTATATTCTAGGAATACCAACAATCTAGAATATCTACAAGTTTACAAAAGAAGTTCATAGGATCATCATAGCTCTACATTCTATAAATTCACATGTCATGTATCATATATGCAAGGTAAACATTAACAGTTGTTAATAGGGGTAGAAAGAAGAGAAGAGGTGGTTGCCATCCCATTATCCCACTAAAACTAAAACTAAATGATTGATACCTAAAACAAAAGAAGTTCATCGGGTCATCATAGCTCTACAAGGTTGTACTTTTTACTTGTCAAATCGTCCAAAGATACATACTATAAAGTCACTTGTCCTGTATCATATAGGCAAGTGAGGTAAACATCAACCATGTGACGATTAATATTGGCAAACTACTTTCACATTAGATAAAGTAGCAATTAAAACTTCGTAACGAAATATTCCATTGCAAATAGCATTGATAAAAAATAGATTCATATAAGAGGCATTTTATTTTACTTTGTATGCTGCAGCAAGAGATATTGTAGCTTCTTGAACAACAAATCGGAGAGACTGGGATTCAACTTTCAATGCATGAAAAAGACGAGCAGCCATGTCAATCTTTTCACTGAAAGAACAGATAACAGCTCCATTAGCAACCACTTCATACAGCTTAAATAGGACCTAACTCAATTGTCTGCAACAACGACAACCATACCATGTGCAGTCGAGTCGGTTACATGAATCAGACGACATCATAATTTTCTATCATAAATCATGCAACAATAACAACAGCAATTTTTACAAAACAACAGCAATAAAGAAAAACATGTGTTGACACTCCAAGGAAAACAAAGAACAAATCCAAGTCTCCGACATTTTAACCGACTTAAATGAATTTTTACAAAAAAAGAAAAAATATTTTCAACTTGTCACTTACTCTTACATTAACCTATCTACACTAGGCTTGTAAGGTGAACAAACTCATTGAACATAAGATACACGAAGAGAAAAAAATTTAAAACCTATAAAGCATGCAACAATAACAACAGCAATTATTAGCAGTGGTGTAACTTTGATATTGTTGTGTTGTGTTATGGTGTAACTTTGATATTGTTGTGTTGTGTTATGGTGTAAGGCTTGGTTGTTGTGTTGTGGAGTAACTTTGATATTGTTAGATTAGTAGTTTGGTATGCAGTAAATGAAACGGGGAAGCTAACTGAAACTTTAACTATCAAGCGGATAGCTGGCAGTAGTAATCAGCTAATTGTACTCTGTTGATAGATTAGTAATAACATTGTATAGATTCGGTATTGCAACACTCTTAACAGAGCTGTCTTGACTCATGACTAGCATCACAATCTAAAAATATTAAATGCCTCTTTTAATCTCAGTTTTCAGATCATCAATGTTACTAAAAAAAATCCAAATATCAAACTCTGCAATTTTCTAGTTCAATTACTCAATACATTACTTAATAAGTGCCAATAAAGCAGCATCCTTGCAAAATAATAATTATTACTCCCTCCATTTCATTTTATGTATCCCACTGAGTTTTGCATAATTCTTAAGGAAATGATTAGTTGTGTTGATATTAATGATGAAATGAGTTTCATTTATTAAAATATCCTTATAAATAGTAGTTATTTGAGTAGTTAAGTCAATTGAGATATAATAAATAAGGATATTTTATAGGAAAAGGTTAATGAATACATTCTTGGTATTCTAAAGTGATAAATAATTTGAGACATAAATATTGCAAAAGGGAGGTGTACAATGAGACGGGGGAGTAGCTTTGAAAGCATGTAATACACAGATAAGCAGAAAACCCTTGTTGTATGGACTAATTCTATATAATACATAAGTGTCCAGCCTCGCAATTGCATTGTAGAAAGGCCAGACAATAAGCTTTGAACAGACAGATTAGGAATCATTTGTTGTGTATTTCAAAGTGCTACAACATTTTGCAATCTAAACCATATATTTTGGTCACGCTAATGCAAATAAATTCCAGAACAAAACAAATTTACCCAAGGGAAATAAACCATAATCACAAGAAATAAAGAGGCTAGCACCTGAAGAGGTGAGGCATACGTTGTGCAAGCAGTCCAATTGCTTGAAAAGCATAAGTTTTGACCTCTCTAGCACTGGCATCTGAGTCAATACTTAAAAATTGATTATGAAACAAAATAAATAATATCATTCAAATACAAAATAACTTTAATTCGTTAAGCAAACCTGCTTCTGAAATAGAATAATTGTCAAGAGACTTCATAATTCCACTCAAAATAACAGGACCCATTAACTTAAGCTGATCAATTTTTGCCTGCATTTATATTTACAATATTAGAGATGAAGGAACAACTCTTCGGTATGGGACAAAAGTATGTGTACAACAAAAGCATATAGGACAAAAAAGGATGTGAAATCATTTGCAATGCATCTCACTAGGTATGTTTGAGATTCATCTTTAACTGAACTCATCATACCTACCTAGGTAACATCCATAAATAAAGATAATTCAATTCAATTAGAATAAAGACTTCTCTTTTGTAGTGCTCACATGAAAACATTTTCAACAAATGACTCATATGAAGCAACAATGCACGGAATCCTCTCGCCTCAAATGTAATAGGACCTTATGAATTTAGAGCCAATGTCGGCTGAATTCTTTTAATTGTGGCTTCCTTAAACTCGTTACAAATGGGATTTGATGTGAAAAATTCCCAAAAAGGCATCCACGAGAGGGCATTGCCTTTCATAGCTGCCAGAACAGCTTCCTTTTTTCCCCCACACACCCTTCAACCTAAAATACATTCTATCCTACCAATCCACACAGTGGCATCTTCTCTTGCAAACCCATGAACTCTAGTCATCACCACCTTCCACCGCAACATGCTACCAGTTGATAGATTCAACTGGTATTAGGAAGAAAATAAAGAAACTTTGCAGACACAGATGCAAAAAAAGTGCTCCAGATCCTATAATATAACTCACCAAAAACATACAACTCTAGGGTGAATTGGATAGCACCTGTATCCTTTCCTCAACAAACTTTCATTCAGTTTCCAACCAACTCGCAAATACCGCCTACTTATAGGGCGTCTGATGGTTACATTATGAAGTAATTCCCTCATTACAATTTCACACATACAGCTTTTTACTAATGATGCCTATCAATAATCCCAACCCCCCACCCCAAAAAAAATTCACTGCTGTTGCCACTGGTGGATCTTCAGGCACACCCACCCCTCCCTCCATTGCACTTCGATTGACTCAAAATTTTACATCATAGGCTCTGTTTGTCAACCCCTCATCTATAAATCTTGCAGACTGCACTCACACCCACCATCTGCTTTCTAACCATTAATTTATCAGCATACTAACTTAATATTTTATGCCAGTTAAAATTTCAAAATATGTGTAATTATTCAATAACTATAATTTTAAACACGTTGACTTAATATTGATAATATTTTGTGATTTTGTGATTATTCAAGTAATCCAGTAACCCAACCAAGTCAATCGAACAATTCATGAAGTATCTTCAACTGAACCATTTCTATTTAACATGTTACGGGCAAAAAAGAGAATTTGTATCTACAAGTGAAACTTATAACAAAAACCAAAAGCCAAGTAATATCATACTCACATGCTTAAATACCCACACAGTGAATTCCATTCCTAATTGCTTCAACCTTGATGTGGTACCATTACCTATAAAATTCAAGAATATGTAATAAAACAGAAAAGAAATTAATAGAATGGACAAAACATAAAGTTTGGACAGATGTCCCAATCTTTAATTTTTCTCTTGAAATTTGGATAATTAACTCATACACAATAGATGAAGGTGGTAATTTGTTCTAGGTGCACAAGTCATTTATTATATTGCATGTGTGATGAATGAATATTAAATCAGGAGCAACTAACTTTGCAATTAAATAGTTCAACAAATTTTAACAAAAGCAAAAATATTAGCACATTAAAGGTTATGATTAATAAATAAACACTTTGTACCATAAACACAACCAAAAATGCACTGCAAGGTGGATGGGAAACTGTTTGCTGCTGCAATAGACCGGCAGAATATAGACATCAGCTTTGCCTTTAGAGCATGACTCCCTGGAGTCACTCTTGACTCTGAATCAACACTTTCAGCTCCAACAGTACCTATATTCACCGTCAAGGTCAATCACTAAGGAACATAAAATTGATAACACTTCCAAGATATAGTAAGAGCTCTCCAAGCAAGAGAAAGAAAATGTCACAGACACGCTGACACACAATAGGTTTTGACTTGGAAGAAAATAGCTATAAATACGATAAAAATCACAATGCTTAAATCATTCTCTTGATTTTAAATTTCTGGACTGAACAAAAATATATCAGGAGCAAAGTGTGGTTGAGTGCCTTCTCTTGATTATTTTGAAATTTATAACCATGAACAAAAGCAGTTACCTTATGGCTTATACCCACTTTCATATGAAAAAAGTGTCGTTAGGAACAACCTAATTTAAACTAAACAGACTCTAAAGCGCTCGGATATTTTTAAGAGTTAATTTATGTAAGAATCGTGAAAGCCCACATTTAAGATTTGTATGAAACTTTCAAACATATACACATAAGCATGAACAATTGAAGGGAAAAACTGAAAATATTGTAACTATATAACAGACAACATATATGTCATATCTCAACAAACATTGTAATAGCTTACCATTAAATAGCAAAAATAGTCTCTTGAGCAGATTTAAATCATCTAAATTAGCACTACTGGCCTTCTTCTTTAAAAGCTCCTCACCTCTCTTGACCACAGGCTCTTCACTTGAGTTAATTGATCAAACAACAAATGTGATCATTCATAAATAAAACACAACAAAGATATGACTCAAAAAGATAAATTAGTAAGATAGAATAAAAAATTATTCGGGTAAAATGAGATCTACAACATACCAATCAACAGAAGCAGCAATATATAAAGGATAAACAAGCTCGGGGTCAAGCTCCATGGCTTCAATGACATTCAAAATACCCAACTGCACTAACAAAAGAACAAAATAAGACACCACCTATATTAGCTTACATAGTAAAGGCACAATTGGACATGCTTATAACTTATAAGCATCCAAATGTGGATATACTGACAGGTTTGCATGTTTGTTCAAATGAAAATTTAGAAGTCAATAACAACAATCAGCATAGTCCTTTTCCACTAGATGTTCAGCTACATGAATCAAACAAAACCATGATATCCTATAATGAATCAAGTCCTGAATTATATACTCTTGAATTTCTAGTTCAGAAAGATATAACAAAATGAACAGCATATCCTATGGAGACAAGACACTCTCAAATTAGAAAGTGTTCCTTCTCATATGAGAACAAATGTGACGGAAGACCAGATGGGAATGGAAGAAGTCACCAGTTCTCAGAACCATGGTAATAACATCAACAACATACACTATCTGAACTTTACATGATAAGATAATGGTGTACCTAGTACATGATTACCTTTCTTAATAGAAGTTCATTACTTTGCAACTGTTGTTTCCCTGTAACACGATTGACTTGAGTAACAGAAAGACCAGGCGGGAATCCACCACTGCAACGAAACAGAAACTACCATTTGATTAAATAGGAACGAACCAAACTAATTTGTGACAAAACAAACGCAAATATCAAAAACTCCATTTAGTATAAATCCAATTCCATACCTTTGAGAGACCCTCTGGTACAACATTGTATGAAGACAAAACTCAATAAACAGCTCCCTATCTTGAGAATTCCTCACATCTTTAAACTTCGCAGCAACTTCATCAGCAATTTGACGAGAGTGGCACTCCCCAATTACCTAAAATTAGGAAGCTATTTATTAGAAGTAGTCATGACATAACTCATATCCCAAAGATCAATAACTAAGCACGATTCTCACAAACATGTATCAGGGAAAATAAGACTATAAACTGGGTTTAGGACAGAATAATTATGACAAGCAGCATTCTGGTGCAGATGGATATTGAGTCATTTCTTGAAACTTTCCTCCTTTTCTCACAAACCAGCAAAAATATATTGCAACTAATGCCAATACTCAAGTTCTCCCAGCTTCTCATGCGAGGGTGTATTAGGAGGTAACAAAATAGGAAAACAGGACCCTAGCAGTCGTTCAGTTTGTTACAAGTAGTTATAGAAATACTTAGGTGTGGCTATAGTAAGAGCAAGGGATTAGCTTAAATAGCTTACCAAATATAATATAGATAAATAAAATTGTTGACCAAGAGAGAAATAAATGGCCAAAGTCAATACCAGACGTTGTCGTCATAGTCCAACTTACAGAAACTCAAAATAATCAGAAGTATTCATATCTAACTAAGTGGTGTGCAACATTTAGCTATATAACATCAATATTCAGAAAAGTTGATACCTTAACAATGATTCTAAGGATAATTTCCTGGTGTTGAATAGGAAGTTTTGAGATGTTCATCAAGAGATCAGGTGCCAAATCTTCCTTTACCTAATCAAAATGCATGAGCATTAGATTGTCTCCACAACAGTAATAAAGTAGCAAACAGACAATAAGAAATAAAGAATGATCAATAAACCTTTGCTTCAACACGTTGAAAAGCCATCTCTATATAGACAATGCAAAAATTCCTTATCATCGGAGCAGCACCAGGTTCCGAATACAATTTCCACAACTCAGTCAAAGGCAAACCAATATCAGACTGAAGCTTCACTCTCTTGTTCACATGACTCAAAATCTCAAGAACCTGCCATAAATAAACACGCAATTACATAAACCATTAAACTTTTGCCAAACCACTTCTTCATCGCAGCTAAACCGAATCAAATAAACCGTGCAAACCGATAAACAAGCACGTAAACAATTTGTTACACTGATATATCTCGTAAACCTAATTTGCTATCAATAACTTATAGTTCATATCCGTTTGATTCATCAATTTCATCCGTAAACCTAATTTGATAACAATTGCATAATGAACATTGTCTGATGAAGGAAAAACGTTAGAGGAATTGAAATTCGGCGAAGTACCTTGTTGCGAACTGCGATGGCTTGAGAGGAGAGAGAAGAGATGGTGAGAGGGAGGAGCTTGGAGAGTAAGGGTTCGAGGTTGGAATCGTCGCAGAGAGCTAGACGAGTTAGCATCCGATCCAGCATTTCTTCTATCTCTGTATCGGACTTCGCTCTCAGCGATGGTGCTGTTGAAGATGATGAAGATGATGATTCCGCCATTTTTGGTTTTCGATGTTATTCTTTTCTTCGTTCAGCAACGAAATGTGACTTTGATTGGGATTTATATATACGTGCGGTGATTTGCGGCTTGCGCTCTAAGATAGTTTGAGTCTGACTTTTTGGGTCTATACTAGTCTTTGTAGGCTTCAAGTAAAAACAAACACAATGGTGTTGTTATTACTCTTTTGCTTATCACTCATTTAACTTTTGAGTTTCACTTTATTCCTGGGTGGTGGTGGAGAAAATTCGAATATTCGGTGAAGGAAGCATATTGAGAGATCATGAAAGGAAAGGTTTCATATACGAAAGATAAAGAGTTGGTGATTGCATATAATTGTATTGTTTCGCTTAAAATTTCGGTTCTAATATGGAGAATTTGGCAAAATAGAATTCTAGTAGAGATAATTTAGTTAAGAGGGGCATCTTAGTAGAATCTCAAAATTCATGTTCGTTTGGTTGTGGTTTAGAGGAAAATGTCTCGCACATTTTCTTCGAATGTTCCATGAGATTGTGGTTAGTGTGTAATCAGATTGTGGATGGTGGTAGCACAGAGAATCTGTTGTCGCAAAAATTGATTGATTATTTGAAGTTGTCCATAGAATCCCATGAGAAGTTATACGCCCTCGGTTGGGTAAGGAGGGGCTCTCAAATTTGGGTAACACTAGCCTACATAGTTCTTATACCTATCAAAAAATATTATAGAGAAGAAGTACTTTATGATGTTCTTGGTATGTTTGTCATATTTTACTTGGTATATCTTGGGAGTTTGATAATGATGTCATTTCTTGAGGACGGGATACTGTGATGGTGTTTACATGGGGCACACGTAAAATTGATATGGCTCATGTTTTGCACTTTGCTAAAAATCTAAAAGGAAATAAATATAGTATCTTTATGATGACACAAAGTGAACAGAAACTTGATATGGCTATGAAAGAATTTTTCGTCACGGGTTGAAGAAGAAAGATGCAAAAGGGCTTGGTCATTACTTGTCAATGTGTGGATATTGACATCTTTGAAATGATCACAAAAAATAACAAGTTAAAGGTGTGTAGGACATTCTGAATGATGGAACACCAAGTTTGAGAAAATGAAATTGCACGCTTTTAGGTGCCAATATGAAATATTGTGCATAGATGATCAAGAACTATTATTGGTTTATTTTTCAAAGTTACTAAATCAGATGAAGTCTTATGGATAAATAATTAATGAAGTAATAAAGATTGAGAAGATGCTAAAAATATTAAAGTTTAACTTTGATCATATTATAGTGGCAATAAGGAAGTTTAAATATCTTGAATAAATGAGATTGAAATATCTTTGGAAGCTCGTGAATAAAAGTTCAAACAAATAAGTTGAAAGAAGATGGTTAAGAAAGTTATTCAAGAAAATTACAAAAAAATGAGAAACAATAAAACAAAAAACTTATAAAAAGTGAAATAGAAGAAGAAGAAAATCAAATATAAGTTGATAAAAAACATATAACTCTAATGAAGAAACAAACGATAATGGTGGAGGAAATCAAAAGAGTGATAAATGAAAGTTCAACAAGGAGAATGTAAAAAATACTAGTGTAAGAAAGTGGTAAATGGAAGTTTGTGAAATGACAAATCAGGTGATAAATATGAGTATTTACCAAACCTCAAAATTCCAACAATAAACAATGTCATTTCTCAAAAGTTTGAAGCATAAATTTCTTAATCCCGTGAGTGAAACATTGACCTTGTTTTTGAAGGTGTGAGAAACACAAGAAAGGGAAGTTTGAAATGGGTTGCATCGAATATAAACTTTTTGCAACTCAAAAACACAAAGATAATAAGTGAATAAAAATAGATTAACACAATTATTTTTATCATGGTTCACAGATAACTAGGTTACTCTTGTCCACCCCGCAAGGTGATTTGCCTTATACACAAGGACATAATCCACTATATCAACCAAATTACAGACAACAATAATAAGTTTGATCAACCTTATTGAAACTCCCTAATAAGTCTATTGATCCTTATTACAAACCACTATGACCGCAGCCAAAGTCTACTTCAGAATCTAGACTACATATAGTCTCTCAAGGAACCAATCAATAATAGTTGATTACAAATATGTGTATACAAAGATGCTTATTGAAGCAACTCGATTTTCAAAAATCCTTTCGAATTCTCGAAAACAGTAAAATCGCCACCTAATTTTATTCGTTCCAAAAAGGAACGGGGAAATATAGATAAAACCCCAAAGAAACGGATAAGACGGTCTACGCGACCAAAAATTGGAATCGGGAGTCGGTTATGTAAGGGGAAGGTATTAGCACCCCTTACATCCATCGTACTCGATGGGACCCGTTTAGTTCTACGTGTGTGTGTATATTCGCTAATCTTTACGTTATAAAAGAAAAAGAAATTTGATTATTATATTTTGAGTTTGGCACGGTTTTTGAACCGTGTGCCTACATATTCCCTTGTGCAATGGGAAAGTCAAAACTCTGTAGTTCCTCTTAAAAAAGGTTTTAATTGGTTGCGTTGATTTTATCTGAAAAAATCGTGCACTTAGACGTTTCAAATGCTTTGAACTAGGACTTGTTTTGTTTGTTTGAAAAGCTTAAGTCCTCGCTCGTATTTGAAACGACTATTGCACCCTTTTTATCTGAAAAGAGTTTTTTATGATTGCATATGAGCGATAAAAGGAGTTTGAGTGAGTTGAGTTATTTTTATGTGGGAGACAAGTATTGGACCATAAGCGTTCAACGGCTAACGCCCCAATTACTCGAATGAGTGGACAGAAACATCTGAATCATCTTTTTCTACCCAAAAGCTTTTGTTAAGAAAAGGTGAAGTGAAGCATGGTTCACGTTGATTAAATTCAATTAAGACACCAAACATACGGTCGAGGGTCGATACTGGACTGACTACCATATGTTTGGGAGGAGGGAGAAGTAGAGTATTTATGAAATTATTTTGAAAAGAAACTCGACGTTGGATCGAGGTTTAGAACTTTGAATTATGAATGCATTCTGATGCGCGTGCTGAGAGAAAATGGAAGCGGGTTATGATTAATCAAGTATATGGACCCGATTAACCTCGTGAAGATAGGTGCTCCTATCCCCAACCATGAGACCCTAGTGCATGGTAATTGGTGTAGACCAATGTTATTTTCGGGTTATGATCGATTAAAGCAACAACGGCTTTAACCAATCTCGTGAGGATGGCCATGCCCATCCCCAACCATGAGACCCTTTAAGAAATCGGCGTATGAGCCAATCAAGATGAAATCGAATTGATTTTTTAATTTTAGTTGTGTGCACAGTGTACATTGGTGAATAGATACTGAACAAGTAAATAAACAGACAAAATACCATACAATACAATCGGAAATTTAAATAATTATTAGAGATGATTTTTTCTGTTTGATGAAAAATCGGCTAATAGTTTAATCGATTAGTCATCAAACAAAAACTATCAGATCCAACAATTATTTATCACATCGCAACAAGAATATTACTTACGAAATAAATTAATTGAAATAGAAAGTTCAGAAATAGCCTGATTGCCGTGATTCTGGACGATGCGAAGAGAAATTCATCTGAACTTTGATTACTCCGCAAAAATCGTCGTATTGCTGGCTATTCAGGTGCGTCAGATCTTTCTTCTTTGAAAATATTCCGATGGCCCATGCGACGATATTACACCACATATATTTTTGTTCAATGCTAATATTTTTGTTTTAAAAAAAGAATTCATTTAAGAAAAATGAAAATAAAAATAAAAGGAATAGATTTTTCTTATAACAAGGTGGTGACACTTGTCACCACCATGTTTAATATAAAATTAAAAGAAAAATAATTAATTAAAAAAAAGGAATTTATTTTGTATGTTATTATTTGTTAAATTAAGAAGAGAAAAAGAAAAAGAAAAGACATTGAAACGCTGTGTTTCTCAGATGGACAAAACCCAGAAAAAACTTCTCACTTCCATCTCTCTCTCGCGTTTCATCTTCTTCCTCACTGTCACTCTCCCTTTCACAAACCGCGATTCCTCATCTCTCAACGTCGAACCCTCACCGGCTACTCTCTCTCACGGCGATCCTGTCTCTCTTTCTCCCTCGCCGCGACTGCGATCGCGTTTTCTCACCTCTCTCCATCTCTCTGCATGCACCGATTTCTGATTATTTGATTTTGTTTTCTGATGTGTTTGACAGATTGAATGGGAAGGGACAAAGGAATCCTAGCCTGACCAATTCCGGCGAGTGGCCTTGGAGACGCGTCAATGGCGAAAGCTGGCGTCCTGACTTTGTCCGGGTGAGATCGTTCTGATTCTTTCTCTCTTCTTTCTCAATTTCAGAACATGCTATTTCTGAAAAACATGTCTGAAGGTTGTTTGGCTGGAAAATGATGTATGCTTGCTTGGCTTATGTTGCTATTGCGTTTTCTGTTTGCGTTTTTGATTGTGTTTTTCGGTTTGGTTGCTGCTATGGTTCGGTTAAACTCGTCTTCTTTCTCTCTTTCTCTGCTGCCTGTTGGTTTCGATAAGAATAGATATCGCACTTGTTCTTTTCTGGGTTTTTAATATAGAACAGAATGCTACACTTGGTCCGGTTTGATTTTGGTTATGTTTTTTGAACTTATCTGCTCTCTTTCTCTTTTGGTTTGATCATGGTTGAATGTTAGAACAGACACTGCACTTTATTTTCTGGTTTTGAAAATGGCTTCTTGGGTTTTCGGTTTTCTGTCTCTACCTTTATGTTGTTGAACAAAATGTTATATTTTCTCTTTTATCCTCCTCTGAACCAGTATGGCTTGATAGATCTTTTCAGATATTACACTTGATCTTATCTTTTCTTTCTGCTCATGTCCCTGTCGCTTGCATTATTGGTTTAAGAACCATGCTTTCTCTGCTCTGCTCTGAATTTTCAAACTGTCATCTGCTTTCTGCTTTCAACTCTTGACTTTTTGGGCTTACTCTCTTCTTTCTTGGCTGTCCCTGCTACTCATGTACTGGTTTGTGATGATTACCTGTACCTTGTTGACTTTGTGGCTTAAATTGTTGGGCTCAATGTTGCTTGATAATGCTGCCTTGTTACTGCTGTCTTGACTTTTGAGGCTTATGTTGTTTACTTCTTTTTCTCTGATTTTCTCAATGTCCCTGCTGCCTCTTCTTTTGACATGCTGCCTATTGCCTTTTGGGAATTGAACTATGACCCGATTCATGCTGCCCGGAACTTTTAAACTGTCGTTTTTGCTCGTTGTATGCTCGGAAAAAGTCGCTGTTGTAATACTTGCTGCCTGGAATTTAGATTTGTTGCTTCGTATGCTTGCAATAACATAACAATTGTTTGAAATTGGTTTGAATGTCATTTGAAGTATTGACAAACTTGCTCTCATAATTGGAACTTTGAACGAAACAACTTGGCAACATTTCCATAGCTTGTAAGAATTCTTGAATGAATATTTGAATGGTATTTGAAATCCAACTTGCCAATGATGCCTTTGGGGAAGCGATATTTATCCCGATTATCAATCAACCTCCCATTGGTAGATAAAACATCAACAAAAATGTGCACATATGAGAAACTTTTAATCATAAACCAACGGATGATTTTGCTCCAAACTTTTTAATCTGATGCAAGCGAAACATACGAGAACGCATCCGAGAAATACCAGGTCATTCACATCCCTGAATCCATGCATATTTTCTTTCAAAGAAACCCGCAATAGTGATGATGACAAGCAGGACGAACGTCTGAGTGTACAACCTTAAAGTCCGACAGAGGAAATCACAGTGACCAAGAAACTCAATCTCGAATGAATACAAGAGCCCCTTATATTAATTGTCAATATAACTAAATTTCATATTCTTTGAAAAGTTTGACAAATGAGCCACACGAATTTTATAAAAATAAACAGAGGGTAAATTTTGGGGTGCGACACTTATACACAAGCATATTACATAATGTTTAAGTACAACAACACAAAAGTGTTGATAACAAGATAGGAGCAATAACTCCTTGCTTATTTACAAAATTATACAAAAGATTTCTCTACAGAGTTTTCGTGCAGCGGTTTAGTGTAGTTTTGTTGAACTGATTCGTTGATTTTAAATTCTTCCAAGTACTTATTTTATAGATGAAAATAAGAGATATGTTGGAGGGTAGAATAGGAAATACAAATACAGTTGTATTGTTCCCAACGGTCATGGTGAGACTAGTAGACAATAATACAGAAGGTATGTCCTTGTGCCACTCTGGAGAATAAAGGTCATAGTGTAATTTTATACTTTTATACTCACCATCCCATGCAATCTCATAGTCATGATCTTCGTTTTCTATGTCTTCAAAGGCTTCTGATATGTTTGTGTATGAAGCATGTTGTAGAATGATCAGAACTAGTATATTTCAGAACCTAAGTCATTAGACCCTTTTAGGGCTTGTTCAAAAAACTCTTGCCTTCTCAGTCTTTAGCACTTGATCTTCAGAAGAATGTCTTTAAATCTTCAGAACTTGTTTAGCAAAACCTTGTCTTCAACATCTTCAGAACTTGGAACATTAGAAGTAAATCTTTAGAAGGCCTCCATTTTTTTTTTTGAATAAGTCATGATCAGAAGCTCTTTTACTAACGTCCGTTAGAATTGTTGCATAAGATGTATTCCTTAATATTGACTTAACTTATAACACACCAAAGGTATTCTTACAGAGTTTTGAGTTCAGAACTTGATGATGTCACACGCCTTCTTACTAGAGTTAGAACCTGAATAACAAAAGCCAGACATTAGACAGAAACTTATTAGAGTACACAATTGTTCATAAAGATAACATGTAAGGTTATCATCAAAGCATAAGGTCAGATGTAGAACCAACTTTGTTCTCACAATCTCCCCATTTTTTATGATGACAAAACCATGTATTTTGATATAATAATTCATACGGGGTAATCACCATGGAACACAGATTCAATAAATCTAACCAGCTCTCCTTGAATCTATTAATACTAAGAATTCCATTAAACCTTTTTCACAGTCCCCCATCCTGAGCCCAAGACTCACGTAATGAATTTTTCATTACACAAAGTAACATAGAGAAGAATACTTCTCCATTGATGGTTCATCACCGTCTGACTAGAAATACATGGTCTTTGTCTCAAAATATGGATTGTTATTAGAATACTATGAGGCAATAGAACCTATTTATTCATTGTCTTGATGACTTGCATCAAACATGGGAACTAATATGTGGTTCTTCCATAAACTAGAATCGTGCCATCAGAAGGCGCACAACATCATGTCATCAAAAAGTTCAGCACCTTAACCATTTTCTGATTGAGCAAGTCTTTTGAACATGTCTCAGAACATGTCTTTTAGACCACATATTTAGACCATGTATTTTAGATCATTTATTCAGAAAATGTCTTAGACCATGGCTTCAGAACATGTTTGTTAGACAGTGTCTTCCAAACATGTCTTATAGACCATGTCTTCCAAACATGTCTTAGACCATGTCTTCCGAACATGTCTTTTAGACCATGTCTTAGACCCTGTCTTTAGATGGTTCATAACCTCTAAAACAACTTGGTTAACTACAAAATTACTATACTTCCAGAAAGTTCACAACTTCTAAAGTATCAGAATATGATAAAACGTAACCTGGTTACAAACACTTTAGCATAGCTAACAACTTTTGAATAGTCTTGTGATAGTGGATCAAACATTTCCAAAGCACACATTGTCATTCTTTTAGATAGTCCACAACTTCTGAAATGAATGCTAAGTAACATAACAACTTTATTAGTTCTCCAAGACAATTCACAACTTCTTAAGCAACAATGTCTGATTATCATATTTTCATAAAGTTCACAACTTCTAAACAATAGGTATTCTCAACATAGAATTTTCTTACTTTTAGAAGTTTCACAACCTCTTTGAACAATAGGAATATCAGAGCTTGATTTAACCATATTTTCACAAAGTTCACTACTTCTAAACAATATGTATATCAAAGTCTATTTCAACATTTAACTTAGTCAGAACCTTCTAATCAAATCATAGTTTTCGTTCATGCTTAGTTTTTGGATACTTCACAACTTCTAACAAATACATGTTCGTAGATGCTTAGCTCATTTTAGCTTTCTTCTCACATCTTGATCTTGATTACTTCCCATATACTTGGATCATCAGAGCTTTCTTCATGCATCTTGATCGTTGATTTCTTCTCAAATGCTTAGCTCATCATAGAATTCTACATGCATCTTGATCTTCTGGTTGGCATATGATAATCTTTTGATAGCTAATTGACTTGTCTATGAAAACCAATGAACTTTTACAGAATTCCTGAATCAAACATCAAATAAATTGTTAGTAATAGAATTATTATAACATGTTTGGGTTTGAGATCTAAGATTTATTGTCTATCAAAAGGATTGACAAAATAAAATTTTCATTAAAAAAGGATAAAGATACAATTGTTTTAAAAGAAAAACTATTCTTAAGTTCTAATATAAATGGCTAAGGCTCTAAGCATCATCCTTCTTGTCAAACTTTCATCACCGCATTAAAAATTATTGAAAGAAGTTGCTTGAGCTTTAATCATAGTTATCCAATGATGGATGATGCTCTTCAATGTTTATAGCTTGTTTACCCTTTGATGATTTTCCCACAACGACATTATGGACTTAGAAGCAATAGCAGAACAACTTTTCTAAAGAATCAACATAGATAGCAGCCATGAATCTTTGTAAAATCAAAGAAATGTTTAAAAATTACGACAAAATTCAATATCAATTTGTGAGGTAAATAATAGTAGCAACCAAATAAATGGTCTAAAAAATATCAATAATATAACATAATAAGGTGAGCGAAGATTTGTTTAATATAATATATATCACTATACTCAAAAGTTGTTTTATGAGTTACAATAGCAATTGGTTCCCAAGAATATAATTACCTAATTTCTAATATCAAATCTTCAATATATGAATAACTCAAATTCGTAAACAATTTTCTCAATTCCCAATAACCTTAGATAACTCCAAAGTTTCCAAAACTTTTGTCTTTCTAAGGTTTCCTTGAAATAGTTAAAACCATATGATATGCCTTTACACCCTTACCTTTTGGTGTAAGCTCTAAGATTGTCACACTATAATAAAAGAAGAGATACATATTTATAATAGTCAAAATCCAACAAATTCTAAAACATATCTCCTTAAATGTTAGAATAAAAGATATTATTATAATCTTATAATATCTATCAAATATTAAAAATATCTTATAATATCTTTTGAACTATTATAAATATATATCTTATAATATCTTTTAGAATATTATACACATATAGCTTATAATATCTTTCAGAATATTATAAACATATATCTTATATCTTATAATATTAATTTATATGATCTCCAAATTAATATAAAATATTTTAAAATTAATGAATGAATTAACCGAATACCAAATCACCTTTCCATATTACTTTTGGTTTCATTTTTCATCAACAAATGTTTTAAGGCATATTTCAACAAAACAATTAGTGAAATAATGAAGATAGAGAAGGTACTAACAATATTGAAGAAGTCACCAAAATCTTGGAATAAAATGATTGATAACTTTTTTATCAAACTATACATCACAAAATGCACATTAGAATATTGAGTGTATGTTAAGCATGCAAATGAAAAAAATCATTGATCATTGGTGTATATGTAGATGATCTTCTGTGATAAAACAATACAAAATGTAGAAATCAAGACATACATGATACATGAGTTTTAATATTGATTTTGAAAATTTTATCCTACTATTTTTTGATGGAGCTCAAGAACACGAGAAGATGAGTTTTCTTGTACTAGGACATGTGTTAAAGAAATTAAACATGTCAATTGAATTACACTAGTGACATTTATTGAAACTAGATCTAAACTAAGTAAAAACAAATGTGGAGCTTATGAATGACACTCTTTTAAACAAACCTTATGATCACTAAGATACTTTGATGAGAAATTAACACAACAACAAAAAACAGATATAAAGTTTCCCAAGCTCGTAAGGACCTTGAGGATCAACAACAAATATAAAACAACAAATATAACATATAAATGCACAAGAGATCATAATAAAAACCCATTAATATGAAAGTAAAAGCATGAGTCATCTAGACCAAAGAAATAGATCCAATAATTAAATAAGGATGCAAGTTAGTCTTAAAGTGATTCACAAACAAATGATAATAATCACAAATTAATCAAGAAGTTGAAAAATTACTCATATCTATATATATATATATATATATATATATATATATATATATATATATATATATATATATATATATATATATATATGATTGAATATTAATGATCACCATCATATAGATCATACCTATAAAGTTTGAGATCAATCTATAATGATTTACTATCGATCAAGATATTCAAAATGGACTTTCATATAACGTTAATTTTAATGTAGTTCAATGACACAAATCATTATAGATTGATCTCAAACTATATGACCTTATATGATGTTTTCAAAACTCTGTGAACTCATATATGATCTATATATATATATATATATATATATATATATATATATATATATATATATCATATACCTTATTTTAAAATATAATTGTCAATAGACACATGTATTGCTAACCTTCCTTACAATTTTTAGCTCAACGGTTAATGAATTTGGAATCTCAATTTAGTGAGTTGCAAAAAGAATATGTTTCTCTCATATTGAAGCCTTATTTTCTATATATCTTCCAATATTAAATTGAACCTTTCCACTTAAATAAGTAAATCAATTGGGTTAATCATATTTTATTCTTTCTCCATATAAGAAGGGATCCCAAATCCAACAAATATTTCCTAACTATGAGGAGGAAATCGTCGAACCGACAATATCACAACAAGTTTCAAACTTTCCTTTTGATAACGTTTTAGTCATCGTGTAATTATAATTTTCCGAGCTTTAGCTATCTCCAACAACTTAGCATAAAAACATCATGTATTCAATGATATGTCACAATAATGTGTCTAGACCTATTATGAAAATTTTGACTTACCGATGAATGGTGTATTGACTATCAAATAAATACATATTGTCTTTAAAATCTCAACCTTCAATATATTATCTTATAATATATTAACTGATTATTAAAATTTAATTATATCCAAACAAATCACTGATATCAATCAAGATAATATCTTAAATCCTTACAAAGATATCATAAATATTTCTCTAATGTTTTATTATATTATATATCTTCATCATTGCATAATCAAATTTGAACATATACATTTCATATTAATCAAACTTTGATTATAACTACTTTGAAATTTTAGTTTCCATTTTGAATATATAGCAAAATCTTCTTCTAACACTAATATACTAAGTTTTCTTATATTCATATATAATTTTGCGATCAAAGTTGTCCAGTTTAGAAATACCACCAACACTTGCCTGACACTCATCACATTCACCCAATATATATATATATATATATATATATATATATAATCACATCATTATATATTATCATATATCATACATCATTCATAATATAATTCCAATAATATATCATACTAAAATCAACTATAATCATAAATATGAATATTATCAATAAAAACATCAACTATATCACCATATAAAATATTATATATAGAATTATCTATATAAATATAATATTATGATTCAATATATTCAACATAATTATAAAATATATTATAAATATTATTCACATTCACTAACTAAATATTCATAATTATAATTATCATGATAAATAATGAAATGATCATTATATAATTAATTAAATATTTTGTTCAACTTATTAATTCATTACAATCCAAGTTTATAATTATTATCAATCAATATCATATTATATATAAAATCATAAATTAATACACATATATAACAATCATATATATATATCATATAATCATTATATCATTATCATTCACATTTAATTATATATTAATATATATTATAATCATATTAATAATTATCACATTGAAAATCCTAAAATAAATATAAATATAAGATTTCGTCAAAAGATCCAGAATATTTTCATTCTCCTATAAATAAACTAAATATAAATTCAATCAACCACATAAAATATCTAAATAATCATCATTCTAAGTTAAAACATAATCAAATAACATCTAGAAATTGAAATTGAAAACCTAACATTACTAATCATTAACCACATGTACAATCAAACAATAACATGGATTCTCCCTCTTACCTCTTGAAGATTCCTCTTCTAGGGTTTCCTCTTAATTTCTCTCTCTTCTCTTTTTCTCTCTTCTTTCACCAAATGATAATTCTAATTATGATTTCCTTATAACCCTTTACTAACTAGGATTGTCTTATTGGGATTAATACTTAACACCTCTCTATTACTTCTATTTTCATAAATAGGCCTAATACTAAATAACCATTATTCTACTCATAAAACACAATTATTTAAATAACACACATATTCAAATAATTCACATTTAAATTAAAACACTCAATTAAATTAATCATCCCATAATATAATATACAATAATAATTAATAATTAACTATAAAAATTGGGATGTTACATCAAGCATATGCACAAAGATCAAATTAAAGCGGACATTTAAAGCATGTTTGAATTCTCTAAGTAACAATTGTATTCCTATGTTGGTTTGGAAGCAAACATTGGAGTTGATAAAAACACAAGAAATGGGTTGAATTGTGTTGACTTATCTTTAAGTTCTCTTCTTCGATGAATATCGGTGGAATAATATTGAACAAAAATCAAGCAATTATTTTGGTTCCTCCTACAAATTTAATAATGAGATGTTATAACCAAATATGATTACAAGTTGCTCTAGCATACAATCAAGAGACTTTTAATGTAAGTAAGAGATTTATGATTGCTCAAGCACACATGCAAGAGACTTATGCTCAAGCACTCATGCAATAAATCAATTTATTTAGACTTCCAATTGCTCAAACATACATGGAAGAAACTTCAAATTTCTCAAGCACACAATAAAGAGACACCACTACTCAAGCACACAAGCAAAAGACTTCTAACAATCTATTTAACAAATAAATAATAGTGATAGAGTGATAATTAGACTTAATATACAACCAAGGTGTTAACAAAATGACCAAAACTCTAAGACTTAAGAACTCAAGTTCCAATAATATAGAGTTATGAAAGATTTGTTGAAGAGAACTTCAAGCACAAGAGAACCTTAGAGAAGCATAGAAAATCCATTGAAAAGATTCTTGAAATAGTTAATGTAATTGCAAACTCATTTGAAAAAAAAATTGAACTAATTGAAGTGTGACAATTGAACTTGTCAATAATTAAGAAGTTCTCGGAGTCCGATTTTGGTCCTTCGAAGTTGGCTTGATCTTCAAAATTTGACTTGATTAGAGTTTGGATAATGTTTTAATCATCATAAGAAGACTTGATCTGATTCTTTTGAGTCTAATCTTTAGATTTTGTCTCTTGAGCTTCTATTTCAATGTTTAATGCACTAACTTTCAATCAATATATTGATCTTTGACACACACACACATGTGTAAAAATATTAGTCTACCCAATTGTTCTTTAGATAATTTGTTATCATCAAAATCTAAGGATATGGTATAAACTAATTTTTTTCCAACAAACATCACCAATTACCTTAGATACACCATCATTCCATATCTTCAACACTCCAAAGTAACCAAAAGTATAATATGAGAGAAATTATTCCTTGATGTAACATGCAATGTGGCACCACTGTCAACTATCCACATGTTGTCATTTGATATGACATTAATAGACTCTTGATCACATACAATAATAAGATCATTACTAGTAGCAGTAGTAACACGATCATCATTAAGATCTTCATGATCTCATTGTTTATACTTACCTTTCTTGCCTTTGTTATCAATTTTCCAATGATAATAATACTTTTGTGTGTGTCATGATTTGTGACAATAATGACACTTCATATTCTTGTATTATGGCTTGTAGTTGCTTATACTATTGTCTCTATCACCCATTCAATTATTCTTAGTGACAAGTACCTCGATTGAGATGAAGGACATTGTGCCTTCCTTGTCAACTCCTTATTAAAAATACCATCCTTAGTGGTTTAAAAAAAACGCCTCTAAAAGAAGAACTTATGATAGAAATTTGAAACGTCTCCCAAGACTATGGTAAAAATAACAATAGAAATAATCCTAAAAGTTCATCATCAAATTTGATACCATTATTGATATTTGATCAAGGAGCCCTTGAAATTCACTTAAGTGATCTGAAATAGAAGTCCCTTCCTTATACTTCAAACTTATGAAGCTATTCAACAAGAACAATTTATTATTCACTGTTTTATAGGCATGCAAGGACTTTATCTCCTCCCACAATGTTTTAGCATGTATTTCATTAGCAATATGATTGTAAATATCATCTTCTACATATTTGTGAATAAAACCACATATTTGTAGATGTTCAAACTCATATTCTTCATTAGACATAGAATCAGGCTTTACAGAACTAAATAATGGTAAACGCAATTTCTTCACAAATAGTAAATATTTTATCTTGCCCTTTCACAAATGGTAATTAAAACCATTTAACGATATCATCTTCATGTTTATATTTGACTCCATTATTCAAAGAAGTAAAATAACCTCTTAACCAAGAGCTCTGATGCCACTTTGATAGGAAATTAACACACAATAACAAACCAACACACAACGAACATAAAATTCTCCAAACTTATAAGAACCTTGTGGATCAACAACAAATAGAACAAATAAAGGTACAAGAGAACACCAATATTTTAATATGGAAAATCCTTCAATATAAGAATAAAAATCATGATTCATCTAGGCCAAATAAATAACCCTGCTGTAATCAAATAAAGACACAAGAGAGTCTTAAAGTCATTCACAATCTAATGCGAACAACCATAAATCACAAAATAAACTAGCTTACAAATAAGAATTAATAAGCTGGAAAAATTACCCAAATTTGTAGCTTCCATGCAAAGTAATATCTCTTAGCTCATACCTCGATTAGAAGGTCTAGATGGTCAAAAGGTAGACACATGTGTTGCGAACTGCCCTCTATATTTGAGTTTGATCGGATGGTTAATAAATTTGGAATCGCCAATTTAGTGACTTTGATTCTAGAAAAACAAAAATAGGTTTCTCTCATCTTTTCTCTCTTTGGAAGCCTTGTTCTATCTCTCTCAACCCTAAATTGACCATCTCCACTAAAAATAAGTGAGATAAATGACTAATTGTGTTTCAGTCTTTATCTATATAAGATGGAGCTTAAACCTAACACTTTTAAATACTAAGCCTGAATTGCGACATCTTGTTAGTCTGTTGAGCATATTCATGGAACAACCAAATGCATCACATCTAAAAGTTGCTTGTAACACGGTAGGAGAACTGACTTGTTTGTTTTGGGTTTTATCGTAAATGTTGCGGATAGCAAGAGTCGCCACCGACTTTTCTTTTATCCAATAAAGGAAAGGTGAAAAGAACAGAAAATACCTTTTATCGATTCTAAGTACAGGGGGTAATTATGAAAAGGGAAGGTACTAGCACCTTTTCCATCTGTAGTTATCTACGGGCTCTTAATTGTTTTAACTCACTTTTTTTGAAAACTCGCTTTGTGTGTGTGTGATTTTGAAAAGAAGTATTTTGCTTTGACTTCATAATGATTCTTGTATCAGTCCTCAAGAATGTATACGAAGTGTTTGAAAATATTTCGAAAGTTTAACTTTGTAATGATTCTCGTATGAATGTATACAAAGTATTTTTGAAAGTAATTTTGAAAAGAGTGTGAGGTGTGAAAAGTATTTGTTTTGATTGGACCAAGCATTTTAGAGTCTTATTACCTACTCAAAAAGGTCGTTCTTATTATTTTCCTTCTCCTTTAGGATAGCACTATCCATACCATTAGTTGGTAGATAAATCTATCTGTTGGATGTGAATGGACATGCGTAAGGTCATTGTATGGTCATTGAAGGCAACATGTAAAGATACCTTATAAATTCAAAGGAACGATCATCACTTTACTCATAGGCATCAACCGACGGACGAGATCATATATTCGTAGGCAACATCGAGGGTCATCGAGCGACTATGATCTTTGTGATGATTTAACTGAGGGACTTTGCTAATGGTACCCCTACGTTCGAGGGACATGACCATTTTGTTCGTAAGGCAACAAGAGAGGATACCCTAGAGGGTGTAAGTGTGATAAGTGTGTTCAATTCATATATGTTATCTTGAACTTAGGTTATTCTAAGATTGATTTATTAGTCTTTGTCATACAATCCTATTAGCATACATCTAAATAGTGAATATTTGCGGAAAAGTAAAGGTGTGGAAAGTAAAGTCCTACGCTATTACATGACTTTGAGGAAGTTACATAATCTACGGTATTTCAAAAATAAATCTACGGTATTTCAAAAATATCCTTACGACCTATACATCGATTTTTAGAATTTAAAATGCGAAATAAATAAATAGGTAATGGAAAAAGGTTCTAAATGTTAGGAGGATGTTAGAAACCTAATTACTAGAAGAAAATATTTTGAGTTTTTTGGAAATCGATTTTAATAAAGAAAACTCTAATTCTAAGTTAATTAGAATTTAATTAAGAAAAATATTTTAAATGCAAAGAAAATTAAATGTTTTTGTGTCAAAAATTAAATAAAGGTTTTTAAAACCTAAATCTAAAATCAAAACAATTTTTAGGGTTTTTTATCTGTGAAAAATTAATTTGTGAAAAGAATTAAAATTGGTTACAAAATTAAGAAATAAGAAAAAGTTAAGAAAACAAGTGATAAAAATTAGGGTGGCCCTGGTAGGTGTTGAACTCAGGACCTTGTGGTTATTGATCCAAAACATGATCACCACGCCGTATGCATGTGATGTTATAATCATGCTTCCAATCGTATATGTGTGTTAACCTACAGAAATCAGAAAATATGAAAAAAAGTTGCAAAAGGCAGGGATCGAACCCACGCCTTGAGAGAGTGAGAGGAATAGCGCGCGCATGATTAACCACTGGGGTGGTGATACATCCATTAACTTATGCCATTGAATAAATATATAAGTGAATTTATTTTCTGAAAGTCAAACCAACCAAAAGCCAAACGCGTTGGGGCACAGGGGGTTTGAATTAACCAATCAAAACATGCCACACATGCCTCGCCAGTTGACCCAAAGTCAGAGACGCCGGAGATGAATTCCTATTGTATTCTCCAATCGGCCAAACATCAAACCTGCAATAATCGATCAAACTAAAAGCAAAAACAACCCAGGTCCACTAATTAAGGTGTTGTGAATCTAATGGTATGGTTAGTTTGTCCCGAAACGGTTTGGAACATTTGGTTCAAAGCTCAAAGCTTCTTATGCCCTAACAATGGTGTTCTATGATTCCTACATTAAAACTCATGCACGATGATTCTAAACAATCACAAACATCAGCATAAACATGTATATATGAATTGAAACCGTTTAAATGGCATGAATTAAGAGTTTAAGTTTCATGAGTTTTAGCAAACTGGTGCAATATGGTTAGCACGTTCTGGGACGCTTCAGGCTTATGTAAGGACTTGGATCGACTGCTGGAAACTTCAGGATGATGAATGAGTGCTTGGTTTTGCTTGAGAACGACTGGAAGTTTGATTTTGAGTTTGCCCTAGTTTTGAGAATTTTTGTGAACTTCAGGGTTGCTTCTTGAGGCTACAAAATCGTGTTCTCATGATCTGAATGTCTTGTGTTTATATAGAGGAAGAGAATTAGGTCAAAACTTGAGAGGAAATATATTTCAATTAATGTGAAAAATATTTGATTTCCAATCTTTCAATTTTGCATGAAAAGCTTCCTATTTTACTTCAATCACACGCCATGCGTTTTTGCCAGCTTGCTTGGACTTCCTTGGACATCAAGCCCAACACGCCTTGCCTCTTGTCTTTGTATTTTATTTAATTAAAATTGAATTTTAATGATTTAATTAAATAAATGGATGAAGGGCGTGTAACTGAATTTAGAAGTCATGGTCCATGTTAGAAATAAGTTCAAATCATAAAAACCAATGCCCATTTAGAAAGTTTTCAAGATTGATCAATGTTTTCTTCATGCACTTCTCCAAAATTTCCAAGCTTGCTCAAAACATAACTTGCTCAATTTTTATCATTTTAGAGTAATCTTGGACTTTTTATAAATCTTAAGATGTCCTCTAAGATCTCCTTTTGGTTTCATCTTCATTGAAGTTTCCATGCTCATCTACACTTCTTTGGAAAAATATGACTTTTTGTTGACTTTTAAAAGGACCAACAATGTATTGACTCATATCTCTCAAATGAAGCATTTTTGGACAAACCTTGTGAGAGACAAAGTTGTAAGGAATTGAATTCCCTTTAAAATGAGCTTTTGTGGAAAAATTTATGATGAAGTATATGAAAGTTATGCCTGGTCAAAGTTCTGTTGACTTTCCCTCAAGAAACCCTAATTTAGAAACTTTTGACTTTTGATCATTTCTTGAATTTTCTTGATGAATCATGATCAACCCTTGATCAAATGATGAATGTGACTTCAAAACATTGATGTTGACCAAAAATGATGAAGTTTGACTGTATGTTGACCACAATTGACTTTTTGTCCAATAAAACTAATTTTCAACCATCTGAGCAATTGACTGAGCAAACTTAGGCTATGAGGCTTGAAACTTGACATGATGGTATTTTGAGACATATGAGGAGGCATGATGCTCACTTGAGACAATAAAAACCATTTTTGACTTGATAGAAACAAAACCCTAGTTGTGGGTTGATTACTTAGGAAAGGGTTTGTTTGATCAACCCATGAGGAACTCTTGCGTCTGAAGATGCATCTTGACCTAAACAATAGGAAGGAAAATTTTGGGGTATAACATTGCTAAAACAATTTTGAGTAATGTAAAAGACACATATAATTATGCTACCTAAAAATGTAAAAGAAGTGGCATCTGGTTATTTTGATTCATATAAGGGTAGAAACCATAATGATATAAATAATATATATGAATACTTAAGGCAATGGGGGATATGAGCCACATCTCTTATAAACCTAACATTTCTTTCATTCCTAGTCGATGTGAGACTTTAGCACAACTTTCACACTTGAAACCCAATAATCTTTCCCACAAGTGCGAGTCAACCATAAAGACTAGCCTTGATCTGCACTATACTCCACTTCCGCTCCTCCATTGATCCAACCAGGCTTTAATATAATTTGTTGTGGAAGTTTAGAGAGCGAGGTCCGAAAGTGTTTATGGACTAAATTTTCTTGGTTACAAAAGACTTTGACACCACATATTCACCCAAAATCTTAAGGCAATGGGTCCAATATTTCCTATATTCCTAATCGATGTGGGACTTTAACCCAACTTTCACACTTGATACTAAATACACACATGCGCGCCCACACATACACGCGTACACACACATGCACGCCCACACACTCTTATTATAATATCTTCCAATAAATTACTACATATCCGTATAATAAAATTCACTGTTAAATTGAAAGTTATTATAGTATAAGTAATGTTTATAAAATTTAATATCGATTAAAAATCATTTAACTTATCAATAAAATATATACATATTAATGTCTTAGAAAACTTCATCAAAACATAACATGGTTAATATTATCCATCTCTTTTAACACAACATAAATATTTGACCACTTATATTTTATAAGCAATTGTCTTTTTACAGCATCTATAAGCAAAACTAGTAAATAACTCGTGCTGTCGCACGGGGCCGGTCGAGATTTCATATAGCATGGAACTAACTTTGTCATTTAATAGAATATTCCTATATTTTTTAAGTATGACAGCGTATTTTCAACTATATAAGACAACAATTAAAAAAATCGAATGTACTTTCAATATATGTAGTTTATTCTCATTTATACATGTCTACTAAATCATTATTTGTAAAGTTTGAATTCATTTTTCAATCGGTTAACATTCTTATAGTTTTTAATATAAACTAATAATATACACAAACTAATAAGTATTGATCTGTATTTATAATAAATCGTACATTCGATTCTCTAACTTCAACTATATAAAACAACAATAAAACAAATTTAAAAGATTAACATTAAAATGAACACTCTACAGTTGATATCTCATAAATACGCGTGAATCCAGATGATTAACTCTTTAATAGAGTTACTATACATATAATTGAGTAAATGATTAGTTAAATAAATATTTCTTTAAAATACATGAATTTTATTCACCTTTGTAAAATATATTTCTTTAAATAAATATTTCTTTAAAATACATGATTTTTATTCACCTTTATAAAATCAATTATAAATTATTCAATTTATTAAAATGATTATATCAATAATTTTTTTATTTTATCATAATTTTTTATGATTAACATTTATCATTAAATTTTCATGATTACTATTCAATATTTTTATCATGATTACAATTATAAAGTTAATTTGAAAAGATTATGATATATTTTAGTTATTTCATAAAGTTAAAAAATTATCAAATCTCAATTGATTTTGTTTTGTATTATTAACCTTTTATAAAATTGAAATAATTTATTTTAGGTCAAATAAGGATCTAAATAATTACAAAATAATATTTATTCTTACATTTTTAGAATGATAAATTAAATATTTAAGATAAATATTAGAGTTCTTATTTACGTTACCTTTTATATATTTATAATATACTTTTGTTAATTTTATTAACAATATATTTATAGTTAACAATACATCGTTTAAACTACGTTGATTTTTTCAAGAATATAAATGTAACCTTTCAAAAAATATACACAAATATATTTAGAAGTCGGTAGAAAATTTTATTGGTTAAATTATAATTCCATTCAAAATTTATTGATCATAAATTTTTTGAAATCAAATCATGCATAAAAATAAAATGTATTAATGTGACCATTCAAAATAATTTCTATATATATTAAAATTAAATAATATTAATACCTTCATTCAAAAGATATATTTGTAAAGTTTTGATTTAATTTTTTTCATATCTTTATATATTCTAATGTATATAATATTGCTACAATATGAAACAATATCAAACCTATAATATTAAAAGAGAATTCAAATTTTATTGATCATAATATTTTATAGAATCAAATCATACATAAAAATTAAACATATTTATGTCACCATTCAAAATAATTTTCATATAAGTATAATAAAAATAAATGAAAATAATGTCTCCATTCAAAAAATATATTGTTAAAGTATCGAATTAAAATTAAATATAAAGTTAATTTGAAAAGATTATGATATATTTTAGTTATTTCATAAAGTTAAAAAAATTATCAAATCTCAATTGATTTTGTTTTGTTTTATTAACCTTTTTATAAAAATTGAAATAATTTATTTTAGGTCAAATAAGGATCTAAATAATTACAAAATAATATTTATTCTTACATTTTTAGAATGATAAATTAAATATTTAAGATAAACATTAGAGTTCTTAATTACTTTACCTTTTATATATTTATAATATACTTTTTTGTTAACAATATATTTATAGTTAACAATACATCGTTTAAACTACGTTAATTTTTTCAATAATATAAATGTAACCTTTCAACAAATATACACAAATATATTTAGAAGTCGGTAGAAAATTATATTGGTTAAATTATAATTCCATTCAAAATTTATTGATCATAAATTTTTTGAAATCAAATCATGCATAAAAATAAAACGTATTAATGTGACAATTCAAAATAATTTCTATATATATTAAAAATAAATAATATTAATACCTTCATTCAAAAGATATATTTTTAAAGTTTTGATTTAATTTTTTTCATATCTTTATATATTCATATAACATGGAACTAATTTTGTCATATAATAGAACATTCCTATATTTTTTAAGTATGACAACGTATTTTCAATTATATAAGACAATAATTAAAAAATAGTTAAGATAGATATTAAAATGACCAGTCAATAGTTGGTTGTCATATCGTTCACATTTTACCCGTGAATTTCGATGAGATTGAATCCAAATAGTTAATTGTAAAATGTATTAAACCAATTTTAGATATTAGCATTTTTCCAAATATAAAATGTATGACAACTTGTCGTGATTCACACTACATGTCTACCAAATTATCTTTTGTAAAGTTTGAATTCATTAACTTCATGTCTACCAAATTATCTTTTGTAAAGTTTAAATATAAGTTAATAATATACATAAATTTTAAGCATTGATATGTACTTATAATAAATCGTATATTCGATTCTCTAACTTCAATTATATAAAACAATAGCAATATAAATTTTAAAATATGAATATTAAAATGAGCAGATACTTGTTATCTCATAGAGACAACTTCTCGTTATATTTCAATTATTAGATGATAAAAGGATTGTATCAATTTTTATTCAATTTATAAAAGGATTGTATGAATAAATTTATACATTTTATTATTAATTTTATGATTATCATTTTCATTAAAATTTCATGACTACAATTTAACTTTTTTTATCATGATTACAATTTTAAAGTTATTTTAAAAGATTGTGATATGCTTTAAATATTAGAGTTCTTATTTACTTTACCTTTTATATATTTACAATATACTTTTTGTTAATTTTACTAACAATATATTTATAGTTAGCAATACATCGTTTAAACTACGTTAATTTTTCAAGAATATAAATGTAACCTTTCAATAAATATACACAAATATATTTAGAAGTCAGTAGAAAATTTTATTGGTTAAATTATAATTCCATTCAAAATTTATTGATCATAAATTTTTGAAATCAAATCATACATAAAAATAAAATGTATTAATATTACCATTCAAAATAATTTATATATATAATAAAATTAAATAATATTAATACCTCTATTCAAAAGATATATTTGTAAAGTTTTGATTTAATTTTTTTCATATTTTCATATTAATACCTCCATACAAAATTTCAATTGATTTTGTTTTCTTTTGTTAACTTTTTTTTATAAAAATCTAAATAATTTCAAAATATATTTGATTTCATATAAGGATCTAAATAATTATAAAATAATTTGTATTCATATATTTTTATAATGATAAACTAAATATTTAACCTGTGTTATCGCATGGAGCTTCTTTGGATTTACATATGCTAAACACTCATTTATAAGTTTGAATTCATACTTTAATTTGTTAATATTCACATAATATATAATTTATAAAATCCGTTTATAAAAATAATTGTAATTTATCCCAATTTATAAAATCGTTTATCAAATTTTAATTTTCTGCTTATAAAAATAATTGTAATTTATCCCAATTTATAAAATCATTTATCAAATTTTAATTTTTTATTTATGAAAATAATATTATCATTTATCAAATTTTAATTTTCCATTTATGAAAATAATTGTAACTTATCCCCGTTTATAAAAAAAAAATTATTCTTTCTTGTTTTTAAGTGCCTCAAGTAAAATGATGTTGAATCATTAACTTTTTAAGTGCCTCAAGTAAAATTATGTTGAATCATTCTTTTGGTTTTTGGTTTTTTCTTTCCAAGAGCAAATATCTATCATTTATGTTGTTCAATCTCTATTATAGATTATTACATTAAATGAAAAACTAACCAAAGAATTTTAAAAAAAATATAATCTAAACACGCACACCTATTTAAAACTTCCTAAATTAAACATCCATTAAATCCTCCACTTTCTTGTTGATTTGAAACTTCAAATAGAAATTTTGTTTGAAATTCCTTGTAAGTTGTTCTATAATAGTCATGCTATTCTCTATCTAAGAAATTCCTTCTAAGTGAAACCTGTAGAAAAACAGAAGAAAATTGAACAATTATACACATGGGAAACAACGTAGCATTGTAGGTGGAAATGCAAAAAATAATAAAGAAAATGTCAGCTGAAGAATGAAAAAACACACAACAAAGTAATAAATCTTGGTTACCCTGCATCATCTAAGAGTTAAACGAATATCCATACAAATATCTTAAGTCATACACCTGATGTTTTCTTTAGATGAAAACTTTGAGCCTGAAGAATTATTGTTTGATGTCTTTCGGTTGGAAGAAGTGTTTGCAGCCTCAAGTCTGCATCAAACAGAAGCAGAATAACAGATTATAGAAGCAATATTTTAAAATCAGTGAAATCAGTAAGGGTGTAACAGTATTTTGAAATCAGTAAGTGTATAAGCACTGACATATAAATTTTATAATACCATGGTCAAACATCAAAGAAACCAAAGAATTTGCGGAAAATTTGCAGCTTTCACATTTAAAGATAGAATTCATGGCATGACTTTGAAATGATTATCAAATTTTGTGGAAACAACATGGTTCATAAAAAGATAATTGCCCCCATAAGATTAGATTAATTCATGACCAACTATTTTCAATTTAGAGCATAGTTAATTACCTTGAGCATTTTATATCATCTGCAAAAATAAATGTAAGACAAATGCATTTTGTCATGCTATGTCTTTAGGAACAACAACCACATACTGACAAAGAGCTTCATCCTGCTATTAATATACATTAGCCACAATACATAAGACCCTTATTAGAGCTTAACCTGGAAAAAAATGGTTGTAAATTCCAAGGTAAGAAACATAATCAGTCCAAGTAAGGAAGACTTAACATATCATGCAACAGAAAAATGGATAGTAATTTACCTTAGCATCAAGACATTCACGAGCAGGCCAAAAGGAGTGCCAGACCAACACGAGCATATCTATCTTTGCGAAGTCATTAGATAATTGTTGACATGAAGAACTAAAAAAGACGTTCAATAGTGTAAGACATCATTAGTTCCTAGTCACTACACAACCTTCATTCTATGTTTCAGATGTTAAGTGAATCAATTTGGATATAATCCTATGACATCTATTCATATAACTAAACTAATCCTTTCTCATATGGTAGTTAGGAGATATAAAGAACACCAACCACCACTTATCCATCCTCTATAAGCAACCTAAAGCATATTGATCACCACTTACAAATCCCATTGTCCAAAATCTTTTAGAAGGATCCCCAATTGAGGTGCAGGGACTAACGAAAAATAAAAAAGTGTGACTAATTAATAGCTCAACCAAATTGACATAAACTACGAACTATTAATGAACATCAAAATGATGATTGAGAGAGTTTGTTATAAGAAAGAAACATTACGAACCGGATAGAGCAAAAGTTGAAGCATAAAAGTATACCAAAAGCCAATAAGCGGTCAACCAACTTGAAGATAAGAAATGAAAAGCGAATTAGAAAAAGCGAACTTGAAAATCAAGAATCTGAGACCATGACACGAATGAGGAAAAGCAAGCTTAACACAAAAGCAAATAACGCAAACAATGAACAATAGTTTCATAACAACTTTTGAAAATATGACCAAATCTCAATCTTATTTTAGGAAATAGAAACAAATATCCCCGCTATTGAGGCAAAAACAACAGACATCATAACAATCGGATGACCTGGAGAAAATGTGGTATGGGAACATGAACCTGTAAGTGTAAAAAGAAGTGTGAGAAATCACCATAGCTTGGAAATGAATTAGATGAAACAAAGATTTTTTAGTCCGAGTTACTGGGTGTACATAACCTACCTAGTTCAAGGCTTTGCTAACTTCATCTTTTATCTGCAAAATGAATGGAAACAATAATTTCAACCACAACTAAAAAGAAAATAATGAAGAACACAAAACTTTAACAAACAACCGATCTTGATATCAACTGTGATCAAAGCACCATACATTGATATATTGACAGGAAAATAAAACAAAGTATCATTCACCGTCAAGAGATCTTTCTGTTCCGATTGCCGCTACCATCATCGACAAAATCATTCACCGTCAACACCATAAGTAAAACAAAATAAGCACCTTTCCCAATTCCTAAACTGGATTCAGATGGCGAAAACTATAAATAAAACGAAAAAGAAAAAGAAATTGAAAGTTAATGGAAACAAATTCGAAAGAGAAAGGTGATGCGACCTCTAGGATGCTTTCGGTTGTTTCCAATACGACTGTGACCTGCACTAACATGGTGTCATACCCCAAAATTTGCCCTCCATCTTCTCAAAAGATTTCATACATCTTTGCTCAAAGATTCTTCAAGAGTTGATCAGACAAGCTCTCTCCTAGACAATCAACCCAAATTAGGGTTTGGTATCTCTCAAGCCAAAATGGATTTCCAACATCTCCAATGGTCTTCATGCCTCCTCATATGCTTCAAAGATTCTCCATGTCAAGTTTCAAGCCCCACAAGTCAAGTTTCCTCAGACAATTGCTCAGATGGTTGAAAATCGGGTGTATTGGACAAAAAAGTCAAGCGTGGTCAACATACATCAAAACTTCGATTTTGGTCAACATCCTCATTTTGAAGTTACATTCATCATTTGATCAAGGGTTGATCATGATTCATCAAGAAAACTCAAGATTTGCTCAAAAGTCAAACTTTCTAAATTAGGGTTTCTAGATGAAAAGTCAATGAACTTTGATCGATCATAACTTTCTCATACTTTCTCGAAATTTTCCAACACCTCTTGTTTTGAAGGAAATTCAATTCTCTACAACTTCATGTCTCACAAGAATGTCCAAAAATGCTTCATTTGAGAGGTATAGCTCAAAACATTACAGTCATTTTCAAAGTCAACAAAAGTCAACTTTTGTTTTGAAGATATTTTGAGCATGGTAACTCCAATTGAGATGAGACCAAAGACATTGGTTAGAGGACTCTTAGAGCTTTCCAAAAAGTCCAAGAACACTCAAAAATGTGGAAAATTGAGCAAGTTACACCATCTAAGAGTTGGGCAATTTTAGAAGAATGCACAAAGAGAGATACTTCAAAAAATCAAATCTTTTGCAAATGGGCCTACTTTTTCTTCATCCTAACTTGTTCCTCAAGCAATTAGGAGTGTCCAAGCCCAAAGCCACGAATTTTTGATTTATTTTTCTATTTAATTTGTAATTTATTCATTTAAATGCAAATTAAATCTTAAAATAAATTATAAAATTGAAATTAATGGCAAAGATTGATTTTATTCTTTCCTTAAGGTCCAATTAACTCACAAATGCCAGCAATTTCGAAATTGGATCAAATTTGGCAAGATTGGATTGAAATTGGACAAATTTGAAAATTTGATTTCATGAGAATATCAAAATTTGATTTCCATTGAATGTTGATCAATTCTTTCCAAAAACCATTCCAAATCCATCCAGTATAAATATATGATGCATACCTATCAAGAAAAAACGAAAAAATTGCTCCACAAACCCTAACCTAAACTCAAAGAAATCGTGTTCTTGAAGCAACTAGCAATTCCAGTTCCAGCCATCCACAGCCAATTTTGAGCATTCCATCTTGTTCCTTGAGGTCTTTAGAGTCGATCCAGACTCTTATATCATTCAAAACCATCCAGAATTGAGAAATCACGAATCGGTTTGTTCTTGGAAATTTTGAAATCGTGTTTCATTATTCATGCATTATTAACATGTTTTGTTGTTGTTTTTGTGTTTAGTGATGTGTTTGCAAACTTTCTGGGTGCTTTAATCTAATTTCCATGGCCGGGAACGCATGATACCATTGTTAGGGTTTCTGAACACGATTTGGGGTTTCCTTTAAACGGAAAAATTGGACCATGAGACCTATACCATTGCATCCGGAATGATTTCCTGAATCGAACCATGACCTTAGAATTCATTTATATTATGTGTGCTGCATTTTTGACATTTGCCAGGAACCATGCGTCGAACAAAGACCGACGCTAAATTCAAATATTTGAATCGGAGAAGACGATCGTTGGCGCGAGAACGAAGAAGCCAGGGGACGACGCGTGTCTTAGCCCACTCACTCCGTTTCCAAACAGTGCAACACGCCAGCTCAGTTGGTCAAGCATGTGGTTTTCAAGGTTTGAAAGGGATGACTCCAGTTCGATTCCTGGTTCAGACAATCCCTTTTTACACTTTTCCAAAACTCTATTTTCATATTTTTCACATTATTTTAATATTTTCATCCATTTTAATTAACTTTCATGATTTTTATTTTGCATCAAAAATTACCAAAAACATTTTTTTCTTTTTACATTATTTTCATAAAAATCTTTATTGAATTTAATAAATTAAAAAATATAATTTTTGCATGCATATTTATTTTATTTTTATTTTTGCATTTAAATCATTATAAATTGCATTTTAATTATTAAATCTTTTCCAAAAAATCCCAAAAAATTATTTTAATTTATTTATCTTATTTCCAGCATGTATTAATTTTTCCATATCAAAACTTGCATTTTTCTAACATTTTTTCTCTTGTTCGATCCATATTGCGTTTTCCGATTTTCTTATTCTTTCACAGGTTGCACCGATTCAGACGATTCTTTCGTTTTTATTTTACTTTTCAATAATGTAATTGCTCATGGGTTGTAATAGCTTAATTTAGGACTTTTACTTTCCGCACTCCTAATTATGTATCTGCCCCAAAGCCATGTAATAGCGTAGGTTTATCTTTCCGCATCTTTACATTCCGCATTTTACTTTCCGCACCCTTATCAACTGTTAGTAACTAGGCGTGTATGGCAAGATAATAAATTGGACATAGCTCACACTAATTTCAAGATAATATATTCTGAATTCAACACACTTTTTCACACACGCACCCCTTAGGGTAATTCTCTCTCGATGCCTTTCGATTCAAAATGGTCATGTCCCTCGAGCGTAGAGGTATTCTAGCACCGTTGCCTTCCAAACAAATCATCATAGTCCCTTCGATACAAAGATCATAAGACCCACGATGTCGCCTCCGAATACATGATCTTGACCCTCGATTGTCGCCTACGAAAAATGATGATAGTCCCTTCGAATGTGCTAGGATACTTCCTACAAGTTGCTTTCTATGACCATCCGATGTCCCTTCGAATGTCCCGCTTACATCCAACGAATGGAGCTACCTACTAACTAATGGTATGGCTAGCACTATTCTAAAGGAATGTAGAAGTACAACAAAACGACCAATTTCGAGTGGGTAAATAAGTCTTTAGTTGCTTGCTCTCTCAAATGCTTTTCACACCACACACTTTTTCAAAGTTCAAACTCTTTTCAAAACGAAACATTTCCGAACACTTTGTATACACTCCTACATGAGTCATTACAAAGTCAAAGCGAAATGCTTTTTTTCAAAACATCTTTGTCAAACACACAGAAAGCAATTTAAAAAAGTGATCTAGAGCAACTAAGAGCCCGTAGATAACTACGGATGGAAAGGGTGCTAATACCTTCCCTTTTCATAATCATTCTCCGAACTCGAATCTAACGAAGGTCTTTTTCTTACTTTTACCTTCCCTTAATTGGATAAAAATAAAAGTCGGTGGCGACTCTTGCTATCCGCACATTTGGATACAAAATCCTACAAAGTCGGTTCACCGACATGTAATGGCGACTGGGATATTTCTAAAGAGAGAATTGCCTTAGGGATTTCTAGATAACTTTTATTGCTTTTGTTTGACTTGTATGCTTTATCTTTAAGGGTTGTTTGGGTATTATATTGTTGGGGATCTTACACCGGATCCGGTTTCCTTTTAGGTAAGTAGCATTAGATCATCGCGACCGCTAGACGATAACTACGCGGTCAACATGATGGCTACGTTAGCGTGACATTTTGGTTGCCCGATACTCTTCATTCCCAAGTTGAAGAAAGTATTTGGCTTCTGCGTGGTGTCAAGCGCTAACTAAACTTTTAGAACCTTAATTGACCCATCTTGGCCATTAGAAGGTAGTGAGATGGCGGCTTTGGTGTAGACCGAGGTTGGTTGATACTCGATGCTACGCTCATTGAGATTAGACTTTTGGGACATTTTCGATCGACCACTTGGCCGTCATTGAAATAAGCGCCTACGAGAAAGATCGTGATGTGAGATTCCTAGAACCCGGTTACTATTATAGGACAGGATGAACCAACTCAAACTTTTGGTGGGGTAATCACCTATACCTCATGCAAGCCTTAAACCTAGGCTCATTGTGTGAATTGTTTGTGTGTGCTAAACATGACAATCATGACATCATCCGCATTGCATATCATTTCTAACTATTTCAAGGACCTAGGGATTTATCTTTGCTCTGTTTTGTAGGGATTATGGCCTCTAGAAAGACTATCCGAATCAACTTCATGGGTATCCCTTCTCAACTCAAAGAATTGGTTTCAGAAATTCCCGACCATGCCCAGTTCATCAAAAGACATGGTTATCTACTTGATTTGGTTATCTCCGGTTTTGAAGAAGATATGATACATGTCCTATTCCAGTTCTTTGATCCGAAACACCATTGCTTTACATTCCCAGATTATCAGTTGGTTCCTACCTTAGAAGAGTTCTCTAAGCTACTTGGGGTACCTATTCTTGACCAAATGCCATTCACCGGCCTAGAAAAGGTTCCTAAGTACGAAGACATTGCATCCGCCTTACACCTTAAGCGTTCAGACATTGAAGCCAATTGGGAAACTAGGAGTGGAGTTAAGGGTTTACTTTCCAAGTTCTTAATCAAGAAAGCCCGAGAATTCCTCAAAGTTATGAGTTTCCATGCATTTGAAGACATTGTGGCCTTGCTAATTTATGGTTTGGTTCTATTTCCTAACTCGGATCAATTCATAGATATCAATGCCATCAAGTTGTTTCTTACCCGCAATCCTGTGCCTACTTTACTTGGAGACATCCTACATTCTCTCCACACTCGTACTACTAAGCGACAAGGAACTCTCATGTGTTGTATACCGTTGCTTTCAAGGTGGTTTATTTCGCACCTTCCTCCATCAGTTTTGAAGAATGAACAAAGGTTGAGATGGTCTCAAAGGTTGATGTCACTCTCTCATTCCGATATCCGTTGGAATCTTTCCTCTCAAAAGGACTTCACATTCATTGAGCGTTGTGGAGAGTTCCCTAATGTACCACTACTTGGTATAAGGGGAGGTATTACTTACAACCCTTCTCTAGCTCTACGTCAGTTTGGTTTTGCTCGAAGAGATGGTCCACATGATATGCTTCTCCAAGATATTGTGTTCGACTACAATCACGATCTCCAGAATTACCGACGAAGGTTTATACATGCTTGGGGCATGGTAAAGAAGACCGATACCAAGACTTTGGGACATCCAAACTCCATTCCTTGGGAACCTTACCTCAAATGGGTGCGAGCTCGAGCTCAAAACCTCATGATGCCATTCACTGCTCTACCAAGAATTATGGAACTGCTATAGGTGACGTACTATCTGTTCTCCATCCTGACATGCCTACTGATTTTGAAGACTTGAAGAGATCCTGGATTCAGATAAAAGAAGAAAGGGATACCTTTGAAGCTCAATGTTATGCAAGCGAGAAGAAAGTTCTAGAGTTGACCAAGCTGCTTCATGAGGAGCGAAACATCAATGCCTACATCGGCACCAAGAGGAAGCGCCCATGGGAGACTTAGAGCTTTAGGATGTTTATGTTTTCTTTTATTGCTTTGAACTATCTCTTGTACTTAAAAAGAAGAAGAATAATGAGAAGTACTAATAAATGTTTGCTCATTGCTTGTATAACAAATTTAAATCTCTTAGGTCCTTGAAAACATTGCATTGCATTCGCATAAACATCGCATAGCATAGCATAACATTGCATCACAGGTACATTGGAGATTGGTTTTCTCATTTGCTCGCTATTTATTTTAGCAGAAATGGCTCTTGAACAGATCAAAGATCTCCAAGCTCGAATGCTCGGGCCAGCAGATGTTTACCACCTTGGTCCAAGGCCAAGAAGATCCAAGAAGCTCATCAACAAGAAGAAGAAGGTTGTTGGTCTCCTCAACATGGGTAGACGCTTCAAAGGGGTCCTAAGGTGGTCACCAGACGAGCTCTCTCAAGGAAGTGTCCATACCGAGGGAGTACCAAGGGTGATGAAGGTGAGCAATGGATCCAAAGAAGGGAGGAGAGGATCATTCGATTATGGCCAAGACTCGAGGAAGATGACAAGTACAAACAACTTGAAGATCGTCGAATCTTGTGGAAAACTTGAAAATGTCCGGCTGAACTTTGATGATCCGAGTCTTGTTCTTGGTGTTGTGATTCCTCCCAAGTTCAAAGTTCTGCTTTTGCCAAATATGATGGCATGTCTTGCCCTAAGTCGCATTTGAAGTCCTATGTCCAAGATCAATCCCCACACCGATGAAAGTGGATGCACTATTTTCAAGAGAGTTTGTCCGAACTCGCCAGAGTGGTACTATCAGAGAATGACCGTATCCGTACTTGGAGTGATTTGGTGATGCTTTCTGCATGATGAGTACAATGTCAATTGACACTCACCGCATGCAACTACAAAGCATGTCTATGGGTCGTGACGAGAAGTTCAAGGAATATGCTCGAAGTGGAGAGATCTAGCAAAGTTCAACCACCCTTGTCCAATAGGGAGTTGGTTGATATGTTTATGGGAACACCGACAGCCGTTCTTCAATCATCCGATTGGAAATTCTTCATCCGGATTCACCGTGATATTGACAGCAGCGAAAGCCGGTATCAAGAGTGGGAAGATCCATGAGTCATCTTCAAATGTCGCAAGAGATCTTTTGGTGCTAAGAAAGAAGCCAATGTGTATGGTCGAAAAACCGAACCAAGTCCGACCATGCTCAATCTGCGGCCAGGATCTCCAATCCTACATCAAGACAACCTCCGAGACAACGCAGAGCGCCGCCACGAAGACAGTTTAAGATCAACATGCCATTGTCGCAAGCCTTGCAACACATGTTGAAAGAGTGATTACCTTGAGGATCCTCCTCGAATGTCAACACTTCCTCTCCGAAATATAATCCTAATGCTAAGTGTGCTTACCATTCCAACAGGCATGACATCGACAATTGTTGGGCTTTGAAGAACAAGATTCAAGATATAATTGAAGCTAAGCATTGAATTTGATCCTCCCGTCGAGACCGAATGTGATCAATGCGCCTATGCCTAACCATGACAAGAGTTCCAATGTTGGTGACGATACTTATGTTTTCAACATAGATGACTTGACCATTCCTCCGATGACCGTTAAGAAAATTTGTTGCAAGCGGTGTCAATCCAGATGCCCGAGAATCGTTGGTGCCCATCCGCACCGATGGTTGTGCTTGGTTGAGAAGACGTGTTCGCATGATGGATAACCGTGAGATACTATTTCAAGCCACCGTGCGTAAGTCGTGTGAAGAAATGTCCAAGTTGAAGATCGACAATGCGAACGAAACTGTACCATCTGTGTGGGATACCTTGGGGCAACCAAGTGGAAAATATGATTACATGGTGAAGTACACTGTTCCTGACAGTTACAAGATTCCTATTGAAGATGTTAAGGCGACCGGATGGGGTGACGATTTCAAGACTATGCCGATGTTAACACAATAAGGATCTCCTCTGCTGATCCTGTGCCTAGAGTGGCGCCTCTCATTATCACTTCTCCAAGACCTATTCCATATTCCTCTGACAAGGCTATCCCTTGGAATTATGGAGCTGATGTTTACTATCATGGCATCAAGCAAGACCCTCTGACTATTGAAGATCTTACCAAGTTACCACTCCCGACATTGACAACATCACGGATCCAAGGTGACCGAACCGAAGGGTATTCTCCGATATCTCTCCTCCAAAGACATGCGACTCCACTCGCATTCCAATTACTCAATCAATATCCCACTAGAGGAAAGAACCTGACTCATCCCGCAACCGTAGTACCAAAGGAAGTTATGAAGACACCTCCAAACAAGAAATGGAGGAAATTTTGAAGATCATCAAGAAGAGTGATTACAATGTTGTGGAACAGTTGGGACAGACTCCGTCCAAGATTTCCATGCTCGATTTGCTCTTGTGCTCCGAGGCTCACGCTAATGCCTTGGTGAAGTTTCTGAAGAATGCTCATGTGCCGCAAGACACTACCACTGATCAATTCGAAGTTTGTATTGCTAGCCTGGCTGCCAACAACGACCTAGGCTTCTCTGATGCTGATTTGACTCCTTCCGGAAAGAAACACAACAAAGCCTTGCACATCTCTGTCGAATGCAAGGGCACTACACTATCTCATGTTTTGGTGGATACCGGTTCTGCTCTGAATATATTACCGAAGACTGCTTTTGATCGGCTTGATGTCGAAGGGTTGGTTCTGAGACCCAGTGACATTATTGTGAGAGCTTTTGATGGTTCTAAGCGCAGCTTGAGAGCTCACTTTGTTAAAGTCGGTTCCCGACTTTTGATTCTACTTTATTTGTCATGGACATCCGTCCACCTACTCTTGCCTACTTGGACGCCCTTGGATACATGGGGCGCATACCTCTACCTTGCATCGAAGCTAAAGTACCGGTGAAAGGGAAGGTTGTTACAAGATGTGGTGAAGAAGAGTATATGGTCACCATCATCATTCCGCTATCTCGAGATGGAGGGTGACTTCTTCGAGACTCCTGTCAAGCTTTTGAAACAATTCCCCAGTCATGCCTGACTCTCCCGCCACCCCGGTTACGCAAGTTCCGCCTAGGATGGCCTCAAAGATGCTCAAGCCACTGAACAAGGAGGTAGTCTGCTTAGGGTCGGCTCCCGATCTTCCTTTCAACCGACAAGACCGGTTTAGGCTTCACCATCAAGGGTCAAGATGATACGCCGCGAACGTGCCGCCAACTTCCTTTCCGTGACGCGAGTGGAATCCATGCTATAGAAGACGACAACGACATCGAAGTGGATCTTCCCAACTCCGATCATGAGCTCAAGAATTGGAAGATCAAGACGCCATACCAATCTCCTTTAGCCGAAATCACTTTGAATCTCAATAATTATGCTAGTGCTAAATATGACTCGATAATCCGATCTACCAAGCCAAGACGAAAGTGAGGAAGATTGTGAAGTGCCGGAGAACTTGCCGACGCTACAAAGAAGAGCGAGTTACACACCACAAGAGCAAGTTGAGGTTGTGAATTTGGGTACCGACGAAGATAAAAGAGATCAAGATAGGAGCGGGTCTTGAGAAGTGTTAAAGAAAAATTGGGATGCTACGAGACTACATTGAGGTTTTGCTTGGTCATACGAAGACATGCCGGTTTAGATATTGATATTGTGGTACACCGATCCGACAAAAGAAGGTTTTCTCCTGAAATGAAGGTTCGATGCTTCCCGAGATGTCGAGAAAATCAAAGCCGGTTATGAAGCGCTCAACGCCGGTTTCTTAGTCACCTCTTATCCCTCGTTGCAAATGTGGTACCCGTACCAAGAAGGATGGTAAAGCACGATGTGTGGATTACGTAGATCCGAACAAAGCGAGTCCGAAAGATGATTTCCACTTCCTCATATTGATGTTCTAGTTGACAATACCGCCAAGATAAGGTTTTCTCCTTCATGGATGGTTTCTCCTACAATCGATCAAAATGGCTCAAGACATGGAGAAGACTACTTTGTTACACTGGGGCACCTTCGCTACAAGGTTATGCCGCTCGATGAAGAACGCAGCGCCACTTATCGCGCTATGGTGACATTATTTCATGACATGATTCATCACGAGATAGAGGTCTACGTCGACGACATGATAGCTCGATCACAGACTGAAGGAGAACATCTTGATCATTTGCAAAAACTGTTTGATAGGTTGAAGAAGTACAGACTAAGACTCAATCCTAACAAGTGCACTTTTGGAGTCAGATCTGGAAAACTCCTAGGGTTTGTTGTCAGTGGAAAAGGTATTGAAGTTGATCCCGCCAAGGTTAAAGCCATTCAAGAGATGCCAGCTCCCCGCACCGAGAAGGAAGTCAGAGGTTTCTTGGGCCAATTAAACTACATTGCCATATTCATTGCACACCTAACTGCTACTTGTGAGCCAATCTTCAAGTTACTTAAGAAAGATCAAGTAGTGGAATGGAATGACGATTGCCAGATCGCTTTTGACAAAATCAAGGAGTACCTGTAATCCTCCTATCCCGATGCCACCAAGGAAGACCTCTTATCATGTACTTGACGGTGTTAGAGAACTCAATGGGTGTGTGTTGGGGCAACATGACGAGTCCGGTCGAAAAGAGCATGCAATATACTACCTTAGCAAAAGTTTACCGATGTGAAACAAGATACTGCACTCGAGAAAACTTGCAATGCTTTTGCTGGTCACGGCTAAGAAGATATGTTGACTCACACTACCTTATTGATTTCCAAGATGGATCCGATAAAATACATCTTTGAGAAACCAGCTCTCCGAAGAATAGCAAGATGGCAAATGATCTTGACCGAATATGACATCCAAGACACTTCTCGAAAGCGATCAAAGGAAGTGTGGTAGCCGATCATTTGGCTCATCGTAGATGACTATCGCCTATGCTCAATTTCCGACGAAGATGTTTTACTAGTTACAGATTATAAGAACCAGCCCGCACGAAGGACCCGAACAAGGATCCCGATGGACTATGGTCTTTGATGGAGCCTCAAACGCACTTGGCAATGGCATTGGCGCCATCATTACATCCCTACAAAGGACATACGCCTTTCACCGCCAGATTATGTTTCATTGCACCAACAACATGGCCGAGTACGGCGTGCATCATGGGTATCAAAGTCGCTATTGACTTAAGAATCAAGTTCTTACAAGTGTATGGAGACTCAGCTTTAGTGATCACTCAGATTAAGGGCGAGTGGGATACGAAGCATCCAAATCTCATTCCATATCGAGAGCATGTTTTGAGTTTGATTCCCTACTCCGAAGAAATCACTTTCAATCATATTCCACGAGAAGAGAATCAGTTGGCAGACGCATTGGCTACTATGTCATCTATGTTCAAGGTCGATGGGACAACGAGGCTCCCCTGATCATCATTGAGAAGTTTGACGAACCAACTATTGTTATGAGCTTGATATGTAAGAGAAACCTTGGTACTATGACGTGAAGAGGTATCTTGAGACTCGTGAATATCCGCAGGGCATCCATCAATGATAAGAAGTTCATGAGAAGATTCGCCCAAATTCTTTCTCAAAGAACGACATTTTATACAAGCGCAACCACGACTTGTGCTTACTCCATGTAGACCGTAAAACAAAGAATACGTATCATGGAAGAGTTACAGGCGAATTTGGTACCCACTCCGGGACACACTATGGCTAAAAAGATTTTGAGAACAGTTACTATTGGTCTACCATGGACGCCGATTGTCACCGCTTATGCTCGATCTTGTCACAAGTGCCGTTATGCCGACAAAGTGCACGCACCTCCGACCTCGAATGTTTTAACTTCTCCTTGGCCTTCGCAATGTGGGCATTGACATGATTGGAGAAATCAAGCCCACAGCTTCCAACGGACATCGTTTCGTCCTTGGGACAATTGATTACTTTACCAAGTGGGTAGAAGCAGCCTCGTATGCATCTGTTACCAAGAATGTTGTGGCTCGATTCATCAAACATAATCTTATATGTCGGTATGGAACTCCCGAAAAGATTATCACAGATAACGGTTCCAATCTCAACAACAAGATGATCACCGAACTCTGCACGCAGTTCAAGATCAAGCATCACAATTCTTCTCCGTATCGGCCTAAGATGAATGGCGCAGTGGAAGCCGCCAACAAGAACATTAAGAAGATTATACGAAGATGAGTGACTTACAAAGATTGGCATGAGATGTTACCATTTGCTCTTCATGGTTATCGACCAAAGACGAACATCAACAGGGCAACCCCTTCTCTTGTATAGTATGGAAGCCGCCTTACCTATCGAGGTTCGGATACCCTCAACCGTAGTCCTCCAAGAGGCGAGTTAGGCGAAGACGATTGGGTCCAATCGCCTTGACCGCATTAACTTGATTGATGAGAAACGACTCGCATCTATCCGCCATGGATGATTTATCGAAACGAATGATCGAGCATTTAACAAGAAGGTCAAGCACCGAGTCTACCAAGTCGGTGATCTAGTAGTCAAGCGCATCATTCTTCCACAAGGTGATCCTGGGCAAATGGACTCCCACCCATGAGGGACCATTTGTAGTCAAACAATATTTTCCGGAGCTATGATACTTAGCACCATGGATGGTGAAGACTTCCCACACCCGTGAACACGGACATAGTCAAAAATACTACGATAAAGAGACCCGCTAGGTCGATTTAACCTAGGCAAAAATAAGGAGATCTGGCGAACCAAAAGGTTCGGGCAAAAGTTAAGGATATATACAAAACATGTACACCCAAGTCGAAAACCAAAAGGCTTGGGCAAAAGGGTATCCCGGAGATCGAAACCCGAAAGGACGGTCTAGGCAAAAGTTAGGGATTTAAGCGCACGACTATGTCTCTTCCGATCATCCGCCTGCACTACTATCAAGATTCAAGATTCAAATGGCTAAGATCACTACTCACTTTCACCCATGCAAGGAGATGAGATAGTCGAAATATATGAGTACTAGCATAGTTGGAACCTAACGAGATTGTTTCCGCATAGCTTTTTACCTTTCTTGTGTACAAACTACTTGGCCATACGCCACCTGTCAAATAAATACAGCTTCTTTCTCTTTACAATTTCTGTTGTCGTCGTTTGCAATAAGTCCAACGTTTGCTTTGAATGATTATATGCATTTGACAATAAGAATCTAATCACAAACATACGAAAAGTGAAACGTGCAAAAGTGCTTACTACAGGTTCCAAGAATTGGGATGACGACGAAAGTCACCAAATAGTTCCCCGCAGAGCATAAAGGTGTCACCCACAACACACCTTCCCCAGCGGAGTATAAGGGAATCCACGAGCAGTGATTCCACTCAATCGAGCAACGTTACATCAGTCTCCAAGCAGTAACACCTCATCCTCAGTGGATATTTCTCAATCCTCCTCTTCTCCCTGTATCCGACTCAAAACTTGGTCGATAGTGCATCGGAGGAAGCATACACCTTTATTCTCCACCGAGATTACAACGGACTCCACTCTTCAAGCCCGGTCTCAACCATCAAATGCTCTCCAAAGATCTACACTCGAAATCCCGAGAGCGCCCTAAATTTCAAGAAGGTCTATATACAAGGTCCCCAACGGATCGCCTCCCAGAATCTCCTCAGCTGGGTCTATATACGAGATCTCCGACAACGAGCCTCTCAAATCTCTACCTTCCTCAAACAATATCTAGGCCCAAGACTTGGTCAGATAGTGCATCGGAGGAATCCAGGATATCTTTCTTCTCCTTCAAAAGCAGGGTTCTCACCTACTCAATTCCCCAGGCAGAAGTCAGAAATCTTCAAACAGAATATCCGCATCTTCTTCAAGATGGATATGTTTTGAAATATCACAACATTCATCATTCATATATTTCTCATAAAAGTCATAATTCATGCATATGTCATTCATATACACTGTCATGCATCATACTTCGCATAAGACTAACAAATATTCTATCAAAGTTTTTTCTTGTTTTCTCCAAAAGTACAGTCACCGCGCAAACAGTCCAGATTAAGCCTCGAGCCGACGGAAAACTATCCGAAAGACCGCAGTTCAGGATTAAGCCCCGAGCCGACGGGAAAACTATCTGAAAGACCGCCTTTGACAACAGGTCTAGGATTAAGCCCCGAACCGACGGGAAAACTATCTGAAAGACCGCCCTTGGTTGTCCTCCGACGACAGGTCAAGGATTAAGCCCCGAACCGACGGGAAAACTACCCGAAAGACCACCTCTAGTTATCCTCCGATAACAGGCAATGGATCAACACCCGACACACAACAGGGAAACTATCCACATCTTTGCCAACTACAATCTCCCTTAGAGTAATCGACACGAAGATTTATTCTGACCTCTTCTTATTATCAACAAGAATCACAGAGTCAAGCACTCGGTTGCCTTGGATGGCATCTTAAGCCCATCTCCGACTATTTGTCAACATCTCTTCACTTTCAGAATGCTGCATATGTGGTTAAGAATCAATACAAACCAATAACCTCATTCAAGGTGAACCCGAAGTCTAACGAACGACTCCCTTCGGATGGCATCTTAAGCCCATCTCTCTCCATTCCAGAACATTTACGTAGTCTAACGACGGCTCCCAAAGATCGACCTTTCCAGATGGCATCTTAAGCCCATCTCCGCGCTCTCCTATTTAACGACTCCGAGTCTAGCGACGACTGCTCCCCAATAAGTTTCCAACTTCTCCAAATGGCATCTGAAGCCCATTCCCGCATCATCCACCAACAGTGCAAATTTTCGTACTGGTGTTCAATCATCTTCTACCTCCGTGTCACGAAAGACAAGCATGTCAATCTAACCCTTCCAAGACAAGAAGATTGAACAGGCAGTGTCATACCCAAAATTTGCCCTCCATCTTCTCAAAAGATTTCATACATCTTTGCTCAAAGATTCTTCAAGAGTCGATCGACAAACTCTCTCCTGACAATCAACCCAAATTAGGGTTTGGTATCTCTCAAGCCAAGATGGATTTCCAACATCTCCAATGGTCTTCATGCCTCCTCATATGCTTCAAAGATTCTCCATGTCAAGTTTCAAGCCCCACAAGTCAAGTTTCCGACAATTGCTCGATGGTTGAAAATCGGTGTATTGGACAAAAAGTCAACGTGGTCAACATACATCAAAACTTCGATTTTTGGTCAACATCCTCATTTTGAAGTTACATTCATCATTTGATCAAGGGTTGATCATGATTCATCAAGAAAACTCAAGATTTGCTCAAAAGTCAAACTTTCTAAATTAGGGTTTCTAGATGAAAAGTCAATCGAACTTTGACTGATCATAACTTTCTCATACTTTCTCGAAATTTTCCACCACCTCTTGTTTTGAAGGAAATTCAATTCTCTACAACTTCATGTCTCACAAGAATGTCCAAAAATGCTTCATTTGAGAGGTATAGCTCAAAACATTAGTCATTTTCAAAGTCAACAAAAGTCAACTTTTTGTTTTGAAGATATTTTGAGCATGGTAACTCCAATTGAGATGAGACCAAAGACATTGGTTAAAGGACTCTTAGAGCTTTCCAAAAAGTCCAAGAACACTCAAAAATGTGGAAAATTGAGCAAGTTACACCATCTACAAGTTGGGAAATTTTAGAAGAATGCACAAAGAGAGATACTTCAAAAAATCAAATCTTTTGCAAATGGGCCTACTTTTTCTTCATCCTAACTTGTTCCTCAAGCAATTAGGAGTGTCCAAGCCCAAAGCCACGAATTTTTGATTTATTTTTCTATTTAATTTGTAATTTATTCATTTAAATGCAAATTAAATCTTAAAATAAATTATAAAATTGAAATTAATGGCAAAGATTGATTTTATTCTTTCCTTAAGGTCCAATTAACTCACAAATGCCAGCAATTTCGAAATTGGATCAAATTTGGCAAGATTGGATTGAAATTGGACAAATTTGAAAATTTGATTTCATGAGAATATCAAAATTTGATTTCCATTGAATGTTGATCAATTCTTTCCAAAAACCATTTCAAATCCATCCAGTATAAATATATGATGCATACCTATCAAGAAAAAACGAAAAAATTGCTCCACAAACCCTAACCTAAACTCAAAGAAATCGTGTTCTTGAAGCAACTAGCAATTCCAGTTCCAGCCATCCACAGCCAATTTTGAGCATTCCATCTTGTTCCTTGAGGTCTTTAGAGTCGATCCAGACTCTTATATCATTCAAAACCATCCAGAATTGAGAAATCACGAATCGGTTTGTTCTTGGAAATTTTGAAATCGTGTTTCATTATTCATGCATTATTAACATGTTTTGTTGTTGTTTTTGTGTTTAGTGATGTGTTTGCAAACTTTCTGGGTGCTTTAATCTAATTTCCATGGCCGGGAACGCATGATACCATTGTTAGGGTTTCTGAACACGATTTGGGGTTTCCTTTAAACGGAAAAATTGGACCATGAGACCTATACCATTGCATCCGGAATGATTTCCTGAATCGAACCATGACCTTAGAATTCATTTATATTATGTGTGCTGCATTTTTGACATTTGCCAGGAACCATGCGTCGAACAAAGACCGACGCTAAATTCAAATATTTGAATCGGAGAAGACGATCGTTGGCGCGAGAACGAAGAAGCCAGGGGACGACGCGTGTCTTAGCCCACTCACTCCGTTTCCAAACAGTGCAACACGCCAGCTCAGTTGGTCAAGCATGTGGTTTTCAAGGTTTGAAAGGGATGACTCCAGTTCGATTCCTGGTTCAGACAATCCCTTTTTACACTTTTCCAAAACTCTATTTTCATATTTTTCACATTATTTTAATATTTTCATCCATTTTAATTAACTTTCATGATTTTTATTTTGCATCAAAAATTACCAAAAACATTTTTTTCTTTTTACATTATTTTCATAAAAATCTTTATTGAATTTAATAAATTAAAAAATATAATTTTTGCATGCATATTTATTTTATTTTTATTTTTGCATTTAAATCATTATAAATTGCATTTTAATTATTAAATCTTTTCCAAAAAATCCCAAAAAATTATTTTAATTTATTTATCTTATTTCCAGCATGTATTAATTTTTCCATATCAAAACTTGCATTTTTCTAACATTTTTTCTCTTGTTCGATCCATATTGCGTTTTCCGATTTTCTTATTCTTTCACAGGTTGCACCGATTCAGACGATTCTTTCGTTTTTATTTTACTTTTCAATAATGTAATTGCTCATGGGTTGTAATAGCTTAATTTAGGACTTTTACTTTCCGCACTCCTAATTATGTATCTGCCCCAAAGCCATGTAATAGCGTAGGTTTATCTTTCCGCATCTTTACATTCCGCATTTTACTTTCCGCACCCTTATCAACTGTTAGTAACTAGGCGTGTATGGCAAGATAATAAATTGGACATAGCTCACACTAATTTCAAGATAATATATTCTGAATTCAACACACTTTTTTCACACACGCACCCCTTAGGGTAATTCTCTCTCGATGCCTTTCGATTCAAAATGGTCATGTCCCTCGAACGTAGAGGTATTCTAGCACCGTTGCCTTCCAAACAAATCATCATAGTCCCTTCGATACAAAGATCATAAGACCCACGATGTCGCCTCCGAATACATGATCTTGACCCTCGATTGTCGCCTACGAAAAATGATGATAGTCCCTTCGAATGTGCTAGGATACTTCCTACAAGTTGCTTTCTATGACCATCCGATGTCCCTTCGAATGTCCCGCTTACATCCAACGAATGGAGCTACCTACTAACTAATGGTATGGCTAGCGCTATTCTAAAGGAATGTAGAAGTACAACAAAACGACCAATTCTGAGTGGGTAAATAAGTCTTTTAGTTGCTTGCTCTCTCAAATGCTTTTCACACCACACACTCTTTTTCAAAGTTCAAACTCTTTTCAAAACGAAACATTTCCGAACACTTTGTATACACTCCTACATGAGTCATTACAAAGTCAAAGCGAAATGCTTTTTTTCAAAACATCTTTGTCAAACACACAGAAAGCAATTTTAAAAAGTGATCTAGAGCAACTAAGAGCCCGTAGATAACTACGGATGGAAAGGGGTGCTAATACCTTCCCTTTTCATAACCATTCTCCGAACTCAGAATCTAACGAAGGTCTTTTTCTGTTACTTTTACCTTCCCTTAATTGGATAAAAATAAAAGTCGGTGGCGACTCTTGCTATCCGCACATTTGGATACAAAAATCCTACAAAGTCAGTTCACCGTATTACACATGGCCTTTGTTCTTCTTGTTCTTCCTGGTCGGCATCTTCTCAGGATTCTTCTCACCGGATGCAGTGCTTCTGCTTCCTGTGAAAAATTAGGGTTCACGAAGAGAGGCGTTTGCAAAGGGTGTGGAATACCGTGAAGAAAAATGAAGTACTGGGTAATACCTTTGTGAGAAATCGAGGTTGGAATGTAAAAGAAATTCGGCGGATGGTGAAGGTGAGCGACGGTTGAAAGCAGCGAACGTATATAGGGTAGAGAAAGGGGTCGGCGGCGGTGATAGGGTTTCATGGATTGATCTTCATGATGTTCGTTTTTCTTCAAATTATTGTATCCGATGCTTCATGGATCGAGCGATGTGTTTTGGTGTTCCATTAGAATTTGAATTTTGAAGTAGGAGAAGGATAATGAATTGGCATGGGAAAAAGAAAGATGTTTGGTATTCCCCATATGGTTGGGTTGATCACGCTACAAAACCAATAATTTCAAATGGTTTTTTATTGTAAAAACAGTTTAATATTAATAAATGGGCAACTAATTGTGGCATTTATTGGTAAAAAAAATAAATGAAAAAGTGGTGAAAAATTGTGGGAGTGTCACGTCAGATTCAAATCAATGTGGTGCAAGATATTTTGGAGTTTCCAATTTTACCCTAATAGAATAGACCAAAAAGAAATTTTTTCAGCTGGGGTGTTGTGGTAATATCCAGGGACTATCATTTTTATAGATTTATAATAGACTACATTTAAAACTTCTACTATACGATCACAAATAACATGGTAAGATACAGCTAAAATTATGAGTCAACTATAAATAACATGATCCTTGATGAAAAAGGAAATCTAAACACAAAAATGACAACTATAAACAAACATGATCCTCGATATAAAAGGAAAAGTCACATTATTCAAACTATTTCAAGTTAAATTACAATCGGTCATAATAACTTCTCTAATAATTGCAACTAACATTGCAGCCTCTTTAGTGTTGCTGCCATTAACATCTCTGCCCCACCATGATTCGGCATTGATTCATATTATTTCTTGAACTCTTGTTCTTTTTCAATATATATTATTTGAAGTTTACACCATAAATATAATTTGAAGTTTATACAACAATGTAACATATATGGTATATCCTATCTCACACCTCACATCAACAAAATAATAAATAACATCTATAAAAAAAATTACTATAAAACAAATAAATGGTATTATAACTTAATTACTAAAATAACAAAAAATCCCTAACAAGACAAGAAACACATAAAACTTGTTGTAAAGTTGTGCATACTTCAACACTGAACAAGAATCTGATTTCTCATCACTTGTTTTATCATCATCTTTATCTTCCTTAGGATTGTTGAAATTGGAAGGAACAGTTGTGTCCGGTGCCGAATCATCGTCACCAGAAACCGGACTAGTAGGGGACGGAGAGTCATCTTCCGGCAGAAGACTCTTCGGTAACCCTAATCCATGAGTCACATTTATTTTGAAATGTTGTCCATTTTTGCATTGCTCACCATCATAATCACTTGAGAAGAAATATGTTGGTCCTTCTTTCAACAAAGGAACTGCCACTGTCAGTGGAGTTACTTCACCGTTGGATTGAGAAGCTGACGACCATTGGAGTGTGTCTTTGTCTAGTGCATCGTCATAGTCACATTGTTTGTATGTTGTGAAATTGTATGTTTGAACAATAGTGTGATTATTGTCCGTATTAAAAACTACATAAAAAAAAATCAAAGTGTAAGTGATAATATCGTGTCTGTTGTCTGGAAGATCACTATAAATCACTCTATCGTATGAGAATGATTCATATGATCACTCGGTATCAAAAAAGAATATTTGTAGCAAAAGAAAGGAATAAAAACAAGAAAAAGTACCAGAAACTGTCATTTTCGGTAACTAATTTTCTTTGTTAAGCTATTTTGAGAATAATTAGGGTTGTGAAAGATTCTAAAAACAAGAATAGTACATTGTACTTTTGTTAGTGCTTCTAATTTAAGCACAACTTTATAAATGGACAAAATGCTACAACATACCCCAAAAAACAGCATATACATCACATGGAGGAAATAAAAAACATAACCACTTAGGCGATATCAGTAATCATAATTCATAATAAATGGTATTATAGTTGAAAATTTTAACCAATCTAATTTTATGCCACTTTCATAAACTACTCAGTAATAATTTTAAAAAAATGAATAAACCGAATCATAAGTTAGACACGGACACGCTTTGTTTCGGAGGTGATGATGCTCAGATATGGTTAGGTCATATATGGTTAAAAATAAAAAATATTACAAGATGAATGATCACACCATCAAATTTTACCTTCTTTCCATGTCATGATTTTTGCCAATTTAATTAGATATCATAGTAGTGTTGACTATTTAATCTAAAAATGTTTAATTTTATTACTCTAAAGAAAAATATTTTCAGGATCCAATATTTATGATCATAAACAGAACATATAGTTCAGTGTAAATTGGAGATCAGATCAAAGAATTGAAACTAAAATACAAATGATATAAAAAGTGATTAAATTCAAAGGCTACAAATATTGACTTACTTAGAAAATCTCCCAAGCTGAATTGTTTCTTGGCAACCCATTTCTGATAATTAACAGCAGGTTTTTCAAGTTTGTCAAACCAGCCTAAAGAATCTCCCACTGTGTAATTTTTGTAAGCTCCAACAGATCCTAAGAAACATGATAGAAAAAGACAAGAAAGAGTTGTGAATAGAGACCATATTGATGATGATGGTGAGTTTCTTCTATGTTCCATTATTCTTAGTGTGTGTGTGTAGAATTATTGAGAATAGAAGCAAATTAAGTAAGTAGCTTTTTTATGAGTTAGTGGATGAGAATGTAGGATTCATATGCTGCCAGCTATGGTTTGTCAAGTGGTTTATATATTTAAGAAGCCTTGCTTTTCTGATGAATTACTAAAATATACAATTTGTTGGTTAGTTTCAATCATTTGTGTTTATATTGTTTAACCCTATAAAATCGACAAAATTAATTTGTAAAGTAAAAATTATCTCTATTATAAATATATCTATATACAATTTAATATGAGAGGCTTAACACGTCTCTCACGTTTATAATTAAATATTTAAAATATCAGCATAATTTAGATTTATAAATCGATTTATAAAATAAGATGTTTGACTTGAGAGGTACCGACATTATTTATGAATATTTATGAATAGATATTTTGGTATTCTAAATTGATATATTTTAAATTTAGTAATATTAATGGTTAAGTTATATAACGACAAAATTCATAATTATTGGTAAATCATTATCATAACCACCAAAAGAGATTATAAATAATTGATAATAATATATATCAGTCATTAAAGAAAATGAGAATTCAATATCTTTCAAAAATAATGCAAAGAAAATTGTAGTTGAATTGATTCTCTTAGTGTAAAAGTTACAAGGAAAACTAAGTTTCAAGCATTAGAAATTCTTAAGTTCAGATCTAAGAGTTAGAAACATGTGATCACAACATGATAAAGCCATGAAGAAGTTGACACGTGGGAGAAGCTATGGCGACAAGTCGGTGGCATTCTGACACTACATGTGTTTCATAAAAAATTGGATATAGGATAGGGTATGTAATAAAGAGATGCTTTTATTTTCTATTTATATTATAACATCAATTAAAATCAATTTATTAGAAACACTTTCAAAATTATTTTACAAAATAATTAGTTGGTAACTTATTGGAACAGTAATGTCAATGATTGAAAGTTGTTGAAATATGTAGATCATGGGTAAAAGTCTTTGAACTTTTGTTGAAGAAAAAAACTAAGGAAAATAAGTGTATTGTTATTGAAAATGACATGAATTTTATTTTTATTCTGATATAAAATGCAACACTCCATTATTAACAGCTAATACACTAAGTAGATAGAATAGAAGTGCATACATGGGTTTGACTTGAATTCAACAATTGGCATTGAAAGTGATATCTAAACTCCAATGTGTGGTACTATTTAATTAGTTCGGCTATGATTTGCATATCAAAAAAGTACTTATTACAACCTTACTTGCAGGGACAAACAAAGTCAACAAAGTCGTAATATGACTAATATGTGAATAAGTGACACCTTTTTATTTTATTTTCACAGCTATAATGGTTTCTCTCATCGTTAATCCACTTGTGTTATTGTTATTGTATTTCATTGTTTGGAATTTGACTACACTACAAGTATAAATTGTTACAGTGGTTGTTAGATTATTATAGTATTTTTTGTCTTGTTATTTTGGATGAGTTTCAACTTTGTAACTTTTATCTTAAATTTCTTGTATGATTCAAAATTTGGGTCAACTTTCTAATTCAAAGTTGAGTCCACGGTCTAGTTCGATTATCTCGTCCATATAGGATATCATGGTGAGTAGGTAGAAGTTGGCTTCACCTTGCCACCTTGCCTATGTCATTTTAAGTATTTTTTGAAAGTTCAACGTGCTCTCTAGCAATTTGATTGGGGTTTATCAATCTAAGTGAGTTTGAGTCATTATGGTTATATGGGTCTATATGTCCTCAAACAAAAGACATGTAAGGGAGAAGTGATTAAGCTATATGATGGTTCACAATCCTTTAAGTATGAAGTTTGTAAGGATCGAGTGATTAAATAAAGGAAATTTATTTTTTTCACCTCTATAAGTTCTTCCTAATTTCTGACAAAAAGTCTAAAATATTTTCAATTTTCAGAGATGCATCCTCTGACGTATCATTTTCTCACAAAATAAGCGCAAATGGATAAGCGACTGTCAGTTTGTCAAAATTTACTTCGTAGATGCATCTCTGTATGTATTTTAGAATTTGTTTGCAGATGCATCTTCAGATTAACCCTTATTTTTAAATTCATAAGGTATTTCAGAGATGCATCTCTGAACGCGTTTGATTAATATATAACGCGCGCGACATTCCTTCTTCATTTTCTAAAACTTTTGAGATATCCCCATTAGAGCTCGTAAACAACTTTCTTCCAGTCCATTTTTCAAGGATCAACATTAACTCTACTTCAAACTTTTCAATCCCTACTCACTCAACTTATTACGTTCAACAATTTTCATTTTAAACAAATTTTTGAGTAAGTTTCTCATTTAACTTTTTTTTTTTGTAGTTTGGATTAATGTATTAGGTAAAACATGTTGTTTTGAATGCATTAGGTAGTAGTCACATTCAAAACATGTAGCTATTAGAGACACGCACTTTCATTTGGTTGTTTTTGGTAGCTTAGGACAAGACTAATATGCATTTTTGCCATTGTTGAGAAACACAAACTTATTCAAAGATGCATCTCTGAAATGTGGATAGTTATAAGACTTATGTGGTCTTACGTGGACAGTTACATGACTTGGTTCTATAGTGTGTCACACCTTGTCATGACACTGAATGCTCATGGACGTCCATTAGGAAAACTCTTGAGGAGATCCTAAATAACAAGTAGGTCATGCATGAATGGCTATATCATTTATGTGTTGTCGATTTGTCAAAATATTAGACAACTTACATATGAGGGCGTAGAGTCTGGTCTATTTGAGAGAGGTGGCGATGATGCGGTTTCCCTCTCACGTGCCATTCTTAATGAGTCACAAAAAAATTTTGGTTACCGGGGACAAGCGAGGAGTCAAGGGGTTAGAATTGAGAATATGTAGTATGTTGTGTTTTTTTTTTTTGTATTTTGGGATGTTTTAGTATTATTTTTCATACTTTAAGAACAATGTTTATAATATTATGGAATATTTTTTAATTAATGCATCATTGTGTTCTATAATGTGCATGTTTATTAATGTTTGAATCAAATTATGGCATTGCTAGATAGATTAAAATGACTTTGACTTCAAAAAATACAAAATTAGGATAATGTTTCTTCCGAAGATACATGCAAGGAAGTTTTCGGAGATGCATATCCGAAATAATGTTGTTTAAATTGCTTAAAATGCACTCAATGGTGTTTTCGGAGATGCATCTTCGAATACACCCTATATAAGTTTTGAGAATGCATCTTCTGACCATTTTTTGGCAAAAATAGGGTGGCTGCATGATTTACGAAAGAAGAGGTGATTTAAGGTGCGTCTGGAGATGCATCTTCGAAAACACCTAAGGATAATTTTGAATTTTCAGAGGTGTGAGTTACATCCTAAGGATGGGAAAATAAATTCCCTTAAATAAATACATGACAATTCATAACACATCAAGTATGGGGTTTGTAGAGGGCGAAGTGATTGTGGTAGATGAGTTTGAAAGACGATTTTCCTTATAAGAATGAAGACATGTTAAAATATTTTGATTTTATTGCTACATTATTGGTTTACATGATATATGGAAAAATAGAGAAACAAACAAACAAACAAACACTTTTGACATATTCCACAATTTTTTAACATGGTCCATAATTTTTTAACATTATTTTTTGTGTGATTAAATGAGTTTGACCTCTAAAATTTAATCATGAATGATTTCGGTTTGAATAACATGATTGTTTGAATGACCTGCTAAAATTCTTTAACATGGTTCTTACTTTATTATTTTTCATCACTTATGGTTAAAATTGATTAGGTTATATTATGGGTCAGCATCAAGTCAAGGACCAGGGAGACCTAATTTTTCTCTCATCATATAAACACCACCATTGGCATGAAAACATATATGATTTCTTGATCCATAATTTAATCCATCTTTATTACTCAAATATTAACTTTGACATTGGAGTGCTAACCTTGCAGGTTCATCCTACGCAATCATGTCGAAACGACTCAAGTAACCTTGTGAATGCACTAGAGCAATGTGATTCGTCACCCCATGGATTTCATCAAAAATTCAATTTCCACTAAGCAATAGTGACACTGTCTGTGGAAATCGACTTGATTCTTTCAAATTTCCATAATATGACCCATGTCTAACTAGTCCTCCAATTTGACAAGGTTTCGGTTGGTTCTATCATATTTTTTTTCTCATTTTGGATCCAAACCAATTAGATAATCACATTAAAATGGACGCAATCTCATAATTTTCTAGATCAACTTCTTCTTCAACTTTTGACATAGGGATAAGAATTTAATATCTATTATTAAACGTGTATTTAAATATCCATTTATTTATTATCCATGAATTTTTTCACAAAGAAAAAAAGAACTAATATTGGTAGTTTATCTATTATTACTTTTATGAGTTTAGTGATCATATAATATTAGTGTAAATTAATTTGTTTACAAATATTTAATAAAAGAAATTAAATTTATTATATTCCATCTTTAAATACAAAACTTATTTAAAATATTAGGTGTCAGTAAAAAAATTAATTCAATTTAAAAGTGCCTATTTACACTAAAAGTATTTACAGTGGATACCCTTTTAATATTTTTTTGAACAAAATCAAATTTTGATTAATTCAAATAATAGTTAATACAATGCAATCTCTAGGATTTAATCCTAAAATATACAAGAAACCAAACTAAGCACCTATTAACATCAACTTAGCTATATGTTTTTTAATCTTGTTATTATACCAGGCCATATATACAATCATATCAATTATATTCCTTTCTACATCAATCTAATCGACTTTGTTATTGAAAATTTTATCATTCCTATATTTCCATATCCCATAAATGGTTTCCGTAGTTGCCAATTTAAGGAGAACAACTCTCCAACATTTACCTTTACCCCTTTTACAATTCAATCAAATTCTTCATGCCACTCCTTAGGTGTATGCTTTATCTGAATCCACTCCAAAATAATGCACCAAATTTTGTTCAACTCTGCACAAGAAAAAAACAAATGATTCAAGCTCTCATCTTTGTCATAAATACAATATCTCTTATTGTTTATCAGATCAAACTTTTGAAGCCTATCATTTATGGCCAATTTACCATGGCACACAAGCCACATAGTTATCCAAGCTCTCGACCTTGCTGCATTAGTATACATCAAATTCCTCCAACTAACTTTTGGTTTCCCATTAATTAGATTTTCATAAAAAATATTCATATGGAACTTGTTTTTGCTCTTCATAATATCCCAAAATTGTTCCATTTGCTTCAATATAATCTTCATAATCAATGAGCTACTATTCTTTTAATTTCTACCTCCATCATGTTTGTTTTGTTGAAATAATAAGTGTGGACCCACTTACCCCACAAACTATTACAGTTTTGGATAAGGTTCCATAAGAGTTTCAACATTGCAACCTTATTCCAAGTTCACAATATTCAGACCTCCCTACTTTCTAGGTCTGCAGACATTAATCCAATCCACATGGCTCTTTCTACCAATCACCTTACCACATGTCCACAAGAACGAACGACACAAAGCATCAATCGTATTGATAATATATTTCGGTAGGGGAAAACACATCAACTAGTAGTTTGTCATAGCAAAAGTGATACTCTTAATGAGTTAAGTATCACAACATAGCTTAACAACTTAGTGATCCAATGCTTATCCTCTATGCAATCCTATCAACAAGTGCCAAATAGTGGCTAATTGAGATCTTTTTGCTTGTGAGAGGCACCTATAAATACCTGAATGGTAAGGTATCCTTCATGAAGGATGTCATCTTTTGGATGCTACCTTTTATGTTTTCCTCTACCCCTCCAAATTAAATCATACACTTGATTGGGTTTACCCTTAATCTAGTGGAGCTAGTAAAACAGTTGAAGGCTTCCATCATGATTTCAACATATTTGTAGTTACCTCTTGCAAATAATAGCAAATCATCTGCAGATGTGAGGTGAGTAATCTTTAGCTCTCACATTTAGAACGATGGTTGAAATTTGGAATTCTCTGCATCTTGATCATAAGTCTATTCAAATACTCTATAATAATGACAAAAAGGTAAGGGTATATTCGTTCCCCTTGCCCAATTCCCCTATTGGCTTGCATAACCTTAGTTTGGTTTCCATTGTTGCTAAAACTGTAAGAAACAATAGAGACAATAATTACAATCCATCTGAATTTTTTTTCCAGATATACCAATTTCTTGAAGGATACTCCTTAAAGCACTATAATCAACCATATCATAAGCTTTAGGTAAATCAAGTTGCATCATGCATCTTGGAGTACCAATTGTTCTACTATAACCTTTTACATCAATCTTATTAGGATTCCACTCAATTCAAATTCTACCATTAGCACGTTGTGTATAATTATCAAGAATAAACCTTTAAGTTTAAGTTTATTCCTAATGTCTTTAGTTTTTTCATATTTCACTCTAGTTTCAAGCAGGATATCCATGGTGGCTCTAAGCTCTAGGAGACGGGAGTTAATCTCCCTAAGCTTACAAGCTTTATTCAGCCCCCGAACGTTCAAATCCACAATCATTGACTAGTGTTAAAGAGCACTAGAGAATCATTTAAAATATATAGGGCTTCAAATACATTTCTAAACTTGACCCCACCTGGACTTCATTCCAAAACTATTCATTTTCCTATATCTCGTCCATATTTGTTACCCGATTTCCAATCCTCTTTCTTCACTTTTCAGCAGGAGTGTTCTCAATAACAATTCTAGCTTTTGGTTGTTCCTATTCTAGTGGATTTGGCTTCACTATCCATTTCTTTTCTTTGGGCTGTGAATTATCACACTGATGAATAACTTGTTGACATTGTTGGCAAAATAAAGGCTTTCATTCATACTCAATTAACTGCTTTAATTTCCTTATTTTATAATCTTTTTTAGTGATTTCCCGTGGAAGATTTTGAGTGATATCAACTGCTACCTAATTCCTCGCATATGAGACATGATGTTTATGTGTCGTGCATTCATCTGTAACCAAAGGATTCCCTATGACACTCTGAATCTTATTCAGGCTCTTAGGTCCTCGGAGATGGAAGTGGAGCTGGGGAGCTTAATACATAGCAACAAAGTACGCAACATATTTTTTTCAAATTAAATTCTGGTTTCAACTCGCACAAAAGCAATGACATGTTTCAGATGGTATACAAACCCTTCATCATGACTGTATCTCTATCTTTGCAAGTCTTAAATTTAAGCAGAAAATAACCTTCGTCGTGGTAGAACATATCAGACAGTTGTACGAAGTTCCATGCCTTCATCATAAACTGCTTAACAATATTCATACTCATGTTTCCCCCATAACATATAAGATCAAAGAGTTCTCCCAAAACCTAATCTCAGATTCAATATCCCCCTCTTCAGTCTTAATTTCAATTTCCTCATTCACCACTTTTTGTGCTATGAATTCGATGGTCATGCTATTGGACGAGTCTCTTTTATTGTTTAATACATTTACCATAATTTTTGCACCTCATTCGATTCCTCATCTAATATCTTAACTAGGACTTCGTCTTCTTCTATCGCATTCTCCTCATGAATGGTACTTTAACTTGCATATAGTTTTACATCCAAGTGCTCTGCTGACTCATTCATCTCCTTGGCAATCACTTGATTTGTACCCAACTCTAGCGACGGTGGTGTCAGTTTCTTCGACCTCCCTCGTCCTCTCGCCATCAAGACATTTTTCTCTTACACACCCTTTTAATATTATTTTTAAAAGAATAAAAAAAGCCTACTTTGTTGACTAAAAATAAATTAAATTCTAATTTTACAAGAATAATTCAAATACTTGTATTTTTACATAAATAATAATAATAACAATAATAATTTAAATAAATAAATAAAATCCTATTATGGTCTTTTGTTAACCGAATTTAAATAAATTTATTTTTTACAAGAATAATTCAAATGCTTGATTTCTTTAATAAATAATAATAATAATAATAATAATAATAATAATAATAATAATAATAATAATAAAATAATAATAATAATAATTATTATTATTATTATTTAAAGAAATAATAAAAAACTATTTTGTTATTTTATTGACCGAATTCAAATAATAAATTTTACAAGAATCATTGAAATACTTGATATTTGTAGTTTAATAATAAAAATAAAAATAATACATTATTGGTTGATTTCAAAATCAACTCAACGGCCATAATAAGAATATATTACTTTTGAATGAGGCCATAACAATAATAATATAATAAATTAATAAATATTCTTATTTAAGCAAATAATATATAATAAAGAGAAACTGAATCATGCAATAAGAAATGATAATGTAAATTACTTTTATATTGTTCATCAATAATAATTTTGTATTTTATTAAATTATACTGTAAATATTTTAAAATATTTTAATTTAATATTTATGTAATATTTCTTTATACTCACAATGTATTATCATTAAATTTTATAATAAAAAATACTAACAAAATATATTACAAAACATTGTATTCAAGCAAATCCATCTACTAGTTTTATATTGAAATACATGAAAAACTATTATTTTTATTCAAAGGAATAAAAGCTAATATTGTTTGTTTACTTACTTGATTTCAACTCCTTAATTTTTTAAAAATAATAATAATAATAATAATAATTTTGAATGTGACCATAAAAATATATATATATAATAATAAAATACATTAATACAAAGCAAATAATAATATATAGAAAAAAGATAATAGAAAATAAATAACAAAAAGATAAAAGTGAATAAAAAAATGAAGATGAAAACAGGAGCGGTGAGAAGAATCATTCTCATCACTGAGGCAACGGCTAGAAAGATCAAAACACACTGTAAGAAAAGAAAAAGCGTTGAAAACGTAAACTGTAAGCTTCCGTTAACCGTTGGATGACAAAACAGAAATCCAACGGCTATAATTCACCTAAAAAATCGACCGTTGGAACTTTCGTTTATAAATCATTTCCCATTTCTCAAACATTGCTATCACACTCGCAGAGAAAAAAAAAACAAAAACACTGAAGAATCCCAATCGTCGTAACCAAGAACAAAGAGAGACAACAAGAAATTGGTGTACGTGTGATCGTGATCGGTTACAGAGGTTGAATGCGAAGTTGAGGTGGCGACTTTCGACGAAGAAAGCATCGGAGGGGAAGAAGAAGGGAAGAGGAACAGCCGGATTCGCGTTTTTCTTTCTTCGATCTTCTCGAGTTTGGGCGGTGTTTTCGGATCCAATTTTCTTGAAGAAAATCCAACTATGGCGTCTCAAGCTATTGCTCCAATTGAGCAACAACCCAGAGGTTTGTTTGTTTCTTTGTTCTTTCTCATCTTGACTGAAATTGAAAGCTGAGGGTGATTTGGTAATTCAGGGTAGGAATTAGGGTTTATGTGATTCTGTAAAATGTTGATTTGATTTTGTTCAGTTTGTTTTTTTTTTGTTGAAAATTTGAATTTTTGATTGTTGAATTGAATTAGGTGAGAATAAGAAAAAGAATTTAGGAGTGGAAGGAAGAAACAGAAAGGTTCTTGGAGATATTGGAAATCTTGTGATTAATCCAGCAGATCCTCATGCTAATGAGCCTAAGCGCCTCACAAGGTCTGGGTTTTGTATTTTTTTTATTTAAGTTAATTTTTTTTAATAAAGTTTTTTTTTTTTTTTTTATAATTTGTTTGTTTGTTTTGTTGTAGGAATCAATTAGCTGCTATTGCTCAAGCAGCAGAAAAGAACAAGGTGCTTTTTTTATCCTTGTTAATTGAGTTTATTTTGTTAAATTTTCAAAAGGGTGTATTTTTGAATCTGTTTTGGTGGAATTTGAATGATGTTATAGATAGTACCTGATGTTGTTGTCAATGGGAACTTTGTGGCTGAGAAAAGGATGGAGCAAGCTCAGAAACCTGCTGAACATGAAGTTATTGTCATCAGCTCTGATGAAGAATCTGAAGTGAAAGAGAAACAGCCTCTTAAAGGGAGGAAGTTAAGAGAAAGATCAAAGATTAATGTCAGGACATTTAGTTCTGTGCTTTCAGCTAGAAGCAAGGTTAATTAATGGCTAACTCCTTTGTTTTCTATTTCTCATGTGAAATCTGGTTTTGTATTTCAATGTAGACTAATAGAAAGTATGGTTTTGTTACTTTGTATTTATTTAAACTCAGGCTGCTGGTAGGAATGAGCCAAATGATATGGTAATGAACATTGATGCAACGGACAAGGATAATGAATTGGCTGCAACTGAGTACCTTGATGATATTTACAACTTTTACAAACTCAGTGAAGTAATGTTCTATTCTATGTTATGTTTTATTTGTTATTTGTTTCGTGTACCTTGATGAGAGTTTCTTATTCCATATTATCTAATGTTGTGAATTTGTTGAATGAAACAGGATGATTGTCCTATACATGATTACATGGTTTCACAGCCAGATATAAATGCCAAGATGAGATCGATTCTTGTTGATTGGTTGATTGAAGTTCACCGAAAATTCGAACTCATGCCAGAGACTTTCTATCTGACTCTTAATATTGTTGACCGATTCTTGTCCATGAAGGCTGTTCCTAGAAAGGAACTTCAGCTTGTTGGCATAAGCTCAATGCTTATAGCATCTAAATATGAAGAGATATGGGCACCAGAGGTAAAATTCCTTTTTCTTTATACATGTCATTTGATGTGTCCATGATGAAATATTAACACTGCAATAAGTGTTTCATATGGTGAGTTAAATGTGGCTTTGTTTCTCTTATGCGTGTATACAGGTTACTGACTTTGTATGCATATCAGACAATGCCTATATTAGAGAACAGGTTCTGGTTATGGAGAAAACAATCTTGGGAAAATTGGAATGGTATTTAACAGTTCCTACTCCTTATGTTTTTCTGGTTCGGTACATCAAAGCATCTACTCCCTCTGATGAACAGGTAGGTATTCATAACAATTATTTATAGTGTTGATTGTGAAATTTAATAGTGCAATGTGATTTGGCTTTGTTTAATGTGGAACTTGATTTTCTCAATGTCGTAGGTGGAGAATATGGTGAATTTCCTAGCTGAACTTTCTATGATGCATTATGATACTGTATCATTGTATTCCCCTTCTATGATTGCTGCTTCTGCTGTTTATGCCGCAAGATCTACACTTAAGAGGAGTCCTTTTTGGACTGACACTCTCAAGCACTACACAGGCTACGCTGAAGAACAACTAAGGTAGTTATATCAGCAAAGTTCTATTTGTTTTGGATATTCAACTTGATGTTTGTTATTGATGAAAGTAACCTTTTGTTGTTTATGGTGTCAGGGATTGTGCCAAACTGATGGTCGGTTTTCATTCTGCTGCACCAGAGAGTAAGCTGAGGGCGATTTACAAGAAATTCTGTGGCACGGATCGGTGTTCTGTTGCTCTTGTGGCTCCAGCCAATAACTTGTCAAAAGAGTGAAGAGTCTTGAATGGATTATATAGTTTGGGGTGCTGTTTTTTTTTTGGATGATTGTATCTAGTCAATCATTAAACAAATCTACATGATCATTACTATGATCTGGTTGTGATTATATTAACTATCATGATCTGAAACTTATGGATGGTTTACATTTAAATGAGATTTCATTGCTATTATGATCTACATGATCATTATTAGGATCTATATATATGATTGTGTTTCTTCAAGTGTGTAACAAAGTTTGAGTTTGGAACTATATTCCTCTCAATCACAGTTGATTCTTTTTGTAGAAGGGATATATGCTATGCAATGAAATTTAGTATTTGGCAATTGCTTTGTGTTGATTTGTCTATATTTGCACACTTTACTAGAATGTTTGGCTTCATTTTGGTACTTGTTTTGGCTTTTTTTAAATGTTAAACAGAAGCTGCCAAGTGATTGTATAGATTGTTGAGATTATAAAAAAAAAAAATAACAATAACATCGTAATAACACAATTGTAAAAAAAAAAATGATTTTGATAAAAAAGTTTGGTGCCATCTTTGAGTCCCGATCATGTTAAAAAAAATAAGATTTCTTAAAAGCACATATATTCTAGTTCACTTCAGGAAAATAGTTCATGTAAATTCTGTTTTAGGTCTGAAAATTCAACTTTGTTTAGAGTACATTTAAATGATATTTTTTGAGGCATTGGGGATGAGTTTTGCCATTGACGAACCAGATATGCATTTCTGGTTTAGTCAGTCTGCATTTTTTCAAAATTTTCGAACCTAGTCTCTTAAGAGATTACAACATTGTCTGTGTGCGTAGAGAAAGGAGTCAGGCAAACGCACTTCAATTTTGTATCCATATAAATTACATTGATCAATAATAACTAATAATGTATATAGAATGGTCACGTGATCTGAATGGTCACGTGATCCTACATATATACTAAACTGAAGTCGCATGCCACATCATTCAGGGTGTATATAGACTGTTTGGTCTATGAAATCACCGTGAGACAGTTTCCTTTGACGAGATTGTGTTGTACTCTGGATGGTTGGCATGCGAGTCACAGAAGATTGGTGCTTATATGCCTGAGCATGTCATGCTCCACTTCGGCTGTTTATTTTGTGTATATAAATTTTTTTGTAACTAGGGTTTAAGTAAGAATTTTATATACAATTTTTTCCTTAACAAGTTGTTGTAATACAACCATTTTTCTTTTTCTCTCTTCTTCCTTATTCATTTTTTCATCTTTAACCTTTGTGCACCAACAATTGGTATCTAGAGTTCCGGTTAGATTCACAGGGAAACACGAGTGTACGTGAGGTATGAGTAATTGATTTCGTTGTTTGAATTCACGTTGAATTCATAATTGGAATCATAGCGGAATTGCATTTCGTGATTTTGCGTGATTGAGAAACACAAGTATTTAGTGAGATCTGAAAGAGCGCAACTAGAATTTCATAAGTTGGTTTAATGAATAATTTCTAATGATGACTGTGCATCTTCTTAGATAATTATATGAATGTTATGTAGTAACTTGGTCTGCATACGACATTAATAAGTTTTCCTTTTATACAAAATCAAAACATGATCAAAATACATTGTAAAATAGGTAGGTTGTGGTTGAGGCCGAATGCATGTACTTCTCTAGTTTGAAAGATAAAAATCTTAATGGCATCTAGAGCATACTTTGGGGTCATTTAAGTAATTTGGGAGATTTATTATAATTTATTCAAAGTGTCTTTATTTAAATGCAAGTGGGCTGACAATAACATGAGTGTACAAACTAATAATTTAGGATTCACACAACCTTGGCAAAACAACATATATGACCAAAAATTTCATTATAACATCCCAAGTAGAAAATAAGTTTTTTATGTTGCTGGTCCCTCTAACAAAAGATGGTAAATTGTTCTTCAAAGAAAACACATGTTCCTCACAGTGATGAAAATTATGATTTAAATTTTGGTATTAATGTGACTCCTTCTAATGCAACACATTTTCTTACTTCGTATGAAGAAGTTGATACAGATGATGTGCATCCTATTTGTTATGATCATGAAGAAGGCATATAAGAAAATTAACATATAAATATTTTTTATTGTTTATTCATAATTTCTAAGTGTTATATACTAACAAGTATTATTATTTGAAATTATAGGTGTTTAGAAACAATACACTAAAAAACATCCACAATGACGTTCTGGATCTTGATTCCTTCAAAATAATGAATGTATTGCATATTATTTTTTATACGTTGATTGATCGTTTATTTGATATGATGATGTGCAAATTATATGTTATTTTGATGTCATTTTAATTTTGATGTAATATAATTTTTGGTTCTTAATAATTATCACTTTATTTTTGATTCACAATTGTACTATGTTGTTGTTTATGAAAATACATGTTAAAAACCTAACGCATTACAAGTCTGCTAATGTATTCTTCATACCTAGGCCTCATCTAGCATCTATTGGTAATATTTCCAATGATTTTGTTCTCTATATCCTGATTAGTGGAACAGTTGCCAAAGCATTTCTCATTACGACACCGCCAAACTTCGTAGATTGTCTCTGCAAGCACACACTTCAGGATGACGACCCTCACACTTTTGGCTTTGCTATGCTTCATAACTCAGGCCAGCTCCTCGTCCCAGATATCCGGCACGTGGTAAATGTTTTGCCATTGTAAAACCGCAAGCCAAACACTACTGGTGAAATTGCAACGAAAGAACAGGTGCTGAGTGGTTTCCGTAATCCCGCAGAAAGGGCACTCATCATTATCAATAAACCCAAGCCTTTTCAATCTCTTCTTCGTTTCCAATCGGTCTTGACAGGCCAGCCAAAGCGTAAACACAGCTCTAGGTCTCGCCTGGTTACTAAACATGATTTTCTTCCAAGTTACATCAGTCATTCTGCCCTGAAAATCTGTTGATGCAGCATCTGTTTCTAAACAACATTGTGACAAGCTTGGTCTCGTTGAGCAAGAATCTTCTTCAGAATCCAGGAGCTGGAGGCTTTCACTTTGGCGGCCATTAAATCTGTCCCTTTCGTATAGTAGCTATGGATTCATTTGATCCAAAGACTATCAGCTTTGCCATTCGGGTTCCACAGAATTTTCCATAAATGGACCATGTTCCAATCACCAATGGAGAGCAAATTCAGACCACCATAATTCTTTGGCGGGCACACCGTCTTCTGTAACACTCCTTCTAAAATACTCCGCGATTACATTAATTAAATCAGAATTAACACGTAAAACAAGGGATGTCACAATTATGAAATAAATAAAACTATAATAAAAACAGTAGCCATGCTATACCAAGGGTCACTATTAAAAAAATAATCAAACCAATTAAGACCGTGTCTTACACAACGGAAAAATACCATCAAATAAACGGAATAAAACCATATCATGATTATTCCCAAGTAAATTCAAATAACAATTGAATACTAAACAAGTCCTCGGCTAAACGTTCCCCAGTGTTACAACCTATCAGAGCATGACACTGACATGCGGACTTAAAATGACATAGCTCTAGAGCCATCCTCACCAACTCCTAAGCTGCTAACTTTAATCTGAAATCATTAAAGTAAGGGTGAGATTTCTCATAATTAAAACGCATTATAAGTTCCTCAATCAACATATATCACACGCATATTATTTCACCCGTTCCAGCACAACTCAAATTTCGATACATAGTTACAACCATACATATCATTATGCACAACGATTAACAACAAAAGAATCGTAACACTGGAAGACATCCTAACATGTTACAATTCCATGCAAAACACAAATGCAGACACGATGCATGTGGTACCAACACGTGACCAAGTCACCCACACTGATCCATCATCAACCGGATACAGTAATCGTCGATTCGTCCATAACCACTCGGACACGAATCCAGCCTAACCACCCATCATCACCCGGGTACGGTTAACGGCAATACAAGTCAAATTCCACACAATGGGAATTAACTTCACCAGAAATGCATATGCACGCACAACACCAGCATGCAACATTCAATCAGTCTATGAAATACACCAAATTATCATAACTGAGACAAAACCAAAACATGATATTCTCAACGATCATGCATTCAACCAGCAATATATACATGCCTTACATTCACATAATACTAACACAACCAATGCCACTGATTCGCTACTGTATACACACCAGTGTGCGTCAACTAATAACCACTTAATTTGGAATTCGACACATTTTCAAAATAATTTCAAGTTATAAAAAATCTTTTCATTTTATAAAATAGAGCATTAAATTTAAGAAACAATGTCCAAAACGGCGCTCAAAACGGGCTTACGGTTTGAAAGTTATGAATTTTCAAAGTTTGGAATTTTTCAAAAAGTTACAGTGGAACCCGGTTCCTCCCAGGGAGTAACCGGTTCCCATAAAGTTCAAAAACCACGCCCCCTGAAAAAATGTATGGGGAACCCGGTTCCTCCAGGCAGGAAACCGGTTCCCAGAAGAAAATCATTTTTCTTTGGAAAAATTTAACGTGGAACCCGGTTCCTCCCCAGGAGTAACCGGTTCCTGAGTTCAAAAATGCCAGCCACTAATTTACACACTGGAACCCGGGTTCTCCCACTGGGAAACCGGTTCCCACGACTCACAGAGCCAAAAACATCAGTTTTACAGCAGTATATTTCCAAAACCATTTTGACCATCCTTCCCAATCGTACCCATACATTCCAATGCAGTAGAATCACTCAACCAACATCATTAACATGAGATATAACATACTTTGATCATTCCTAATGACCCTATAACATACAAATCACTTAATTTTACACAATCCGACACAAATTGGGATAATTCTACAAAAATCTAGAATTACTAAATTGAGATTCTTAACATACTACGATCAATACTATTGAATTCAAAACCGATAATACACGTTAACTAATCGAAATCACCCCTTACCTTGTGGGTTCTTCGAATTCCGACACTTTTGGCTTTTCCTCCTTCCTTTTCCTCTTCTCAATTGCACGTATGATGAATATTTCCCAAATGTGACTCTTTTTCCTTCTTTTCCTTTTAATACTCCTTTTATTATTCCAATAAAATAAATAAAATAGTAATTAGTAAGAGTAGAGTATTTTACTCCTCACACCCTCTAATTACTCCCCACACCACCAAATCTTCTTTCCTTTAATTAATTAATTCCCATAATTTCAAATATTAATAATTAAACTCTTAATTAAATTAATAATCAAAAATTCTAATTATTTTAAATATCGAATTATTTGGGGTGTCACATCTTCCAAGCGATAGGAGATTTCCTGGTAATGGATTCGGAGCCAGCCCATAAGAACGATCTACACCTGGCGTCCACCTCCTTAATGATTCTTTTCGGCAAAGGGATGCAGGATAACCAAAAGTTGACAGTAGAGAAGATGACACTACGGATAAGTTGCAGTATGCCCGCGAAACTGAGAAGTTTGGAGCTCTAGTGGCTTATACGCACAATTATCTTGTCTACCAAAATCATGCATTCATTAATCGAGGGTATAACCCTTGGTTCCATCTTTGTAGCCAATAAAGGCACATTTTCTTGCTCTGGGATCGAATTTAGACCTGTGAGCTTGAATAGTTGTTGCATAAGCTAAACAACCAAAGACTTTGAGGTGAAGAAGGGTAGGGGGATTTGTGTAGCAACTCATAAGGGGTTTTAGATTTAAGAAAGGGACTAGGAATTCTGTTTATGATGTGAACAACATGTTGAATGCAGAAGCTCCGTAAGGAGAGAGGGATATGAGCATGGAAGTATAAGGATCTTGCAACATTAATATGCTGATGTTTATGTTCAACTATGCCGTTTTGTTGTGGAGTTTCAATACAAGACCTTTGGCAAATTATACCTTTAGACCTAAGGAAATCAGTTAAGGTGACAAATTCAGTCCCATTGTCGGATCTGAGACATTTCAAAGAAGTATTGAATTGATTTTCTAGATAAGCCACAAAATTAATGATGCAATTTTTGGTTTCACTTTTGCTTCTAAGGAGAATTATCCATGTGAACCTAGAGTAATCGTCCACTAAGGTAAGGAAATACCTATGTCCAGAAATAGAAGTTGTGGCAAAGGGCCCCCACACATCAACATGCAATATTTGAAAAGGAAATGTAGAATTGGTAATGCTATTAGGGAAAGGTAATTTCTTTTGCTTAGAAAAATGACAACTATCATAGGTATGTAAGGAAACTGCTTAGAGATAATTTGCATACCAGATTCAAAAATGTGACCTAATCTGGAATGTCATTTCTCAAAAGAATCAGAGGAAATAGAATTGCAAGAAGAAAAACTAGTGGCGGTATCTATTACATACAATCCTCTTTGGAGCTTAGCTGTACCAATCGTTTCCAAGGAATGGTTTTGCAAGATTTGACAAGAGTTAGCGGTGAAACGCAAATGACACTTATTAGTGCTTGCTAACTTTGTGACAAAGATTAGGTTTACTTGAAAACAAGGAATGTAGAGGACTTGGTGGATAGTGATAGATGGGGATATAACCACACTACCCGAAATAGAAGCCAAGACTTGGGAGCCATTTGGTAAAGACACAGAAACAGGGATAATATTTTGATATGTATTAAAAAAGGAAAGATCAAAGGTGATGTGATCGGTAACACCAATATCTAATATCCAAAGATTGGAAGGCTTACCAAGTTGGGAAGAAATAGGAGAATGCATAACAAAAGGAGCAGTTGTTACAACATTAACTGTTGGTTGGGAACCAAGTTTTGACTGTTGAAGAGCTTCAAGAATGCCTTGATACATTTCCTTAGTAAATTGAAACGCGGACTGTGCAGATGAGCCTTGTGAAACAGACTCCAAAACGGCAACATTTGAGGTATTGTTGGCTTGAGATGAAGGATTCTTTTGCTTGTGTGTCTTGTACCCAGGAGGATAACCAATCTTCTCAAAGCAGTTATCAACAATGTGGTTGTTCTTACCACAGTGAGTGCATGTACGATTACCTCCTTTGAAAGAACCTTGTCCCTTTCCCTTATAGTAACTCCCTTTGTTTTTGGAATTGTGGTGATTAGAGCTAACTTGCATAGCTACGACAGGTTCAGATGCAATTTCAGTAGCAGAATTTTGGTTAGAGCTAATCAGTTCTCGCTCTTGTTGCAAAACCAATGAAAAAGCATGTTCAATATTAGGTAGAGGGTTCATCATCATGATTTGTGATTTGGAGTGCAAGAGACGTTCATTCAAGCCTTTTAGGAATCGAATAACAAAGTCTTGTTCACGATAGGCTCTAACAGATTCAATTGCGCCACAAGAGCAAGGAATTGAACACTTACAGTAAGGGAGAGGACGATAATTCTCCAATTCGTCCCAATAAACCTTCAATTGAGTGAAGTAATCTGAAATATCAAAAGTTCCTTGATGAAAGCGATACAGATCCTCTTGCAAATCGGAAATGCGGAAGATATCACTCTGTGAGAAACGAACGCGTAAATTCTTCCAAACTCCTGCAGTAGTGTCAATCCAGAGGACAGAACGAGCAATGGATTCCGAGAGAGAACGATGAAGCCATGCCAATACCATCGTATTACATCGGATCCATGACGCGTACATCGGATCAGAGACGGGAGGCTGCGGAAGGGAGCCATCAACAAATTTGTCTTTGTTCTTCGAAATCAGTGCGATATGCATCGAATGTGACCAGGTATGGTGGTTCTTGGCAGTTAGCGGCGGCGAAACAAGAATCAGCGCCGGATTCTCGTTCGGATGCAAGTAGTAAGGGTTTGCAGAGTTGGTGGAGAAATCAATGTGGTTCTGGAGCGCCATAGATGCACCTTCAAGGAGAAAGAGGAAAGGGATGAATCAAGATTCAGACGGAGAAAATGGTTACAATTGGTGGCTACCAGAACTCAGATGAGCTCTGATACCATGTTGACAAGAGGATCATGATAGTAAAGGGAACTCATTTTTACTTTGATTGAATAATGAAAGTAATAATCTCACACTTACATTGATGATTAGGAGCTTATATATGCTGCTAGGTAATAAAGCTAATTACAGTAAATAACTAACTACCAAAGAGTAAAAATAGTAAAGCTATGCTAACTATAGTAATGTTGACAACCTCCTTAATGATTCTCGGCAAAGGGATGCAGGATAACCAAAAATTGACAGTAGAGAAGATGACACTACGGATAAGTTGCAATATGCCCGCGAAACTGAGAAGTTTGGAGCTCTAGTGGCTTATACGCACAATTATCTTGTCTACCAAAATCATGCATTCATTAATCGAGGGTATAACCCTTGGTTCCATCTTTGTAGCCAATAAAGGCACATTTTCTTGCTCTGGGATCGAATTTAGACCTGTGAGCTTGAATAGTTGTTGCATAAGCTAAACAACCAAAGACTTTGAGGTGAAGAAGGGTAGGGGGATTTGTGTAGCAACTCATAAGGGGTTTTAGATTTAAGAAAGGGACTAGGAATTCTGTTTATGATGTGAACAACATGTTGAATGCAGAAGCTCCGTAAGGAGAGAGGGATATGAGCATGGAAGTATAAGGATCTTGCAACATTAATATGCTGATGTTTATGTTCAACTATGCCGTTTTGTTGTGGAGTTTCAATACAAGACCTTTGGCAAATTATACCTTTAGACCTAAGGAAATCAGTTAAGGTGACAAATTCAGTCCCATTGTCGGATCTGAGACATTTCAAAGAAGTATTGAATTGATTTTCTAGATAAGCCACAAAATTAATGATGCAATTTTTGGTTTCACTTTTGCTTCTAAGGAGAATTATCCATGTGAACCTAGAGTAATCGTCCACTAAGGTAAGGAAATACCTATGTCCAGAAATAGAAGTTGTGGCAAAGGGCCCCCACACATCAACATGCAATATTTGAAAAGGAAATGTAGAATTGGTAATGCTATTAGGGAAAGGTAATTTCTTTTGCTTAGAAAAATGACAACTATCACAGGTATGTAAGGAAACTGCTTAGAGATAATTTGCATACCAGATTCAAAAATGTGACCTAATCTGGAATGTCATTTCTCAAAAGAATCAGAGGAAATAGAATTGCAAGAAGAAAAACTAGTGGCAGTATCTATTACATACAATCCTCTTTGGAGCTTAGCTGTACCAATCGTTTCCAAGGAATGGTTTTGCAAGATTTGACAAGAGTTAGCGGTGAAACGCAAATGACACTTATTAGTGCTTGCTAACTTTGTGACAAAGATTAGGTTTACTTGAAAACAAGGAATGTAGAGGACTTGGTGGATAGTGATAGATGGGGATATAACCACACTACCCGAAATAGAAGCCAAGACTTGGGAGCCATTTGGTAAAGACACAGAAACAGGGATAATATTTTGATATGTATTAAAAAAGGAAAGATCAAAGGTGATGTGATCGGTAACACCAATATCTAATATCCAAAGATTGGAAGGCTTACCAAGTTGGGAAGAAATAGGAGAATGCATAACAAAAGGAGCAGTTGTTACAACATTAACTGTTGGTTGGGAACCAAGTTTTGACTGTTGAAGAGCTTCAAGAATGCCTTGATACATTTCCTGAGTAAATTGAAACGCAGACTGTGCAGATGAGCCTTGTGAAACAGACTCCAAAACGGCAACATTTGAGGTATTATTGGCTTGAGATGAAGGATTCTTTTGCTTGTGTGTCTTGTACCCAGGAGGATAACCAATCTTCTCAAAGCAGTTATCAACAATGTGGTTGTTCTTACCACAGTGAGTGCATGTACGATTACCCCCTTTGAAAGAACCTTGTCCCTTTCCCTTATAGTAACTCCCTTTGTTTTTGGAATTGTGGTGATTAGAGCTAACTTGCATAGCTACGACAGGTTCAGATGCAATTTCAGTAGCAGAATTTTGGTTAGAGCTAATCAGTTCTCGCTCTTGTTGCAAAACCAATGAAAAAGCATGTTCAATATTAGGTAGAGGGTTCATCATCATGATTTGTGATTTGGAGTGCAAGAGACGTTCATTCAAGCCTTTTAGGAATCGAATAACAAAGTCTTGTTCACGATAGGCTCTAACAGATTCAATTGCGCCACAAGAGCAAGGAATTGAACACTTACAGTAAGGGAGAGGACGATAATTCTCCAATTCGTCCCAATAAACCTTCAATTGAGTGAAGTAATCTGAAATATCAAAAGTTCCTTGATGAAAGCGATACAGATCCTCTTGCAAATCGGAAATGCGGAAGATATCACTCTGTGAGAAACGAACGCGTAAATTCTTCCAAACTCCTGCAGTAGTGTCAATCCAGAGGATAGAACGAGCAATGGATTCCGAGAGAGAACGATGAAGCCATGCCAATACCATCGTATTACATCGGATCCATGACGCGTACATCGGATCAGAGACGGGAGGTTGCGGAAGGGAGCCATCAACAAATTTGTCTTTGTTCTTCGAAATCAGTGCGATATGCATCGAATGTGACCAGGTATGGTGGTTCTTGGCAGTTAGCGTCGGCGAAACAAGAATCAGCGTCGGATTCTCGTTCGGATGCAAGTAGTAAGGGTTTGCAGAGTTGATGGAGAAATCAATGTGGTTCTGGAGCGCCATAGATGCACCTTCAAGGAGAAAGAGGAAAGGGATGAATCAAGATCCAGACGGAGAAAATGGTTACAATTGGTGGCTACCAGAACTCAGATGAGCTCTGATACCATGTTGACAAGAGGATCATGATAGTAAAGGGAACTCATTTTTACTTTGATTGAATAATGAAAGTAATAATCTCACACTTACATTGATGATTAGGAGCTTATATATGCTGCTAGGTAATAAAGCTAATTACAGTAAATAACTAACTACCAAAGAGTAAAAATAGTAAAGCTATGCTAACTATAGTAATGTTGACAACCTCCTTAATGATTCTCGGCAAAGGGATGCAGGATAACCAAAAATTGACAGTAGAGAAGATGACACTACGGATAAGTTGCAATATGCCCGCGAAACTGAGAAGTTTGGAGCTCTAGTGGCTTATACGCACAGTTATCTTGTCTGCCAAAATCATGCATTCATTAATCGAGAGTTTCCTACTAGACACAGGGATGCCAAGGTATCGAAAATGCAATGCACCTTCAATAAACCTCGTGATCTTCAGGATGGCCTGCTTGTCAGTAGGATTCACATTGCCAAAGTAAACATGGCATGTTGTCGGGTTGACATCAAGCCCCGTGGAAGCCTTGAAAAACTTTGAACCATACCTATCAATAACCAGGAGCAGTGTTCTCACTAATGCTATCTAAGGCTGCTTTGATATCCTTCTCTGTAACTTGACTAGTCAACATTTGCCCTTGCTCCTGAGATACTTGCTTCCCTTCACGCAGAGTGGTCAGATTAACGCTTCTCCTGCACCTAGCCTCCGAACCAACAAGGTTGTTGTAAAAAGATAAAACCTCAGCTTCAAGCTTCTCCGGGCAAGTCAGCTTGTCACCATTATCCCTGGTAAGGTATTGAATGGATGTTTGATTGAATTTGCCGTGCAAAGTAGCATAAAAGAACTTATTGTTTCCATCCCCTAGCCTGAGCCAATTGACCTTCGACCTTTGCTTGAGCATGCTCTCCTCAAAATCACGAAGCTCGAGGACCTCTTCTTTGCTCGCTTTCATCTTCCTTATAAGCTCCTTATTCATTCTATCCAAATTCAATTCCTGTTGAATGCTCTCCATCTTAGCTTTGGCAATGTTCAATTGTGTTGTCAGACCTTTGTAAGGGGCTCCAATATTTATCTTTATAATATTTGAAATAAATATAAAATATTCTTTATATTTTCAAATTATTTGACATAAGTAATAAGTTAATACTAAATTTAATTCTACATTTTAACTACTTTAGACCAAATCTTATCCAAATATTTGACTTATTCTAATTCTATCACGTTACGATATACCACAAACATAAACCACCCTAAAATATAATTTTTCTGTTTTTCCAATCCACCTTAATTTAAAAATCACATTTTACAATTTCTTAATTAGAATCTAAAATCAAATCCATAAAAAAAACCTCAATATGAATAATAGTCAAAAGAGTTGGCACTATTCATTTTGTAAAGCAAAGTTAACACGTAAAAAAAGAAAAGAAAAAGATTAGAAAGTGTGAATGAAGTAATAACTAACAAACATTATTGACAGCTAATGTAGGAATAAAATGGGACCAAAAATATTCAATTTAAAGTCATAGTAATAATACCACTTTAATAACATAACATAACAAGCTTAACCATTAATCTAACTACATAATCTCACATACTTCATTCCAAATCTTTTGTCATTCTTAGTCAAAGATGAACAATATATATTTTAATTTTAATTTAATAATTTAATAACCAAAATTTCACCTCTTCATTTTCATAACGATAAATAATTAAAATATCATTAATCAAACTCGTGTCAAGTTAAATATCCTTACCCAACTATCAATTAAACTAAAGTGAATTAGATCAGGAACATAAGTTAACAATAAAAACATAGACAACAAAAAAGTTATCAAAATCTAAGTAAGTGGGGACCACACAACCCACGGATGCCACACCAAAGTCACCCTTCTCTTCACTTTAGTTTGGTTCTTTTCAAAAAGCATACTTCTAATCTCTCTCTCTCTCTCTCTCTCTCAACAAAACCAGTGATTCCTGTGTTGAACAACCAAACTGGAGCAACTTTTTTTTTTTGCATCTACTCCTACAATCACAACCCTAACCACCATTTTCATCTTCTCATGATCTCTTGTAAGTTCAACCTATTCTATTTTATCTTTTTTTTGTTGGATTTTTCTTCATTGCTTTTATTTATATAAAAAAGTATATAAAAAAGGAAACTAGGGTTTAGTTTCATTTTGAAGAAATCTTAGATTTTCCATTTGCTTCCATAAGCTTAATTCTTGAGGTAACTATATATGTATGTATGAATCTATTATCTTTGGATTGTCTTGTTCATGAATTCAATACTCTTATCTGGTGTTTGTTCTTTTGTTTGGTTTTGTTTTGTACTTCAACTTTTTATAACAAAAAATCTAAGTTAAGACTTAGTTTTGTTTCATTTTGAAGAAATTTTAGAATTTGCCTTTGCTTCAATTAGTTTAATGCTAGTGATATCTCTCTTTATATAGTGAGTGTTCCTTTTTTGTTTGTTTTTGATTTTTTATTGTGCATAACTACTATATTCGGTTCGATTCTATTTAGCTAAAGGTTGAATTTTTTGTGATGATTGGTAGAGGGAATTGATTGTTGTTAGAGATGACGAGGTTAACGCGTGATTTTGGAGATACTATGAAGAAAGAGGCAGTGCCTGCGGTATCTTCTGATGTGATATTTGCTTCTAGTCGGTTTCCTAATTACAGAATCGGGGCTAACAATCAAATAATGGAGACAAAGGATGACCCGAAACTGCTATCTATGAAGGAGGTTATTGCACGCGAGACTGCTCAGTTGTTGGATCAGCATAATCGTCTTTCGGTTCGTGATCTTGCTAGTAAGTTTGAGAAGGGTTTGGCGGCTGCTGCTAAGTTGTCGGAAGAGGTGCGTATCCTTCTTCTGCTCAGTTGATTTTATTCTTAGAGTCTCATCACGTCGCTTTTTCAATTGAAATAACCAAGGTTTTAAATTACGGTCATGTTGCGATTCTTGAAATTGTCGGAATCACTAATAAATATTGCTGATATGACCGCGATGTGGCGTAGTTGTAATTACGGTTGTAGGCTGCAATTTAAAACCAGAGAAATAGCCAATGTTTATATTTTGCAAAGATACTTATGTCCTCTATTTTAATTGTGCTCTTCATATGCTGGTGAAATTCAGGCCAGACTAAGAGAAGCAGCATCGTTGGAAAAACACGTTCTTTTAAAGAAGCTCAGAGATTCACTTGAATCGTTAAAGGGGCGTGTAGCGGGTAGAAACATGGATGATGTAGACGACGCCATTGCTATGGTGAGTTTTTGTGGGGATAAAATAGGAAGACATGTGCTTCACATTAATTTCTTTCTTCCTTATAGACACGTGCTTAAAGAACCTCCTATGAAGCTCTCGTTATAGAGATCATGGTGGTAAAGTATGTGTGTTAATGAAGATGCACTGCGAATAAGCTTGAGGATGATTTTCATAAATTTTCCATTAGCTTTTTAGAAGAGAATGTTCTTATCGGCATAGTACTTTCATTGCACTCTTCAGGTTGAAGCTCTAGCAGTTCAATTAACTCAAAGGGAAGGGGAACTAATACAAGAGAAGGCGGAGGTGAAAAAATTGGCAAATTTTCTTAAGCAGGTGATGCTAACTTATTTTTTTTAACCTTACGGTATTGTAAAAGGATATAGTTCCTATGTTATGAAATAGATTTGCTTTAGTTACGTCTTCTATATATGCATATGTAAGGAGATTTCTTGTACCAATACTAAGCCTATAGATTCATTTACAGGCTTCTGAAGAAGCTAAGAAACTTGTTGATGAGGAAAGAGCTTTCGCTCGTTCAGAAATAGATAATGCGAGGGCAGCTGTTCAGAGAGTGGAAGAGTCACTTCAAGAGCATGAGAGAATGTCTCAAGCTTCGGGGAAGCAGGTTGTGCTTTTTCTCGATTTTTTGTTAGGAAACAAATACCGGTAGATCAGTATTAACCGAGTAAATTTTTGGATTTATTCCTTTAGGACGTGGAACAATTAATGAAGGAGGTTCAAGAGGCTCGAAGAATCAAAATGCTCCATCAGCCAAGCAAGGTATACATGAAATACTAGTTCCTATTCGGTCTCACGCGGAATTGAGTTTCTTCTTATTCTCTTCAACTTCATCAAGGAAATAAATACATTCGATGTTGATTGATCTGTAGGTGATGGATATGGAACATGAGCTTTTAGCATTGAGAGCTCAACTTGCGGAGAAGACTAGACATTATCTTCGACTTCAGAAGGAGGTATATGCCCGTATAAGCTTACGCTTAAGTGAAGAGATTTTGTAGTTACTTGATATTTTTAATAATATGGATTAGAGCTTGAACGTTGATTATATACCATTTTTATTGTCAAATTTCTCTTGCTAAACGATGTAGTTATATACTGTCTTTCATTGTTAGCTTCTGTAACTGATTATCGTATATACGTCACGATATTTTTCAGCTTACAAGGACAAAGAAAGGAGAAGAAAATGTTCCACATTTATATGAACTTGAAGGGAATGAAACCTTAGGTTCTTATTTGCAAGTTCAACCTTGCTCTGATAATGCCCCAGACGTTTCAAATTGTTCAATTCAATGGTATCGTGTATCGTCTGATGGTGCCAAAAAAGAACTTATTTCAGGTATTGACATTTGCATATGATGAAAACTTGTCGAAGACAGCGTTTTCTGTTGAGCTTGCAAGTTATGTCATTTTCTTGTGATGCCATTCCTATCCTTGATAATGCAATTTTCTCTTTCTCAGGAGCTACCAAATCTGTTTATGCACCCGAACCTTTTGATGTTGGACGCATATTGCAAATTGATATTATTTCCGAAAGCCAGCACGTCATGCTTGCAACCACTGGTCCAATAGATCCAGGTAGGGTTTCGTTGAGTCATCCACAATTGATTTCGATGAACATATATTTGTTTCTATTTCTATTAAAACTACGAAGCCGCTGTCTTATGAGTTTAAGATACCAAGACCTTTTTCGTTGCACAATCAAGTTGAGCTTAAATTGTGTTTATGCTGTAATATGCAGCTGCTGGTTTGGGAACCTATGTAGAGGCGCTCGTGCGGAAACACGACACCGAATTCAATGTATGTTGTTAGGATCCTTTTACTTATTTCAATTTTTACCCTCCTAGTAGTATGTGAATGAGCGTCAATATAAATATTGAGAAGCAATTATATTGTGACAATAATATTTTAGTTGTATTTAATATTTTGCAGGTAATTGTAACTCAGACGAGTGGTTTACATCATCCAACCGAATCTATTCACACACTTCATGTTGGAAAGATGAGGATCAAACTCTGTAAAGGAAAGACAACAATTGCTAAAGAGTATTATTCAAGTTCAATGCAGGTATTTCGAGTTGTCAATGCTTTCTAGTTCAAGATGATTCTTGCTCGCAAATTGAAAATTTATTTTCACGTTCTATAATTAGCTTTGTTATTTTCACTTAAGTAATGACCAATGTGGTTTTGGTGATGTTTTCTTTAGCTTTGTGGAGTTCGAGGTGGTGGAAATGCTGCGGCGCAGGCACTATTTTGGCAGCCAAAACAAGGACAATCTTTCGTATTAGCTTTTGAATCACAGCGCGAAAGGAATGCAGCTATCATGCTTGCGAGGAGATTTGCATTTGACTGTAATGTATGACTTTCTGAACACTTTCCACGTTCATGTTTAATGATTGATATTACATACACGTTCATAATAAATCACGAATACATTGAAATACTAACTACTAATTTTGTCATTAATAGTTGATAATCGAAAATAGACACAAGATAAACACTTACACATTGACACTAGTAATACTTTGAGTAATTTAAGTATTTGAATGTATCCACATGTGTCAGTGTCGACAATGACATATGTTATACACGAGATACATGCATATGCCATACATCATTGTCGACGATGACATATGTTATACACGAGATACATGCACATGTCATACATCAGACTTAGACGGGCTTAGGAAGAATTTCTTTATTGATTCTAATTGCTATATTGCCAATGTAAATGGCAGATCATGCTTGCTGGACCAGATGACAGAGCTCCATTAGGGACATGATGAATCTCTTTCATATCACACTTTCCTCCCTTTGTAATTATACTGAGCTTTTCTACATTGTATTATATGTAAGTGTTAACATAAAAATGTGGCTTGCTATTTATTTGTATTCATAAGTTGGTAATGAGTCATATCTTATGGTGTGAATCATTTAATGTAATTTTGTTTCATTAACACCAAGGCATTTTTTTGTTTGCCTTTGTGACTGAGTTGACACAAGATTTAGAGATTATATATTAATTATAGAATGGTGGAAAATGGATTGTATTGTATTTGATTAACAATTTCTTGTGAGAATTTTCATTCTCATTGCATTTTTTTAATATTGTGGAGGTGCTAGATTTACATGGATTAACATTTCATACCTCAAGGTTAATATCGTCATTGTTGACAAATTAATTATAAGATCCTATTTGTAGCTATTTTATATATATTGGAATAACATTTACTTGTATTTGTTTTTCACCATATTTGTGGTTTGTTGAAACAGCTGAAAGTTTAATGCTCATTGATTGAATACAATCTGGTTATATGGTTAAAAATTAGATAAGATGATATTGATGGTTTATACCTTTTTTATTTCAAAGAAAACTCAATATTGTAAGGGGGGTTTTTGGTAAAAATAGCGGGTGACAAATAAGCTAGCTTATAACTTATAGCTTATAGCTAATGGTTGAGATTTATGGTTGATAAGCTAATTGAAGTGTTTAGTAACATTAGTGGTATAACTGACTTATAAATGTAAAATGACATAAAAAAATATTTAATATATAATTGTTTTATTTTAATTTAAAATAAATTATTGAGGATAAAAATGAATTTTTGTTAAAATAATAAGGTTAAAGAAGAAAGAAAAGTTAATAAGTTATAAGCTATAAGCTAAAACATTATTTAAAATAGCGTCTGAAAAATATGTTATAAGCATGTAGGTCTAAAATGTCACTCTTAACTTTTTAAGAAAATTAGAAAGGGTTTTTATTTTATTTTAGAAAACTAAATTATAGTGGAATTTTTTTTTTTTGGATTTGTTGGGTAAGGGGATTTAAATGAGGGGTTGTTCCTTACATTTTTACATTTTTAATAGTTCTCTCTTATCTTATGAAATTTTAAGGGAAATGCTCTTTCAATTCTATGGGATGTGTGTATGACGCCTCTAGAAATTTGAAATCTATTATTTATCTATGAAAATTAAAGTATCTGAAAAATTCAGGATTAGTCTCTAAATCTATATTTAAAATTAATCTAATCTATGGACAACTCAGTCTTTCTAAATCACTATTATCACCATATTGACTTAACATTTATAACTGCTTAGTGTGTCACTTCAACAATTTTTGTTACAATTTTTTTTATTTTCTTATATCACAACAAAATTATTTTACAACCACCTAATTATTATTTTTAATTTGATATTTAGTGGGGTTAATTAACAGGCTGTACCATGAAAGCCTTGGGAAGAAAAAAATATCGTGGCTGAATTATAGTGCAGAAACCAACCGAATTATTTTGTTCTTGGAAAAGAGATGATATTAAATCAGTCTGTTCACTGCTTCCCACTTCACGCAAAAAATTCTTCCTAACCCTAATTCTCAATCTTTCACATCTGAACTAAAACTCTCCACCTCTAACCCTAACTCTCATTTTCTCTGCTTCTCATATTCTTTTTTAGGTCTTCTTGGAGGTCAAATTGTTTGCAAAGTATGATGCTAATTGCGACCATTAATTCTTTTTTATTTTATTTTATTTAGGTCTCCTGTTTCAATTATGTTCAAAAGGTTCACTTGATTTGGTTTTAATTTGTTGCAGCATTCATGCCTAAAATCAAGGCTGGTAGATGCGTTACTCTGGGTACCTTATGTGATTTTAGTGAAGCTGACAAAATGCAAAGGTACTGACTGGTATTTCAGATTTCAGCCTATAAGAAAGCTGATGCACCATGCAGTGCTTCCCCACTTCAGCCAAGAGAATCAAGCTATTAAGAGGCAAAAATTGGAAGAAGGGAAAACTAGACAGTTGATAGTTAAGGATTTTTTTTTGCTTTCTGATATTAGTTCAAATAGATTCTTATACATTTTTTACTACTATCCAAGAATCTCAAACCTCGAACTTTGTCACATGATAAATCAAAATTAGATAGCTCTATCACAAAGAGGACAGTATGAAATTCATTCTGTTATTTTCCGTTGAAAAAGTTAACAAAGACAAGCTGAATATATTTTGAAATTATTTAGATTTTTATAAAAAAGTTAATAAAATAAAACAAAATCAATTGAGATTTTGTTATTTTTTTAAATTGATGAGATAACTAAAACATATCAGAATCTTTTCAAATTAAATTTATAATTGTAATCATGGTAAAAAATATTAAATTGTAGTCATGAAAATTTAATAATAAGTGATAATCATAAAAAATTAATGATAAAAGATATAAATTTATTCATACAATCATTTTATATATTGAATAAGTTACATTTTGTTATAGTTTAAATAATATTTTGTTACTAAAAATATTTAAAATCATATATTTTTATGAATATTAATAAAATTCACATATTTTTAAGAAATATCTACTTAACTAATCATTCCCTCCATTATATGTATGGTAACTTTATCAAAGAGTTAATTGATAATTAATTCAATTAAATTATTTTTAAAATATTAGTTGATCCATAAAAATTCAATTTAATGTAAATAAATTATATAATATTGGTATAATTTTAAACAATATTCTGAAAGTAGTTTAAGAAAAAACTATATGATTTTGAATGCTATTGATATATTTTTTTTTAAAAAAATCATATCATATTCGCAAACATTTCTATATGATCTTTTACTGCATAAAGTTTCTCTCGATTTAGTTGTTGAATATGTGGTGTAACACAGATTCTGATGAAATTTTGGGAAGAATATTAAATAAGCGAGAATTAATTATTTAATTGATTAAAGTCTTAAATATTTAATTCATCTGGATTAATTGGATTATTTAATGAGGAAAGGTTTGGAGGTGTGCAGAGTAAACGGTGGGTGTGATAGTAAAACACTCTACTAATTGCTAAGTATTAATTAATTATTTAATTGGAATATTAAAAGGAAATATAAAAGGAAAAGAAAGGAAAAAGAGAAGGTTTTGGAAAATCATTTCACGTAGAGTTGGAGAAAGAAGAGAAGAGAGGAAAAGCCGACGCCGAGAGAAACCGGAGAATCATCGCGAGGTAAGGGGTGATTTTATTTGGTTAATATGTCTTATGGGTTTTGGGAACCAATGGGATGATTGGGTATGTTAGGAATTGGAATGGTAGATTATAGTATGAAACCCTAATTGTGTCAGTGGATGGAAAATTTATCACTAGTGTGTCAGATGATAATTAGGAATGGATAAATTATGTTAGTTGATGTCAAAATGGTGTAAAATGGTGTTAGAATGGTGTTCATGATATTATAATTGTATTGGAAAGGTTGGAAATGGTTATGGATGCATAAAGTCAAAAATGATAAATTTTGTTGTTACAAGTCGTGAAACCGGTGTGGGAGGAACGGGTTCAACAGAAATTCAAATTCGAATTTTTACACTGGAACCGGTTCCTGTGGGGAGGAACCGGTTCCCCATACAAAATCCAGGGACTCTATTTGAAAACTGGAACCGGTTCCTGGGGAGGAACCGGTTCCCCATACAAATTTCCGAGCGTGTATTTTTCAAATTGTGGAACCGGTTCTCCGTGAGGAACCGTTACCACTGTATTTTCCAAAACTTCTAAATTTTCAAAATGCATATTTTCTAAACCGTAACTCGATTCGAGTGCCGTTTGCGTTATTTCTTAAATTTAAAGTTCTACCTCCCGAAAAGAAAAATATTATTTTATTGAAAATTATTTTAAAAGAGCCGAGTCCCGATTTTGAAAATGTGGATTTAAATACGGAAGATGGTAATTAATGCGAATGGTCTGAGTTACCGGATGAGAACTAATGCATACCATGTTATATTTTGATGTCCATTGTGATTTGACTGTGATGTATTGGTGAAATGACATCGTGTGATTATGTTGATTTATTATGATCAGTAGAATAATGTGGCATGCTTTTATGATTGCATGCATATACATTTGTTAATTGGTTCATTCCCATTGTGCGGAAGTGAGCTTGCAGAGCCAATAGACTGACCTGGGTAGAGGTAGTGAGGCTAGATTCTTGACCCAATGGTGTGGGCGAATCATGGATTACACTGTCTTTCCACGAGTAAACGGAGCGGTGAACGCGTTCACGATTGGTACCACATGCATAGAGTCTGCATTGCATATGGAATTGTAACATGTTAGGATGGTTTCCAGTGTTACAATTGCCATTGTTTGATATTTATACATGATCATTGTGTGAATTGTTTCTGTATTGTTTATGATCTTGTGTTGGTTGATGAACTAATATATTCAATTAATCTTGGATCTAAGAACGATAATACATATTATATTGAATTGAAATCTCACCCTTACTTTAACATTTCGGATCCGAGTGATTAGTGCTTGAGTTGGTGAGGATAGCCTTAGATTCGAGTCTTTGTCCGCGGTCGTTGTCGTGCTCGTAGATGTAACACCGGGGAAAACGATTGTTTGGAATCCTTTTATGGATATTTTAATAATTTTGGAATTTTGTTGATTTATTATCCCGGAATAACTGAGTAAAGTATTCGGATTTGATTATGTTTCATTTCATTAAACATAATTTTGAGTATGATTTAATTGATGAGTATTCTTCTGAAGCATGATTTGGTCAATTTGTTATGTTTTAAATTGTGACGCCTTCTTGATGATGATTAAATACTCGATTATTATTTATAAACGCGGTAATTAGAGGGGTGTTACAATAGTGGTATCGAGCCTGGTCGGTCTTGTCTTAGTGTCGTTATCCCTTTAGTATGCGACTAGTGTAATAACCGCCGATACTTGTGTCTGATGTAGATTGTTTTGTAATGTTACGAACAATGGCGGAAGAGGTAACGGAAGGAATGATGATGCTATTGAGGCTTTGGGAATGTTAGTGAGTGCTCGGAGGGAATCGCAGGGGCCGATTGGCCGATGGGGAATTTTCGAGGAATAATCCTCCGTTGTTCAAAGGTGCACATGATCCCAGGGTGCTCGGTGGTGAAGGAGATCGAGAGGATCTTGAGTTATTGATGCCGAAGGTGAGGTATGGTACTCACATGTTAGCAGAGGAAGTCGAACCGTGGGTTGCTACCAGATGAATGGAAGAAGACGGAGTTGCATTAACTGGTGGTTCGGAAGAGCTTTTCCGAGAAGGTATTTTCTCAAGATATTCGGTAAGAAAGAGATAGAATTTCGAGCTCAAGCAAGGCAACAAGTCCGTGAGTGAGTACGTGACCAAGTTCTTGAGTTAGCAAAGTATTATGCTAATTATCCTAACGATGCGATGGGGAGTTTTCCAAATGTATCAAGTTTGAGAATGGACTACGTGATGAGATCAAGCAGGGTATCAGGTATCAGCGTATTAGAAGGTTCTCTGATTTGGTTGATTATAGTAGGATTCTGGAGGAAGATCTTACTAGTACTAAGGCGAATGCTCAGAGTTATGCTGACCGTAAGGGTAAGAGACAGATGGATCGCGGTAAGCCTTATGATAGGAATAATCATAGATCTGGAGGTTGGAAGAAGCCTAGTGGGGGAGACTCTGGTTCTTCTGGTTCTTCCGTAAAGTGCTACAGATGTGGTGAATTGGGTCACCGAGCTCTTGAATGCAAGGCGATGAAAGTGCAACAATTGTGGGAGAGTCGGTCATTTAGCTGAGTGTAGATCCCGAAGGATAACTTGTTACAACTGTGGTGAAGAAGGACACACTCGTCCGCATGTACTAAGCCAAGGAAAGAGTGGTGGAAAGGTGTTCGCTTGTCGATCGATGTTAAGCCCGATGACCGGTTGATTATAGGTACATGTTTTATTAATGGCATACCTTTAATTGCAATTATTGACATGAGCGACACTCTTTTATTTCTTTGACTGTGCTAAGAGATTGAATCTAGAAATTTCTAATTTGGATGGAAGTATGGTTATTGACACTCCTGCGTCGGGTTCAGTGACTACTTCGTATGTGTGTAGAAATTTTCCTATCGTTATTTTCGATAGAGGGTTCGGTATGGATTTAGTGTGCCTACCATTAGAACAACTTGATATTATCCTTGAATGAACCGTTGGTCTTCAACCAGTTCATATCAATTATTTTGAGAAGACGGTTATATTTCCTGAAGTAGCCAAAGTTGAAGATGCGATCATGTCAGTTAAGTAGATGAACTCAGCTGTCAGAGATGGTGCTGTAGTGTTCATGTTATATTCTTCAACGGAAGTGAAAGGGAAGGCTAAGAGTGATGAGTTGCCTGTTGTGAATGAATTTCCGAGGTGTTTCCAGAGGATGTTAACGAGTTACCACCGAGCGAAGTGGAGTTTACTATAGATTTGATTCGGAACTAGTCCGGAGTCGATGGCGCCTTATCGCATGTCATCCGAGTTTCGAATCAAGAAACAGTTGGAGGAGTTATTGGAAAAGAAATTTATTCGCCTACCGTGCGCCATGTTGTTGGTTAAGAAGAAGGAAGGTACGATGAGCGTGTGTTGACTAGCAGTTGAATAAAATGACGATCAAGAATCGGTATCCACCGCCGAGGATTGATGACTTGATGGATCATTGGTTGGAGCTTGTGTGTTTAGCAAGATTGATCCGAGGTCCGGATATCATCGATTCGTGTTAAGGCGGAAGATATTCGTAAGACCGCTTAGAACGAGGTATGGGCATTATGAATATTCTTATGCCATTTGAGTTACTAATGCACCGTGTGTTTATGGAGTATATGAACAGGATATTTCATCCGTATCTTGACAAGTTTGTGGTGGTGTTTATTGACGACATTTCGATCTACTCAAAGGATGATGAGGAGCATGCTAAGCATCTCGAATTGTATTGAAGTGTTGAAGGAAAAGAAACTTTATGCGAAATTGTCAAGTGTGAGTTTTGGTTAAGCGGTGAGTTTTCGGTCATGTGATATCCAAGAATGGTATTTTGTTGATCCTACAAAGTAGAAGCGGTATCTCGTGGGAAGTGAAGAATGCTCGAGATTCGTAGTTTTCGGTCCGGGTTACTACGGAAGTTCATTGAGGGTTTTCTAAGTTAGCGTTACCATTGACTAAATTGACGAAAAGGTCAAGTATTTATTTGGGATGCAGATTGTGAGAAGGATTCCAAGAATTGAAGAAGAGGTTGACTAGTGTCGATTTTGATTTTGCCAAACCGAAGAATCTTTTGTGGTGTATTGTGATGCGTCTTTGATGGGTTTAGAGGTGTTTTGATGCAAGATAAGGGTTGTGGCTTATGCTTCGAGACGCTTAAAGACTCATGAAAGGAATTACCCGACTCATGATTTAGAGTTGGCGGCCGTGGTGTTTGTGTTGAAGCTATGGAGGCATTATCGTATGGTTCACGGTTCGAGGTTTTCGATCATAAGAGCTCAAGTATCTCTTTGATCGAAGGAGTTGAATATGAGATGAGGAGATGGTTGGAATTTCTCAAGGATTACGATTTTGGTTTGAACTACCATCCTGGTAAGGCAAATGTCGTAGCAGATGCATTGAGCAGGAAATCCTTGCATATGTCGATGTTGATGGTCCGTGAACTAGAGTTGGTTGAGCAATTCAGAGACTTAAGTTTGGTTTGTGAGACTACTCCGAATAGTGTGAAGTTGGGCATGTGGAAGCTGACTAGTGGCATTTTGGAAGAGATTCGAAATGGGCAGAAGTCTGATGTTGGTTTGGTAGATAAGCTGACATTGATTAACCAAGGTCAAGGAGGTGAATTCCGAATTGACGAGAATGGTGTTATGAGATTTGGGGATAGAGTATGTGTTCCAGATGTTGCTGAGATCAGGAAGAGTATCTTGGAGGAAGGACATCGAAGTGGATTGAGTATTCATCCCGGTGCTACTAAGATGTATCATGACTTGAAGAAGTTATTTTGGTGGCCAGGAATGAAGAAGGAAATCGCCGAGTTTGTGTATGCATGTTTGGTTTGTCAGAAATCAAAGATTGGGCATCAAAAGCCGTCAGGACTGATGGAACCGTTATTCGTTCCGGAATGGAAGTGGGATGGCATTTCTATGGATTTTGTGTCCGTTGCTAGAAATAAGAACCGTGATTCTATCGGGTGATTGTCGATCGATTGATAAGTCCGCTCACTTTATTCCGATAAGAATGGATTATCCGATGGAGAGGTTGGCGTAATTGTATGTTGAGAAGGTTGTAAGTTTGCATGGTATTCCGTCTAGCATTGTGTCGGATAGAGATCCGAGGTTTACTTCTAAGTTCGGACAGATTGCAAGAAGCTCGGGTACTAAGTTACGATTGAGTTCCGCATATCATCCATGCATGATGGTCGACGGAGAGGACGATTCATCGTTAGAGGATTTGTTAAGAGCTTGTGTGTTAGAAAGGTGGAGCTTGGGATAGCTATTTGCCATTGATAGAGTTTACCTACAACAATAGTTTTCATTCGAGCATTGGTATGGCTCCATTTGAGGCATTGTATGGTAGGAGATGCCGGACACCGCTGTGTTGGTACGAATCGGAGAAAGTGCCGTGATTGGACCGTAAATCGCTCAACAAACTTCGAAAAGATTAAGATGATTCGAGAAGATGAGGACTTCTCGTAGTCGTAAGAGTTATCACGATAAGAGGAGGAAGGATCTCGAGTTTGATGAAGGAGATCATGTGTTTATGAGAGTTAGTCCGATGAGTGGTATTGGTCGAGCTTTGAAGTCAAGGAAGTTGACTCCGCTTTATTGGTCCGTTTGATTACCAAGAGAGTTGGGAAAGTTGCGTCGATTGCTTTTACCGCCACTTGCGAATTTGCATGATGTTTTCCATGTATCTCATTGAGGAGGTACATTGCGGATCCGTCTCATGAAATTCGTAGATGATGTTCAGTACGAGATAATTTGATTTGAAGCAGCATGCGAAAATTGAGGATCGAAAAGTGAAGCAAAGGTAAAGAGATAGCACTGTATGAGTAGCTTGGGAGGACCATGAAGGAAATGTGACTTGGGAGTGGAGAGTCGATGAAGGACTCATATCCCGAACTTTCGTTTAAGGTATGTTTTCGAGGACGAAAACTCTTTTAGTGGGGAGAGTTGTGACACCCGATTTAATTCAATATTAAATAAGCGAATTAATTATTTAATTGATTAAAGTCTTAAATATTTAATTCATCCGGATTAATTGGATTATTTAATGAGGAAAGGTTGGAGGTGTGAGTAAACGGTGGGTGTGATAGTAAAACACTCTACTAATTGCTAAGTATTAATTAATTATTTAATTGGAATATTAAAAGGAAATATAAAAGGAAAAGAAAGGAAAAAGAGAAGGTTTTGGAAAATCATTTCACGTAGAGTTGGAGAAAGAAGAGAAGAGAGGAAAAGCCGACGCCGAGAGAAACCGGAGAATCATCGCGAGGTAAGGGGTGATTTTATTTGGTTAATATGTCTTATGGGTTTTGGGAACCAATGGGATGATTGGGTATGTTAGGAATTGGAATGGTAGATTATAGTATGAAACCCTAATTGTGTCAGTGGATGGAAAATTTATCACTAGTGTGTCAGATGATAATTAGGAATGGATAAATTATGTTAGTTGATGTCAAAATGGTGTAAAATGGTGTTAGAATGGTGTTCATGATATTATAATTCGTATTGGAAAGGTTGGAAATGGTTATGGATGCATAAAGTCAAAATGATAAATTTTGTTGTTGTCGTGGAAACCGGTTCCTGTGGGGAGGAACCGGTTCCAGAAATTTCAAATTGGAATTTTAACTGGAACCGGTTCCATGGGAGGAACCGGTTCCCATACAAAAATCCAGGGGACTCTATTTGAAAACTGGGAACCGGTTCCTGGGAGGAACCGGTTCCCATACAAATTTCCGGAGCGTATTTTTCAAATTGTGGGAACCGGTTCTCCAATGAGGAACCTTACCACTGTATTTTTCCAAAACTTCTAAATTTTCAAAATGCATATTTTCTAAACCGTAACTCGATTCGAGTGCCGTTTTCGGCGTTATTTCTTAAATTTAAAGTTCTACCTCCTGGAAAAGAAAAATATTATTTTATTGAAAATTATTTTAAAAAGAGCCGAGTCCCCGATTTTGAAAAATGTGGATTTAAATACGGAAGATGGTAATTAATGCGAATGGTCTGAGTTACCGGATGAGAACTAATGCATACCATGTTATATTTTGATGTCCATTGTGATTTGACTGTGATGTATTGGTGAAATGACATCGTGTGATTATGTTGATTTATTATGATCAGTGGAATAATGTGACATGCTTTTATGATTGCATGCATATACATTTGTTAATTGGTTCATTTCCATTGTGCGGAAGTGAGCTTGCAGAGCCAATAGACTGACCTGGGTAGAGGTAGTGAGGCTAGATTCTTGACCCAATGGTGTGGGCGAATCATGGATTACAATCGCTTTCCACGAGTAACGGAGCTGGGTGAACGCGTTCACGATTGGTACCACATGCATAGAGTCTGCATTGCATATGGAATTGTAACATGTTAGGATGGTTTCCAGTGTTACAATTGCCATTGTTTGATATTTATACATGATCATTGTGTGAATTGTTTCTGTATTGTTTATGATCTTGTGTTGGTTGATGAACTAATATATTCAATTAATCTGTTGGATCTAAGAACGTATAATACATATTATATTGAATTGAAATCTCACCCTTACTTTAACATTTCGGATCCGGTGATTAGGCTTGGAGTTGGTGAGGATAGCCTTAGATTCGAGTCTTTGTCCGCGTGTCAGTGTCGTGCTCTGGTAGATGTAACACTGGGGGAAAACGATTGTTTGGAATCCTTTTATGGATATTTTAATAATTTTGGAATTTTGTTGATTTATTATCCTGGAATAACTGTTGAGTAAAGTATTCGGGATTTGATTATGTTTCATTTCCGCTGTTAAACATAATTTTGAGTATGATTTAATTGATGAGTATTCTTCAGTGAAGCATGACGCTGTTTGGTCAATTTGTTATGTTTTAAATTGTGACGCCTTCTTGATGATGATTAAATACTCTGATTATTATTTATAAAACGCGGGTAATTAGAAGGGGGTGTTACATGTGACACCCTATAGAATAATATCATGTAGCCATCAACACAAGTTCATTGTATAGGAGCTCGCTCCATGTGACACTCTTTTGTATCAAGTGACTCTCAAAATTCTAAAGTATCACATCAAAATCGCTGAGGTGTACGATGTGAGGAGAGGACTCTGAGGGGGTGTCTCATAATAATCTTCAAATACTCAAATTGGCGAATCACTTGCTCGAGCATACAAGGATACATCAGACTTAACCAACATGTTAGTCATCTGGAGTATAACGAAATGATGTCTATATGACGCGTCTGACAGTGACCTGTATATGGGCAGAAAGCAATGCCACATGCTACACAACGGTCAAGATACATATAGAATTTCTCGGTCGCCTGATTCTCTTTATATGGGGAAAATGCGACAACGCATGGCCAATCCGCAATTTAGTTAGCCACAAGTTTCCACCCGGTGATGCGAGGAAAGTGGGGGATGATCTATCCCTGAAATACTTCGGATACAATATTAATAACAAGTGTAACTAAATAGTTGTGAAGAAATTTGATAATGTTAAATTACAATAAGCAACGTGCAACTTCCTTTCATCTACTTTGTCTTTCAAAGACAACCCTTACCCAACTTCGAGTATAAGTAGATCAAACATATGGATCTCCAGTTGTACTCATTAATCACCATTAAGTCGGTGACATATTTAAGGTACATCACATTAACGTATATTTCACTTTTGTCCATAAAAGATAGACGTGTAGATATCATTATAAAGTAGTCCCCAATAATTTTTAAAGTTCTTTAAAAAATTTAAATACATCATGAGCACTTATGGTGCCAACTAACTCATTTGTAACTTTAGTTGGCTTAGTCTCCAAATATGTAACCGATATCTCACTTGCTTCCTCTCGACCGAATCTTCTGTGGCCTAGTAATTTTCTCCTGATAGAAAGATGCATGAGGCACGATCTAACACCCTGTTTCTTGTATTTTTATTTTAATTGGATTAAATTTCAATTTTATCTAATTATTTGGGTGACAAAATAATTTATACAATTTATTTGATAATTGTGGAATTTATTTGATTTGATTAAATTAAAAAATAGAATTATATGAAATAGTGAAATATTGAAAGAAATTAGAATTAATAGAAACATGTGCTAAAGTAATGATAATTAGGAAGAAGTTGGGGCCAAGTAAAATAATTAAAAGATTAAAAATTAATTTATTATTAAAAAGATATTAATGGAGCTTATGTGTGTCAGGATATGAATTGAGAATTAGAAGAAATAACAATTCTGAGAAAGAACAAGAACACGAGTTAGGGAAGGAAGAGAAGCCATAACTAGAGTTTGGAGATTGTTGGAAATTAACGTAGGGGGAATTACTCTATTATTGGTGTCAATTGCTTGAAGGATAGAGAGGAATCCTTACTCTCTTTTAGGTTCTATTATATTTTTCACCCTCAAATTTGTTCAAGTAATTTGTTCTATTAAGTTGACCCCTCTCAAGCCACTATACTATAAATCTATTTCATTAATGAATGGATTTCCAGCCCACGAATCACCCCAAAATTTTATTCTGTTACCATTATTACCAAGATACCAAGAGGTATTAGCTAACACAATGTCATAATTATCCTTAATACCTTTTCAAATTGATGAAAAAATATGATAATTGATACACCGGAGTTCCTTAACACTCTTTTGCACAAAACACAAGCATAATCTTCATTAGAATGAAAGAACTCCCAACTCAGTTTGAGTTTGGTAGCTTGGTTAAGAAAAATAAGAGATCTAATATTAAGACCCCCGTTAATTCTTGGTTGACAAACTTTCTTCTAAGAGACCGTAATCATTTTTTGATTAGGGTTGCCGCTCCAAATGGAGTTTATAGAGGCTTTCTCTAAGAGGGACAAAGGCCAAGAGTAAACTCCTAAAGTATGAGTTAACGTAGAATGGATAACGAATTGCCTAAGAATAGAACGGCCCACAATAGAGAGAAGATATCATTTATAAGCAGAGAATTTAGAAATAATCTTGTCAATAATTGGTTGAAGGTATTCCACTTTAATCATCCCTTTGAAAATTGGCACTCATAGATAATTGAAGGGTATAACCCTTTTGTTGAAACCAGTAAGGAGCATAAGCTCACAAAATTTGTTATCACTCATGCCTCCAGCAAAGAGAGCAGATTTAGTAGGACTAAGAATCTGGTCAGAAGCGCACACATAAGTCAAGAAAAGAGAAAAGAGAGCGTTAACATTGGAAGTGGTACCTTTTTAAAAGATCAGAATTTCATCCGCATAAAGAGTGTGAGAAGGAAATCTGATATCTATGCCCCACACATTAGCTTGATGCATCCAGAAGCAACCAAACGAGTAAGACCTCTGCAAAGAACCTCTTCAGCATTACAAAATAAAATAGGAGAAAGAGGGTCCCCTTGACAAACCCCCCACAAGAAAAGTAGTCATTAATCTTGTCGTTGATACTCACAAAAACATGAGTAGAAGAAAGAATATTGGAGATCCAATCCGTAAATTTCCTCACAAAAACAAAACAAGACAACACCCGTAGCAGAAAACTCCAGTTAAGGGTGTCAAAGGCCTTAATAACATCAATTTTGATGGCCATATTTCCTCCTGGACTTTTTTAATCCAACAAATTGAATTCATCTGAAGCCAAGTAAATCCAATCCTATATATTTATTCCTTTGATGAAACCCCTTTGTTCTTTGGCGGCAAGATGTGGTGGCATCATAGAAGCTAACATGTCCGCCAAAATCTTTGAAATAATCTTAAATTTGAAGTTAGCAAGCGCAATTGTTCTGAATTTGTCTAAAGAAATGACATCTTTAGGTTTAGGAATTAGGACAATCGTGCTAACATTGAAATTCTTCATAATTCATCCCTGGTTATAAAACTGCAGAACAAAATTCACCATGTAGATTTTGATCACCTGTCAATAAGTTTGGTAGAAAAACCACCAAAACCATCTGGCCTGAGAGAACTGTCATCACTCAAGTTGAACATTGTAGCTTTGATTTCCTCAAAAGAAGGAGAAGTTGTGAGCAGGTCGTTCATATGCTCATTCACAATATTAGGAATAATATCTTCCATATTGGAGAAACTTGTGTTAGTGCACAAGGTGATGAAGAACAAAAGGAATAAGAATATATTTATGCTCTGCAATGACGGCTATAAAGCTCCAAGAAAGATTGTATTGTTGTTACAAATGACAACTACACTAGTCTATTTAAACACAAAGTAAATTGCCACGCAGGCCCTAACAAAAAATAAACTCAATAGATAAGTTAACAAAACAAACTAAAATACTAAATCACCTTTCAATAATTTGTACCTGTATTTACAACACTAATTATGTCAGAGAAATAGTTTGTGACATGATTGGCAATGTCTTGAGAATCATGCAACATCTTGTCCCCATCCTTTAAATGGGTTATAAAGTTTTTGGCGCTTTTAATCTTTGCAATACGATGATAATACACAGTATTTCTATCACCATAAAGATTCAAAGTAAGTAAGCATTGCCTTATCCTTCCAGAGTGATTCTTCCACGTCAAGAGTTTTTTCCAAATCTATCTGTGCCTTTTTTCATGAGCAATAAGATCTTCACAAACCTTTTCTCTTTGATTTTTCTACTGAATTTGCAAGAGAGTCTTGATTAATCCGAACCAGATTATGGACATCACCAAAAGAATCCTTATTCCAAATTTTTAGACGATTCTTAATTAAGAAGCTGCAACGTTTTGTTTAGAATAAACATCAGACAACCCACAATTTTATGATTCCAACAATCTTGTATTAAAGAAATACAAGTATCATTCGAAGCCCACATGTGGTGAAATTTGAATTGAGATTTAAATTTGGTAAGGCTGAATCTATAATCAAATATGATTATAAAGTGATATGATTTTATCCTAGGAAGAGTAGTAACATTCCAATTGGCACAAAGCAAAATCCAAACATTATTACAGAGAACACGGTTTAATCTTTTTTCCACTAAAAAGTAGAGTTTTCAATCTCTAATTTGAAATAAACCATTTGGTCTGAAACCTCCAAAATTATAGGATCAAGAGTGTATTTACAAATACACCAAATCTTGGGGTTTAAAGTACCTCCGTTGTTAAAGGCAAAAACCTTGTAACCTAAACCATCCAAAAATCTTCTAGGAAATTTTTCAAAAATCATCCAAGACTCAGAGATGAAGCAAAAGTCTGAATTTTGTTGCTTAAGAAAAGATTTAAGACCAATCTTATGGAAGAGTTGGCCAGACCTCTCACATTCCAAAAGAGAGTCTTCATAAAGAAAGCTTTGAAACACCAACTTTAGAACTGATTGAATAACAAAGCTTACTTTTTTTTGTTTGCTCTTCTTCTTTTGAGTTTTCATATTCCATATGACCTTGAAGTGAAGTCCAAGCCTTATTGAGAAAATTGTTGCTTAAGTTTTCTTTTTTCTGTAAAAATATCCATCCAAAACCATATCTATCCCTTTTTTTTTTTTTTGACATCATGTGTAAGGCCAAAAATTACACTAAATCTCAATAGTTAAAAAAATTAATTAAACATTCATATTCAATTAAATAAAATAATAAAAAAATTTAAAATATATAATATATTCTTTTTCTTAAAAAAATATGTTATTTATATGATTTTTTTATCAAGTACTGTTAACGATTGAGATTTTGTGTAATTCTTTTAAATTTACACATGTCAATGGATCCTAATTCTAATTTTATATAGAGTATCAATGACACCAGATATAAGTAATCAAATTCTAACATTTAAAATAAAATAAATAAAAATATACAATCTAGTCTTTTTTAAAATATATTATTTATATGATTATTTGATCAAATGTTATTAAAAGGTGGTCGGTGTTTTTGTTAAGAAAAAGTTGATCGGTCAGAGTAGTTTCCGTGTGGACCCATCCTCTTCCTCTCAATATTAAAATGTTCATCATTTGTATTATTCACACAAAATCATTAATCCTTCAATCAACGGCCACGACTCCTCATTTCTTCGTGGCCAATATCTGACCGTTCATTCCTCTACGGATATACTTTCTCCCTATAGTTGAATATTAACAGTCACAATCTCTCTTTCATCACTCATCTCATCTCAATTTTCAGGTACTTCTCTCTAATCAAAATTTTCACTTTTTTTTTTTTTGAATTTCTGTTAGTATCTTATGATCTACAAAATTCATATTCAATTTTAATTTTTTATGCATTTTTTGTTCAGTAGTAATCTAAAGTTTATATTTTTAATATCATTTTTGTATATAATGCTAATCTATATATGTATCTATGTGATCCACAATGTTGCATATTTAGTTTTGAATTTTGATCCAATTTTTTGTATCTAATGTGATCTGATTAACTATGATCCAAGTTATGATGTTTGAATTGATTTGAATTTGATTTGAATTTGATTTGTTGTGTAATTGGATTGGATCTTGATTCCTGAATCCTGACTAGGCTTGATTGATTGCTATACTGAATCGATATGTCGACATCGGATGACGTCCCGGAAGTGTCGGAAAGGGGTTTGTTCAAGTCTGATAAGGACAAGGAAGACGATAAAGACGAAAAGAAAGACGGATTTGTTGAGAAAGTGAAGGATTTTATTCATGACATTGGTGAGAAGCTCGAGGGAGTTATTGGATTCGGGAAACCGACTGCGGATGTGAAAGGGATTCACATTCCGAAGGTTAATCTTCAAAAGATTGATCTTGTTGTTGATGTTCTTATTAAGAACCCTAATCCGGTTCCTATTCCTTTGATTGATATCAATTATTTGATTGAGAGTGATGGAAGGAAGCTTGTTTCCGGTTTGATACCGGATGCGGGTACTATCCATGCTCATGGAGAGGAAACTGTCAAGATTCCTCTTACTTTGATTTATGATGATATTAAGAAAACGTACGCGGATATTAAACCCGGGAGTGTTATTCCTTATTTGATTAAGGTTGATCTTATCTTCGATGTTCCTGTCTTGGGAAGGTTAACGTTACCTTTGGATAAAACAGGAAAAATTCCGATTCCGTATAAGCCGGATGTTGATATTGAGAAGATTCAATTCAAGAAGTTTTCGATGGAAGAGACGGTTGCGAATCTTCATTTGAAATTGGAAAACATGAATGATTTTGATCTAGGACTCAATGCACTTGATTATGAGGTTTGGATTGGTGATGATAACATTGGAGGTGCGGAACTCGGTAAATCTGCGAATCTTGAGAAAAACGGAATAACTTACATTGATGTTCCGATTACTTTTAGGCCTAAGGATTTTGGGTCTGCGTTGTGGGATATGATTAGAGGTAAAGGACTCGGGTACAGCATGAAAGGTCACATTGATGTTGATACTCCCTTTGGTGCAATGAAATTGCCGATCAGCAAAGAAGGCGGTACTACTCATGTTAAGAAAGATAGGGGTGCTGGAGGTGATGACGACGACGAAGACGAGGTATTAACTCCTTCTCTTTTTTTGTTATCTGTTTTTCATGTTCCTAACACAAAAACTACTAAAACAATTTTTAGTCAAGTCGAGGCGTGGAGGCTTATTTTCCGCTTGATCCTAACCAGACATATTTGTTTTGAATCTTTTCTTTCGCAGGATTGAAGATCTCTAGAATCAAGCTAGTGTTACTAGCTGTTAATTTTATTTACAGCTTATGTCCATTAGAAAGTTAATAAAGGAGACTGAAACCTAAAGACATTGTTCTTGAGTTTGATGAACATTTGTTTGTATCTTGAGAGATCGACATCTGAATTATGCGATCGTATCAGTTTACCAGTGATCGTATGTGCTTTCATTCTGTCATGCGCTTTTTTACTTAAAGCTGTGTTCTTGTTTGAGTACTTGATTGATGATTACGACAAACTTTTGTTACCTTTGGTTGAGATAAATATAAATGATAGTTTGTCGAATTTTCCAGTTTTAAATTTATTTTTCTTGCGACTTTCTTTGTGCCTTGTGAATGTGATAATGAGATTTCATAATTGTAACGAATGGACTCTGGTGTGCTAATAACTGATTCTCACTATTGCATTCAACTGAATGTTTACATAACATGAATGTGTAGAATTTTGATGAAAAAATTGAGCTACCAGAAAATCGAGATAACTAGAATGATGCATACAAGAAAATTGTTGTGTTTGTGTATACTTTTCATCATGACTTGGTCATTACTTGTTGCTGCACAACTAAAATTGAAGCTTTGGTATTAGTATCTGCTGAGCAAGCAAATCGCCAATCACCCCTAACTCAGGATACTCGGTCCAATCTTCAAGTGCTGCTGTCTGAGGCGATTTGATCCCGTTACGCCTCCCGACGATAATGAAATCGTACTGATTTGCGATGTCTGAGAGGAATGCAGTTGTATCTGAAGTGTTTTCAACTTTTACTCTATCATATATCACATTATCTACACTTCCATAAACTCCTTTAACATCTTTTAGTATCTCTTCATCAAGCATAACATCCCAATTACTGAACTCATCATTCTTGCTTATTGAAACCAAGTGATACACAACTAAGTGAAAAGTATTTCCTTTGATAGCTCTTTTTGCCAAACACAATGCTTCTCTGTCATCTGGACCCCCTAAGAAAATCAGGGCGATTTCCTTTGTATTATCGTTTACGCTGTTAGAAGAAGCGTTTCCTCGGTTGACAAGGATCGCGACCGAACATGGTGCTCTTTCAAGAACCTTAGTGTTCAAAGACCTAACATTCTCGTCCGCGTATTCAACAGAACCATCTTCTGCCCATCTCAAATGAAAAGGAAGAAGGATGATGGATGCAAGTTTGTCCAACGCAAGATAACAGATGTCGTCATGCATTAAACGTGACGGAGATATAGCTGTGTAGGTACTCGCCGATGCAGTACCTGCGTTGTCATGTTCGAAAAGATCAAATGTAATAATGACGTCCTCGGAGAAAGTATGGTGACCTGAACCAACACGTTCTTGAAGACGATGCGAGATGAAAATGGGAGAGGATCTTCCAACAAGCTCCATGAGATGCAATACATGAACTACCAATGGATTGTTTGTTGTTGGACAGCAAATCTCAAGAATATTCTTGATTGGAGTTATGTGACTTGGTTTGTGAATGCATGAAACTATCCTAAGCTCTGAGTTTGGTTTCAAATTCAAGATGTTCCTTTTTTGATAACCTGCATATTTCCTTGAAGGGTCATACAAGAACTTCACACCGATTCGCGCCGAGGTTCCCATCACCAACACTCCTATAGTCATAACAGACAGTGCTTCATTGCTCAAAAGCTGCATAAGCATTGCAGTAAACAAAAAATCAGAAAACTTTTATATTCAACTATCATATCACAATAAACCAGTGAATTATTATATCAGATACATCAATTATTGAATGAAACTAAAAAAGATAAAGTTGTTTATAATAGTGACCAGACGATATATATATTAGTTAAAGTAATTACCATGGCATCATGAAGAAACACATTGGTGCAAAAATCCACAACACCTTTACAGCTTAACATGAGAGCAAGGCACAAACCATCAGTCTTAGGCATGTTACAATGCCAACAAATTCCAATTGTCACGAGCATCTTATAAAAATGAACAAGAACAATAATCCCAGCCCAAACAAAAACCAACTTGCTATCAACATGTACACCGATATCGACTTTCATAGCACAGCTTGTGACGAAAACAGGACAAAGAAACCAAGTCGAAAACAGCTCCAATTGCTTAATCATCTCGGTTCCTAACGGAGGACCGTCGGGTACGATAAGTCCGAGAATTATGAGTCCGGCTAAAACAGTTTGGTTCGATATAGTTCCCAACATTCCTACGGCAAGAGCCATGATGAACACGATATAGGTGAAAGATTTCTTCATCGGCCTACCTTCTGGCGTGTTTCTAACGAACCATTTCATTACCGGTCGCAACAAAATAGGAGTCAATCCTATGAAACAGAAGTAATAGAAAACAGTTATAAGAGCTTTACCGAGTCCTTTTCCATTATCAACATTGTGCGAATCGGTTTTAATGCTGCTAATAAAAGCCGTGCCGATTCCTGTAACAATCGAGTTTAAAGCATCCATAACCAAAGCTGTTGAGAGAGCTAAACGTCCGAGCTCCGAGTTAAGAATCTCAAGATCAGAAAGCAATGAAGCTATGACAGCAAATTAACAACCACCCTGTCCTATTACTATAACAGGAAGATTTTTCGATTCATATTCTCCGAGGTAGTTTTTCCAATCTTCCATGAACATGTAACTCGTTCCGAGCCCAAAAAACATCGGTATCCCAAACGAACAAAACGCTATCGTCCATGCTTTTCTACCTGTTCTTGTTATCAAGCTGAAATCCATTTTCACACCATTTAGAAACAGGAATAATCCATAACCGATTATCGATATCGCACTTATAATATCTTCAGAACCATAAGGAAACAAAAAGTTTTTGAAATGATTCCATGAATCCGAAGTCTTCAATGAAGGGCCTAAAACCAAACCAGCCTGCATAAATTTTGTCACGTAACTCGTAAGTACAACTCAGATGATAAAAATTTGTGCATGTTTCGATGTCATGCAAAACAATAAAAGCTAAGAATTATTATTATTATGATTATTACCATGATCTGTGAAACGAAATAAGGGACTCCGAGTCGCTTAAGAACCAAATGAAAGGTTTGAGTAATGGCAAAGATGGTAAGAATTTGCAGCTCTAACAATGGCAGAGTTGTTTTCATCGGCTTTACACCACAATCGTGATTAGCCCAGATTCCATCCGATACAACTCTTGGTGGCATGTCGATACAAACATCTAGGACTAAAAACTTCAGGTCTTTATCGGACGCGGTTGAGTTAATACTTATAAACGGAAAGATTGTATGATCTAATATCATCTCGGTCATATATTTTACACTCTTCGCATCCATCTTTTCCATTTCTCTGAACGCTGAGAGAATGGAAAAGATAGAATTGAAGAGTGTAAAAATTGTAAAGAAAGTTGATATGAATTGTTACGAAATGTGTCTTTAATATAATACTTTGTTTTTGTCAAGACGGTTTTAAAAGTTTGTTTCTGGCTGTTTGGAACCAGAAACCAAAACAACTTCCTAGTTAAACTGTCTTGTCAAACCGTTATGAATCGATTTTTCTTCATTACTATGATGTTTTTCATTTGAATTTGTATAGCTATTTTTATCTGTTTTTTTAGTTTTGAATAATTGTTTCTTGTACTAAATATAGGAGAAAATCTATGTAAGTTTTCGTTTCCTTTCTTTACTGTATTATATTTTTAATTCTTTTTGACCAATTATTTTTTTGTTTTTTACAAATGACAAATTAAATTAAAAAAAATGTAAGAATGAAACATAATTAGTGCTCGGAATATTTGTTCATATTGCAAGTTATTTAATGTGTTTTTTTTTTATAAAAAATTTAAAGGTTATCGAATGTTTTTCTATTATAAAAGATATAATAAAGTAATTTTTCTTTAAATAAAATAAAACATAACAAAAATTGTATTTCTTTAAATGAAAATTGAAGGATTTATTGAACCATCACACATTTTATACACACCATCAATGTTATCCATGTGAGAAAAAACCGATTATTGATAATTAAACTGTCCCACTTTTTAAAACTCAAACCAAATATTAAAATTTGGATTTGATGGTAAAAGTGGTAAACTGGTGGTATCCATAAGATGGATTAGGAAGACAATATTCAAATATTATTTAAAAAAAACTTAAATAAGAAAAAATACTAAAGAAATCACTTTTTAAACAAAAAAAATCCGTCACTCAAAGAAGGCGTCATACTCGGTGACACATATATTGTAATTAAAGAGGAGGCACCACACGACATGACACGTACACCCATATCGGTGGCACATGTATTGTAATTAAAGAGGAGGCACTACACGACATGACACACACCACTGTCATCCAATGTGAAGTATTTTAGTTTTTTTTATATAAATACATTGATTTTTATCCACCATCGACTACACATCTTCTCATTTCACTTTTAAATGTGTCTTTAAATATTTTTAATTACTAAAAGAAATATTTAACTTTTTTCGCCAACAAAACATTCGATGAAGATCCGACTTTCAAATACAGAGATCTTCGAGCATTTTTAGAGGAGCTTGATTCGCTGGTTAGACTGAGACATTCCTGGCAATGAAAAGATTAGGACAATTGATAGGCTTGTTATGGTGTCCAATCAAAATGGAGAAATTAGTTCCTAGAAGCCTGTTAAAACCGACAATGATGTTCTTATGATGATGCTTAGACTAACTGATATTATCTTGATGGTTGTAATTTCCAAGTTATGTTGATGTGTTTAGTCATTTTATTTGTTTATTGTGGTGTTGTTTTATGTGTGGTTGTCTTTGTTTTGCTGTACCTGAATGTTGTCTTGAAAATAAAATAAAAGTTGAAACAACTGGTAATAACGTAAGTGCTGAAATATTTGATTTTTATTGTAACGATTATGTAATTACCTTTTTTAATATATTTTAATAAAATAAACATATATAGCTGGGGTACAACTGTTTTGTCTCATCCATATAGTCATTTGTGTAAAAACGCGTGGAATAATACTTGTTCGTTTTATTCCTGTGTTTTTTCTCCTAACTTGAGGTTGGTCGAAAATACTGCCACCCCAACGACAAACCCTTCACATTTCCCTACGTGACAAAGAAAGTTTACAACATTATTCAACTTACTTACTTTATACTATAAACAACGATAATTAATTAATTTTCACTATTTTCGGTATAGGTGGTCCGTTCCAGAGATGAACTACAAGAAAACTCCTAGAAACGCTATAGTAGTCTATTGAAGTCTTCTGAATCATATTGGGCGCAAAGAGGTATTACAACTAGACACCTCGTTAATTTAGTTTAATATTACCATAAGATTAACTTATTTTTCCACTACAGTTTATAAGAAGGTCGTATCTGGGTCTCGACCATGAGTTTAACATTGAGGATGCTAAAGTTTAGACTGCAAAAACAGTAATCATTAGGTTCACTACTATGGAAATGCACCAAGGTGACCGTGTGAAACTGCAATTTGACATACAACAAGGTATCCCAGATCCTCCGACGTGTTTGGGAGAATGGCATCAATTAAGAGTAGATGACCTATGAAGATTTATTGATTTGAGAGACATTGCTTGAGATGGGTGTCGTCAATGGAGGCACCGATGTGAACTGGTCATAAACGAACCAATCTTGCAGGATGATGTTAGACCAACTCGTCATTATATGAATTGGTATACATCCGTTTCAACAAATTTATTTCTATCTCCGCCGACATATTTGATCGACCCACACCAAAGAGCTTCATCATACGTCCAACAACCAATCCCACAATAATACCAAACCCAACAACATTGTCAATTTTCGTCCAAAGCCAACAATCTTACACCACCACATCCACCCAAACCCGCCAACAATTCATCACACACACAAAACCAAGAGCATTACCTGAACTGCCACCAATAATATATTGTCATCACATCTTTCCACAACACCGATGACATATATAATACCACCACATCCTACCATAGCACTCAACCAATGTACAACCAAACATCACACCACCAAAGCATTCAATCATCATATGTCTTTCAAAAATCACAAGAACCATTGCTTCATTTCTAAAACGCTTCAACATCCAAATTCTACCAACCACCCCACTCACACGAAATCCAACCAACACGACCTAACTTCGACAATATGGGCATTGAACTCTTTGGAAGCACTATAAATCAGGGAGAAATAGTCGAGGAATTGTATGATATGATTATTGTCTTGAGACCATCACATCAAGCACATCTGCCTCAATCGAATCAAAACAGACCCCAAACACCTTAGAAAAATCAAGGAAGATCTCAAAGGCAAATATGACGGTGTTATTGTTTTACTGGTGGACGTTTTGGTGGAGGGGGTCGGTAAAAATATACCAAATTGTGTAATTTCTTTATTCTTGTAATATTATCATAATTTATTTTTTTTATATTTATTTTCTTTTGTTAAAATAAATTTAAAAAATACAACAATTGAGTAGTCACACTGAACGACGCATGTATTTAAAGCTTTAGTACATGCGTCATATGATATGGTATGACAGAGATGCATGTGTCACACAGTGTGACGCCTATTTTATGTAACGGAATGTTTTTATTTAAAAATTATTTTTCTTCTTCTAAAATTATGGTTGTTTGGATAATTTTTTTAAAATAGTAATTATTTGAAGAAAAAAAAATCTCAAATTTGTATGCTTCCCACTTTCTCAAAAACAAAACTTGCGCATATTTTCATTAAAAAAAGTGAACGTGTTTAGCACTTTATTTTCCAAGAGAAAAAAAAGTGTATGAATGTATCATAACAGTAAAGGAGACAATTGCTTTAACTAAAAACTGTAATTAATATATTTCTTTCTTGTTTTTTGATAATATTATAAGGTCAACTACCGTTGAAATAGACGAGAAATTATAATTAAGAATGTATTTTGTTATGCTTTAGTAAAACTGATTATTAGTACCGTAAAGACTTATTATTAATTAAAATAATTGAATATAAATTGAATTGTATATGTATTTTGTTATGCTTTAGTAAAACTGATTATTAGTACCGTAAAGACTTATTATTAATTAAAATAATTGAATATAAATTGAATTGTATTTAAATAATTTAGAGCAAAATTGAAATCTCAGTTTGAAACCAATTATGTCTCTCAAATAGATTTTGATTTGGTTTTAAAATCATAACCATAAAATTGGATTGGTTCACAAAATGTGCTAATCATAATAATGTTATTGGTAAACAGTGAAATATTATAAAATAATATTATTTAAAAAACTTATTTTTTTTAACTTATTTTTTTTAATTTGAGAGAGTACAAAAACAAAAGTATTTGATTAATCAATTTCATAAACTTTTTACATTTTATTAATTAACTTCATAATTACTAAAAATCTGAGCAACTTATTACCCAACTTCGTAACTTCATTAACAAACTTTTACATTTTATTAACCAATTTTATTTTACTACTAAAAATTATTTTTAATATCTGGATGTTTATTAACCAACTTCATCACTGTATTAACCAATTTTTTACATTTCACTAATGAAGTTACGTTATTATTATTTGAACATTGTATTTTATTCAGGGATAATTTTGGAGATGCGTCCCTGAAAGCACCTTTAAGACATAAGAATATGAGTTTCAGATATGCATATTCGAAACACTAGACAAATTGATATTTTTTTAATAAAAAGTCATAAATGTCGGTACGTAATAAACACACAAATTTGATATGTAATTCGGTTAAAACGTTAGTAAACACGCGGACGAAAAATGATATGAACATAACAATGAATTGTTCAGAAATATCAAAAAATAATACATAAATTGTTCAGAAAGTACAGAATGTAAAATGATTACATTGGTAAATAAATAAATAAAACATCATAGCCTATTGCGTATGCCTAGTCGACCATTCATTCAAATGCTTCACCACGAGTGATCTGAGACTGGTTAAGTAACCTCCCTCTGATAGGAAGGTGTAGCGGGCATGAGACGCCGTCAAGTGTGATCATCATCTCCCCAACAGGAAAATGGAAAGATGGCGTCTACTTGTGCCATATCTCGGCTAATGCCCCCTTAATTACGTGACTAATAGTATCATAATCGGAACAACAAAGTTCGGCAAGTCCGGAGCCAAGAATGACCTCCATAAACCAATCCTCATTAGGATGGTGTAGATCAAACATTTTCCGCGTGTGGTTCACAGATTTTATGGACAGTCGTTCCTGTAAAAATAAATATTACTCTCATTGTTAATCATTAACATATTTGTGCGCAAATCATTTAAATAATGGTTAAATAGGTTTTTGCTCCTTATAAATATCACAAATTTCATTTTTACACCTTATTAAAAAAATGACAAATTTTGATCCCTAAAATAATTTTGTTCATGCAATTTTAGTCCCTGCTATTTTCTAAAATTTTTAAAAAAACTCATTATTTATCCTTAAATTTTTGAATTTTTGAATTTTTTTTTATTCGTGTTTAGAATACTATAAATGTTCTTTAACAAATTTTTGAATTTTTTAAAATGAGAATATAATATAATTTTTAAAAATTTCAAAAGATATTGATAAAACTAATAAAAATTTCGACATAGAAATCAAATTTTGAGTTTCTTTTTATCCGAGAAATTTTTTATAACGTTCTAAACAAGTGCGCAAAATAATCTTTCAAAAATACACACCAATTTAACAACAAAGACTAAAATTACGTGTATAATAATTTTATAAAGACTAAAACATGTCATATTTTTATAGGGACCAAAAATAAAATTTGATAATTTATAGGTACGAAAAACTTATTTAACTCTTTAAATAAAAATATGTAATAAAAAAAATATCTCTACACCCAAATATATCAAGCGGCATGATCATTCTAATAGATCATGAGGGACGTGTCAGAGGGCCCTCCTGGATAACTCAGGTTTATCTGCCACATTGTTTCACGTAATCGTGCAACCAGTGTATGATGGACAACATATGTTTGAACATCTACTTCCTCTGGTACATGTGCCTAAACATCAACCTCCTTGGATTCTGGCTCATTCCCAAGACGAGGATATGTGAGACATGTGACTCCTCGGTGCAAAAATAGATGCTTCCACCACTTTCTCTTGCAGTACCTAACCCCGTGTTCGACACCTAGTAGACTACTCAACTCTCTCACGCCGAGCAGAGGCGGTCTGACTTGTCTGCCAAGTCTCATTATGTTGTTTTGAAAAAATAAAGAAAAAAATCACTACTCAAAGGGGAGGAATAAATTTGAAAAAATTAAGAAATAAACTCAAACATAATTTCAGATGTGATTTTTCGAAAATACGCAAGAGGTTTTCGAATAAGCACATCCAAAAACACATGCGACGCCATTTTCTAAGCTTTAACCTAAATCATCCGAAAATTTCATTTTCACACCTCAAACGCCACATTTTGCAAGTTGACTTCAAGCTACTTAATTTAAATAATTCTAAATAACTTATTGCACACATGCAAAATAGAACAATGGTTTTGAAGAAACTTACTAAAAAACGTAGAGCTTTAGAGAGTTGTTGAAATGAGTTATGGTTCTTGAAAGTCTCAGAGAATTCAGGTGTTTAGGTGTGGTAAAAAAAGAGAAAGAGGGGTTCTATCCCGATGCAAAATGTTTTAACACGATTCAAATATACATCTCTGAAAATCCTCTGAAATTAAATATGATTTTGACAAAAAGGTTGGTTCAGACATAAACATTCAAATAAACCCCTCTAAATATATAATGTGGTGAGTTCACAAATAAAGATGTATTAAGAAATTCTCTAAATTAATTTTATAATGTTATAATGTCTCTAAATGGAGTATTAAGTAATTATTTTTAACGGTCATACAATAAATTTACATGACTAATTGGTAGATTTAAGCTAAATAACTGTAAAAACTATTTTTCCATCCAAAAAGAACTGTAAAACTATTTTTCACTTTGATATCTTCAAATATCAAACGTAAATTTAAGACTTGTCTCAAACTAGATGGAACTCATGTCTGCATACTTACACTATCCTAGCGTCTTATCACACACTACAATTTACTTTAATTTAAATTGAATCAATTTTTAGTGGATTTCTTAAATCACCCCATAGTCTTCTAGTGCACTACGTAAAATTTTACTACTACTCTTAGAAATTAGAAATAAACTTTCGGTTCATACCTTATATCATGCAAATCAGATTGAAAGGGGTTGGGTGCAAACCAGAAATTTACTTACGATTTTTACAATCGGAAGTATATTTCTGGTTCCTGGATGCACTTAAAGGGCGCCAAAATATTTCCCCTTCCCATAACAGAAAAAATTTTAAAAAACAAATTCAAACTCTCTCAATCACTCTCTTATACCCTTTCTCTTAAAATCCGATTTTTCCTCAAACAATCAATACAAACCATCAACCATTGCTTAAATACAACAAGTAACAGAATCAAGCAAGCAACAACCATATTCAATCAATCAAATAAGTGACTTAACACATTTTTAGAGTTTATGTAATTTCTATTGAAATTAGTGAAATAGAGTTTTAAATGTGTTATTTTTATATATATATATATATATATATATATATATATATATATATATATATATATATATATATATATATATATATATATATATATAAGTGTTTGTAAACTATTTTTGACGATCAATCTGTATTTTTTTTACACATTTGGGATGTTGGGGTGGGGCTGTACAAAGCTCTGTTTCGCAGAGGAAACCAGAAGTTTATTTCCGATTTCTATCTGTATTTTTTTTTTCATTTTTTCCTCTATAACAAAATCGGAAGTTTATTTCTAATTTCTTTCTGCATTGTTTTTTTTCTTTATTTTTTCCTCTGTGAGCTATATGCTAATGTTTCTTTCTTACTTCTACAGGAGATATGTTTGAGAGACCGTCACGTTTGAGGCATGGTCGGGTTTCATAGCATGCTTTTGTGCGGAAAGAAATGAGTGAGTTCGCACAGGCTGTTTCGACATCCGGATAGGCTATGTCCGAGGCACATTATGCTGATTCCGATTCTACACCTTCTGTTGATTCCTCCCATAGAAGACGGGAGTCTCCAGTCCATCTCTTCCCGCCTCCGTCCTACGGCAAACGCACATCCTCACCATCCTCACCACCGCAGGTTTTTGAGACGGGAACCTCATCTGCTTCACAGACGGGACCATCTGAGGTGACACTTGATCCTACATCCCAGTACCTGAGGTACCAGTGCCACCCGAGGTACCGATGGCACCAGATGCCAGCAGAGGCACCGACGACAGAGGCGGAAGAGGCGGCGTCGGCGGCACCACATGTCCCTTAGGTCTTTGGAGGGGAACCTTCTGACTTATGGGATGAAGACGTATAAAATTTACATTTACATTACAGGTATTAATTATGTTATAAATAATATTATGAAATTCTAACAGTGAATTTTTTCTTGCATGACCGCGATACACTGAAGGTCATCGGCCATGGGAGAAAGATCAACAAGCTAACTCCCCCTCTCGAGCCATGGTTTGATGATCTACTACGCATTACAGGGTTGAGAGACTTGACCTTCTGTGATATATCATTGTCAATTGGGGGGATGACCAACGCTTTTGTAGAGAGGTGACACGAGGAGACGTCTTTGTTTCATCTACCACACAGAGAGATGACGATTACACTGGACGATGTCACTTGTCTGCTTCACCTACCGATCAGAGGGCGGTTTCTGGATCACCGGAAGTTGGAGAAAGAGGAGGCGATTGATCTGTTGGTTGAGAGGCTGGGAGTTACCGTGGAGAAGACCCTGGAGGAGGTTGATAAGACACGTGATTGTCACGTGAGATATAGTTGATTGAAGATTGTTTTTGATGATGAGGTTGTGCATGTTACTGTTGTTGATGGTGATCCCGAGCATGTTACCCTTCACAGGGGATATGCCATGAGAGCATACCTTTGTATCTTGTTGGCACCCAAATCTTTGTGGACACCAGTGTCACCTACACTAACATCATGTACCTTAGGTTTTTTGCTGATTTAGCGCAGGTCAGTAGGTGGAACTGGTGGGTTGCCTGCTTGATTTACTTGTATAACAAGTTGACGGAGACGACTAAGTGCAAGACGAGGCAGATAACTGGAAACATGTCTCTTATGACGGTATAAAATATTTCTCTTCCTTTTTTAATTATTTTGATTATGAAACTAACTGATTTAATTTTGATATTTTAGGGATGGATCCTACAGCACTACCTCTGCGTCTCTGGATGGTCATTTATTGAGGGTTATACTAAGCAGATACCTCGTGCATCTGTATACGAGCTGCTCAGAGGCAACTAGGCGACACTGTTGTATCAGGTTTACCTGGACCGAATAGTGCATGAGGACATCCAGTTTAGTGCCTACGCCGACCACCATGAGACGATAGCTTTTGATGAGGTTTCTCTATTTGGTTGGCTTGCCGTACTCTGAGACTACTGCTTATATCCCCGAGCGAGTGATGCGTCAGTTCGGGTATACTAAGACCATTCATTGACATCCTGCTTTATCTGCCCCTCCGACAGTGAAGAGGAGGGAGATGAATGAGATTTTTGATGATTTTGAGAATCATCTTGTACCTAATGAGGCCAGGAGTACCGTGGCTCCAGACGACTGAAGTTACGCGTACGGTTACAAGCTATGGTTCTTCAGAATTTCTCATTCATACATGATACAGGAGGCTCCAAGGGACCCACCCAGGCCAGCTCATCAGGAGATCCTGGAGGAGGAGGCGAGGAGGGATCATGCCCAGAATGTGCTGCCAGGTGTCGTCGTATCACAGAGCTTGTTAGGGATAACATCGACAGAGGGTTGTTTTCCGACGAATTCAATGTCAGAGGCGTTTTGGAGACCATCATGGCAGAGGCTTAGAGTGCATTGGTCTACATGAGGCATCAGAGGGATGCCTCGAGGGTGACAGACCGCCTCCGCCATACGCAGTATTTATTTTAATTGTATTTTGACTTAGTTTTTTTATTTCGTATTGTACCAGATATGTATTTTGAATACTATTATTCTGAAAGGCATTTTGGATAACATTTTTTGGCTTTTATTCAATTTAAAAATTGCAGGTCTTTAATTTGAATTATAAATGTATACTAAAGTAATTGCTTATAATTATGTGTTTTTCTGCTAACTGTCATGCCTAGAACCGGATGTATACTTTCGGTAAGGAACCAGAGATATACTTCCGATCTTCACTCAAATATTTCACTCAAATATTTCAGAAAGTGATGCGAACCAAAAATAAACTTCTAATTTTGTGAAAGACATTTAAGAGTTTTCATGGGGGTGCGCCCCACCCCTATGGAGTGGATTAAGAAATTCACATTTCTTAAATTCATAGTGAAACTATTCATTTTAATGAAATAATTTTAACTAACATTTCTAATACTAGTAGAAGTAAAATAATCTCCCACCTTAAGCATAAAAAGAAACTAAACAAACGATTTTACAGATAGAAATCAATTATAGGCCAGATAAAAAAACAAATGTAGATCAATCTTCATATATCTATTCTTATAAAGCAGACCTAGCGTTTTCAGACCAAGAATTGTGGTCTGAAAGTCTCTGGTTCATTTTAGTACTCATTTTGATCGTTGTACCAAAATATATACACGAAAGTATAAACAATTTTACTAATTGCTACAAAATGAAGTTGTGTTATATCATTTACAACAAAATTTGGGTCTTAAAAGAACAAAATCGGGTTTCAGAGAAGAGAACAATTTTTAACAAAGGAAATTTTGCTACCGAGGTTTGAGAACAGGAAGCAAGCAGTCGTAGACGCTCTCCAAGCGTGTAGTCACAGTGAGCTTGTGGGCAGTTTGCATGCCAGGACTAGCCAAATCAATTATATCCTGTCGCAAACTGTTCATAATATTAAGTGTCAATATTCTTATTTTTTAACGGCACTGATATAAAAGGGAGTATGAATTTAAATCCATGTTACAAAATGATGACCAAACTTGAGAGATTAGAACCAACCTATGCCACTCTCGAGTAGCTTCTGCGTGCCTCTTCACCGCATTGTACAAGCGATCCAAGCTATAAAGTATCAATCCAAATGTATACTTTGCATCTCTCTCCTGTATCAGACATACATTGTCAATATTCTATTAGAGAGAGAAAATTTGTCTGTTATTGTTTGAGTTGAGAACTTGTCATTGTTGAATTGAGAACTTGGCAGTAAGAATATAAAGAACTTGATTCTAATGGTCATATTTTTCTTTTATTTCGCCTGATTATAATTATAAAAATTGTTCTCATTATATATATATACATGGAAGGGAATCCAATTATTTCAAAGAAAGACGTGTCATATTTGTATCATTTAATAATTTCTAATGGCTGTTAAGTTCTGGGAGGGATAATAAAATCCACTGTCACAAGTATTCTTGAATAAAATGTTGTGTACTTGTATATACTTGAAACTTCATTTTGGGAGAAGGTTCTTACCAATCCTTGCTCTACATAATTTTGATATTGCAAAATCCTTTTCTCAACTTCTACGACAAGTAGCCTCCTCTGAATCCGAGCAATTCTACCTCTTCCCTCAGCTTTTGTATCCTGATTTAAGACAGAATATTAGATAAAGTTTAGCCAAAACTTTCAAAAAATCTATGGAAATTATACAAATGCTCGGTATACATGTTCAGCTAAACCCAAACAAACTTGGAAAATTATATCATCAAACTATAATGCACTGAAAACCAAATTTCACGAGAAGAGTAGAAAATAAATAACTCAAGAACATAGTGTAGCTACCTCCAATCATTATGATGTAAATAATAAAATTATAAATATTAGAATTTGTTAGTTGCCGGAATTAATATTTGTAAAACTTTTAGAAGCAAAAACAGAAGTTAGTTAGAGAATGGAAGTTAGTTACAATAGGAGTCAGTTAGTAGGGGAAGACAGTTTGGTGATTGTAAGTCATAAAGTGTAGGAGAGAAAAGGCCTCTCAAATGCCTTTGAGAGTTTGTTCTCATTTTGAGTTGATTCATCATTTTGCCTCTCAAATGTGACCAATTCTTCTAATAATAAATAATTGGGGGTGGTCAATTGCAACATACTGTAAGTGAGAAGATAATAACTGAGCCGATAGAGACACTACAGGTGAAGGGGCGAAGAGATAGAGATGTGGCAATATGTTCAAGAGGTATTCTGCATTCTGTAACTTCCTAACAATCTTTTTCCTAACAATCTTATTTCCTGGTGCATGGTTCACTCCAAACAAGATCCACAATCCATTCATTAAATTTAGAGTCAATATTAAGGTATCTTAAGTTAAGTTTTACAATATGTTATCTGGACTCCTATCTATTATAATTTATAAATTTGTCATTTTGTTCAAATAAAACAAAAATTGGAAATTACCTGTTTGAACCATGCCCGTACTAACATAATGAGTAAAAGGGAGAGAAAAAAGGCAGGTAAAGCAGTCAGAACAGCAAAGTTGATTTCATTTGCCCGTAGAATTTGGTTTAGCTCCAGCATTGCTCTGAAACAAAATATCAATGTGAGGAACTAAAATAATGTGAAATATTCATTGAATTTTTCAGATTCGAAAAACTCACGTTTCAGTATCCAGCTTCAGCTTCTGAACCTGTAACATTGAATAGTTATAGTTATGTTGAAATAGCTTAAACAGATGTTGTGGTGTAGATTAGATATTTAGTTTTATTATTTATTTTGGATTTTTAATTGAGATTATTTATTGTTACGCAGTATTCAGGGACTTTATTCTATATTGAATGATTTTAACCCAGCTTAAAATAGGAATAGCTACTTGGATGTTTGCCTTTAGTGGGCCAATAAATAGGCCTGTTAAACTTTAATCATAACCCGAGTAAGTTTTATTTTGAGTCAGCAAATAACTCTTCACACATACTGAAGTACAATTTATCTGAGGAGCATCTTGTCAAAAAGAGCACTCTTGAATATCAACCCTACATCAAGTTACTTGTGTCGTTTGAGTCACATTACCTGAATAAGCATAGCCCGAGCCAACTCTCCACTGAAAAGGTTTTGAATAGGATGCATGAGTTCCTTCTCATACCTACATTGATACATAAAATATATCAAATCATAACACTTAAGTTTTAAACACTAACATTACAAGAATGAAAGTGATAACATGAAATAAGAATAGAAATTCTATCTTTCTTGCACTTAGATAAAATAAAGAGGACCATTATAAACAAAAGTAAGTTCCAATACATATTGGTGAATTTCCAAATGTCATAAAAACAATTCAACTTAATTTTGTTTGTTTGAAAAAAAGACAAGGAACTAGGATTGTTCTAACTGGCACATTTGAAAACAGAAGGAAAACAGTTAAGGCATAACGTGATAGAACATCTGGTAAAATTATTTATCTAGGGAAGCTCCTATATTTACTTACTTAACATGTAAGTTAACCCTCTAACTGCCAAAATCAATGCCTTCACAGTCCACTCTCATAGAAGTAATTGACATTGAGATCGGAGACCCATTATGATGCTAAATCAGAAATCGACCATGCTATTGCTAACATATAATGAACCCTATTAGGCATGTTGTGGAAAGTTGTTCATGGCCACATTATGTATCTATTTATTTACATTAACATTTCACAATTATCAAATTACTATTTTAGCAACATAGGAAAAGATAGTTGTAGAGTGAATTATTATAATTAACAATAAACACAAAAACTCTAAATCACTGGATCACCTGTCCATGACTATCTCGAGCATTTTCTGATCTGATGCATTGACTGGAAATTTCTGACCCTTTGTTTGCTCACTGAAAGCCAACAACATTCTGCAAAGAAATTTTTAAAAGTTTAGAAGAAAGCATTATCCATGCAACTAGTGTGCTTGTGAATAACATCATGTAAATAAATTATGGTCAGAAAAATTCTTCAGACACAATTAAATATTACGAGCATGCAAGTTGTATGTTGATTTATTAGTCAAATTGAGAACAAACGAATACAACGTATTTGAGAAACAATAACCTGTGTAGCGATTCGGAAGTCAACCGCACCTCTTCAAGGTCCATAATACCTTGATGCCTCTTCCTGAATGTGTCAAAAAGCTCGTCTCGGATGGATAAAACCTGGATATATATATTGCATCAGAATTGTATACGACATTATTAACTATGTTGTAGGTCAAAGATTTTTTATGGGAATCCTACTTTGTTATGGTTATTACCCAACAGAATTTTTTTAGTATGGTGAGGTTGAGAATATTGAACATGGTATTGGTAGCCACTAGCCACACCTCCTATCTTGTAAGGATAGGATTAAGTTCACTCCCCTTTCACATTGCCCAACATTGTGTTCTCGAGGAACGGAAAAAAAAAAAAAGAAGAAAAAAAAGAAGGCAAGTCTGGTAAATAATAAAAAAGAAATTTACCGGTTGTTCTACATGATCCTTAAAAAAGTCGATTGTTGAGTCCTTCACTTCCTTAATCCAGTTATCAAGATCAGAGCTTCCCATCAAGCTACTATGTCGTAAGAGCCAAAGAGACCATACTGAGAGACCAACAGCACCACATGCATATTTTACCCAATGTTGGGTTATTTTCTTTGGTTTTCTATGTTTGACAACCTGAAAAATGAAAACAGAAAACTGTAATTGACTCCAATCAGGACAATATTTCCACTCCAAATGCCCAGCAAGGAAGTGTCAAATATGGTTGGGAGATCGGAGAGAGTTCTTAATGTTGCAAGTTAGTTACTCTGTAAGGATTACTGTAACTACCTTACCAGACTAGTAACTGTGACTAGTTCACTATAAATATGAGCACCCATACTTGAATCACATAGAGAACAACACTTTACATTTCGATTCTTCAAATATCTAAATTTTGAAATGCAATCTCTCAAACACCTAGAGTAGTCATTCCCGAATAGTGGCGGAGCGGCTGATCCCAAAAATGGGATAGCGGGATGATCTCTCTATTTAATCATTTTTTGGACAAATTTCATATAATAATTATAAACATATATTTAATACAAAAATCAAACAAATAACTTAACTCATAAACTACTCATAAATCAAAGCACACATGACTTGAAGTGCATAAACAACTATAAAGGAAAGTTAAGATTGAGTTTGTACTCGAATTTTGATTGAAAAACCCCAAAAAAATTTAAACCTTCTAACTTTAAGGGGTAATTTCAGTTTTTTACAGGGGAAAGGATAGCGGTCAAGAAACCGCTCCGGTCCGGGAACTGCTCTGCTCTGCTATCCCGCTATTTACCCTACAGCGACCACTATAGTGTTTTGCACCACTAAGTCTCTTCCCATAGCAGTTGACCTCCGCTCCGCCCAGCTATAGCGGGATAGTGCCGCTATTGGCCGTTATTGACTACTCAAAATCATCCACCTTCCCTGCCTCCAACCTCAACGAAGATTGCCTCTAATTGAAGACACTAGAAGACTAAGATCACCACGAGAGGTTGACCATATAATAAATTTCCCAAAACCATATGCACATTATAAAAAAATTCGAACAGTCAATCTTCCACCAAAAATTAAAGTGTAAAATTGCCTTACAAGGAAACATATGTAAGATTCCAGCTTGTCTAAATTGTGGTAAACCGAATTGATAGCATCTCTAATTTCACAATCTGTCCACTGGGACTGGGACCCATCCTGATTTATTTTTGGGAGCTCCTCAAACAGTAGGGGAGTTGAATAAGTCCCATCAACGGAAGAATCCCTCTAAAAAGTAGAAAACATTAATTTCGCAATTAGGCGTCAATACTAAATACAAGACACAAAAAGGAACCCAGGAATAAAAATAAAAGAAGAAAAAATTATTTTCTTTATTCATTACAACCTGACGCGTTGCATGTAGATGTCCAATTGAAGCTTCTAATGCTGAGAACAAATCATTAATTATACCCAACAATGATGGAAGTTTATTTTCTGGATCTGTTATTAATTCCTCTCCAACTTTATGAACTTCCGCATAAATCTGAACATGAAAAATAAAATTTGTAAGCAATATCGAAAAATTAAATTGGAATTTAACAAAGTTAAGTAAGCAAGCAACTTTATCAGGATTTTTAATTCTCTAATAAGTGAATTAATCAGTTTATGTTGCATCCTTTCATCCTTTGTTTGTTTCCAAAGTCATGTAATATATCAAAAGAACATGAATTCTATCTAAAGAGTGCATTAAAGAAATTTGTGCCAAAGTCGCACTAATAAACACTCAAAAGTCAGGAATTAATAAGCCAAAGGAACCAAACCTGCCCCAAAAATATCGCCAATGAACATTTTAGGCTACTGAGAACAGATATTCTCTCGTCAACATGATTAGATGCAGATTGACATAGATTCTGTAAAGAAGAATCTTGAGTAGCACATCCACGCAACAAATTAACCGTCTCATCAATAAAAGCACGAGGACCTCTCTCAAAGATCATGAAATAAGCTTTCCTATTATCTGATTGCTGATCATAAAACAAAAGTAAATAAATAAACAATCAGTATCAATGTGAGTATGAGTATTTAATGTTCTCGGCGCAACACTACCACGTAAATATATTTAATCACTTCCACATTTTCAAATTATCAGCGATGTGTATCAGTATCATGTTCACTGTATGCAATGCAACTATATCTTTGCTTCATTTCATAGATTTCTTCACAATTAACATACTTGGATCGAAAACACCATGAACAAAACCAAAAGAGCATAACCTCAGCTATAGATTCCCAAAACTGAAGATTCTTTTGAATGAGATGCAGGTTCTTCAAAACACGCTCTAACACATCTTTCAAGACAGCATGAACTCTAGATCCATTAGTGTTGTTACTGGAAAGAAAAATGCCATATAAAAACTTCGGAAACCCTAATTTTCATCTGGTAACAAAATCATAAACAGTATAATGATGAAAATCAATGGAGCATTTAAGATACAATTGATTACAAATGCAAGACGAAAATGAGCGTACATAGAAGAGTTGAGAAAGTTGGAAGGTATGGGAAGAGGGAGACATTCTCGACGGCGGGATGATCGGAAGGGAGATGTGAGGTTTGAGAGGAATTTCGTAGGGGAGAAGAAATAGAAAGAGAATCGATTACGGAGGAAATCGGAATAGAAGTGTGAGGGAGAGTTTCTGTTTGCGGAGGATTCCGCTTCCGATGGTACAACCGCCATGACAACCACCGTGGCAACTTCAAAGCTTTGCGGTTCTGACAATCGGAATTTGTTTACCGCTGAACACTGAATTTAACCTAACGCCCAATCAAATATACCTCACAGTCACACCCCTCGTAATGGTTATTTTTTTCAAATTTTCGAAAAATTTACAGGCTTTTAAAAAATAAATCTTTTTTCTCCTTAAATTTACGAGTATACATGATATTTAAAAGATAAATCTTTTTCAATGGTAATTTCAAAAGGGTTAAATGGTGGCAAGCAATCTCGGGGTTCAGTTCGAGTATTTCAGTGGCGCTCCATACGAATAGGTCAGCATTCTCTCTCATATAGACTTTCAGCTGCTTCTTTGTGAGGCTGAGGATGTTAGTGTCAATCTTCACTTTTTTGTTTGGGTCATTATCAAAGAGGATAACTTCAAATTCGCCGTCTAGGATGGGTGCTTGGGATGGGGAGGCTATCCATTGTAATCTGGTATCAAGGAGCTTTCCGCTGCTGCCAGCCGAGTCTTTCTTTCTTGTTTTTTCCTTTAAGTCATCTTTGGTAATGCGATTGTCGAGGTCGATCGAGTCGAAGTGAGGCATTGGCTTTAGTTCCTCCGAGCTGTTAGGTCTGTTGTACTCCAAAATTTACCCTATTCATTTCGGTATTTTTTGGTTTATAAATTCGTTATCATAAACATGTAAACATAGATGCATATACATGTATAACATTGATCATGTGGTCACCAAGTTCAGAGTATCCCAAATTGTGGAAGAAACTGTGCGTTTCAGCTATCTTAGATAGTTTTTGAACCGATATCAATGTTTTTTGGTTCGTATGCTTGATGCAAGATTTTTCTGGTCAGAAGGTCATTTTGATTTGGTTCCATAGGTATTGGGATCATATCAATGTGCTCTCCAGTTCATTTGTTCAGATCAGAGGTCGTTTCGTCGGAAAAAAAAAAGACTTTATTTGTTCCTTTCTCAATAAAGTGAATTTTGGGTTTTCGGTGCATTTTGGGCATTCCGAAAGACATACCTCTCAGCTCGTCGGGTATTTTTTGATGATTTTCGATTGGAAAGTCCTTCTCACTATTATCTATAACTTGTGTTCACAAGTCGGAAGCAAATTGTGTGAATAAAGCCCTCAAAGAAATTGATTTTTCGAGTGGGATAAACTGAATTTTAATGTTGAACTGTGTTCTCGGTGCGCTAAAAAGGTCATAATTCCTGGCTGGAACATCGAAATTGAGCGGGGCCAGTGTCTAAAATTTTGTATCAAAGTCCTCTCCGACTTTCATTGACAAGCCCATAGCCAATTCCTTACCAATTAAGAGCGGTTTTTTATTCTTTGGAATTGATTTTGAGACGAACCGAGCGTTTTTCATCTAATATGCGAAGTTCGAAAAATCATATCTCGCTCGATTTGTATTGAAACGAGGTGGGACCAGTGCCAGAAGTTCACAAATTTCGTTGGCTTCATTTGTTACGGAGACTCCGAGTTTGGATTTCGATCAAAAGACCCTCGTTCGAGACAATTTCTTCAAAGAATGCAACAAAAGTTTTGCATGTGTCAGACGCCCGAAAAGTGTGCTGAAACTTCAAAAATTCGTATCGCCTGGACCGTTCATCCGATTGAGTCGACATTTTGACTTTCACAAGCAATTTCGCATTCCGAACATTTTTTGTTTAGAGTTTGACTTCAAATTTCGCACGAATTTGGCTGTTTTGGATCGTGGACGAAATTAATTCGAATAATCGCGATTTGGGCCTAATTGTGGATCCAAGGCACTCCAAAGCCCAATTTTTCTCACTATAACTATATTTTCCCCTTCACAAAATAAAGACACACAATCATTTGTTAAATTTTTCTCTCAAATCTCAACTTTCTTCTCCTAATTCTCTCTCAAAAAATCAAAAGGAAATTGGACTTGCTTTTTTTCCAAGTCACTCCTCTTCCCTCTCATAACCGACCTACCCCACTTGCCTCCACGCCGGAACCGAATTGCCACCTCCGGCCACCGTTGGATTTCGCCGAAACCGACCTTCCGTCCTCATCCTCCGACCGGCTTTCTCCAAGGACCGACCTTCCCCCACGAGCAAGACCGCTCGGACGCCCTTTCCTCCTCGTCGTGATCGGACGATCACTCCTCTTCACCACACGGCCAGGCCGCCTCCACCGGCCGCCCAGCTGCTCCTCTCGCCCTTCCTCAAGCTCCGACATCCCTCCTTCAACTTCCTTGGCTCGGTTTGCATAGGAGGAAGATCATCCTCTTCAATTTTATTCAATTCTCATCAAATCAAGGTTTTCCTCTTCCGATTTTCATCGATTCAAGGATTATTCTCTAATTATTCATCAATTGGAACTTGATTTTGGTATTTTCTTCAACAATTCAAGTCAAACTTCAAGAACAAGTAAGTAGCTTATTCAATTAAGTGCTTATTTTAATTGATTTTCCGATTTTGACTTTTATTGAAATTGAATATTGGAATTGATTGAATTATATGTGTTGATATCGATTCTTGAATTTTGGTTATTGAATTTCTTTGATTTGAATTCGATTTGTGAATGTTATTGTGTCGGTGTGAAGGAAAATTATACATAGAACACATATACACTTGTGTAATTCTTTTTCTTTGCATTTAGGTCACTTTAATTGAACATTTGCATCACCTATCACATGCTCATGCATTAGATTGCATTTAGGTTGATGATTTGCATTGAATCCATATGAAATAAGATTAGTTTGCAAACGTAATTGTGTTGAAATGTAGTTTTAGGTGCATTTTGACTTGTAGGTTTCATTTGCATTGTACATTATGCATTAAGGCTTGCATTAAGATCACATCTTGCATCTTCATGCATTGATCTACAAATGTGTTGAATAATTGAATTGAGTTTAGGTGTTGAAGCTTGATTTTAATGACATTAAAGTGTGTCAGATTCACATTTTTACACACTTTTTCACATGTTAAAGATGCATTCTTGCTTGCACATAATTAATGCATCATGATACATTACATCTTTGACTTTACTTGACATTATTCCATGTTTTGTATCATTCTTAGATGTAGGATACATTGAGCATGCATTGATTACATATTGTATGTCATTCATTGGCATTTTACACATGGAAACGTCATAAAAAATGTAAATGAACATGCATTTTCATACATATTTTTGCATTTATTTTCATTCAAACAACTTTGAATATTGTGCATAGCTTGCATATTAATTTGTTTTGATTTGGTTATCTCATGTACATGAATTAAATTCCAATTCATTTCTCATTTCAAACCAAAACAAAAGTGAATTGGAACTTAATTCGGTACAAGAATTTTGGTGTTCCATAAGTCTTTTTAGGTGATTTTGTGCATCGGAACTCACTTTTTCTCAAAGGTCCAAGGTAACGATAGTTGTTCCCAATATTTTGGCACATTTTAAAACCGTTTTTGATGGTTTCAGAACCAAATTTTGAGCGCAACATACCTAAAATGCTATCTCTTCCCCCATTCCTTTAGGGTCCAAAAAATGTCGCTTCCACTCAGAATTAATTAAAACCGATCATATTTTCGAATCCGTTGACGTTTTTGCAACCAACCATGAGATTTTGAATTGATTCTGAGAAGTTGATTTTTTCACTCCGATTTCGGAAAAGTGCTTTCCCAAGCTAATTTTTGTGATTTTATTTCACTTCTTACATGCTTATACTGGTTTATTATCATATGTACAATCAGTTTTGTATTCAGTGCTTTATTTGTAGCACTTGCTTTGTTAATTTTGACACTTTATTTCATGTGCGAGGTACATTGAGCTTTTTACTTGAGATTTGGATTTGTAGCATTCATATCTTGGATTTGCACACATGTGTGTGCATCCTTTTGTTTGTTTTCTTGGGTTTACACCTTTCTTGCAGAATATCCAATTGTTTTGAATGTGTACGAACACACATTCTAATACTTGTTTGCGTACGAACGCACATCCTATTGTCTGTTTGTTTGAATTTACACCTTTCTTGCAGGTTATCCGATCGATTTGAATGTGTACGAACACACATTCTAATATCTTGTCTGCTTGCTTAGGTTTTAACCTTTCTTGTAGGTGTATCTTATTCTGAATGTGTATGAACGCACATTCTAACACTCGTTTGTGTACGAACGTGCATCCTATTGTCTGCTTGTTTGGGTTTCACCTTTCTTGCAGGTGTATCTTGTTTCGAATGTGTACGAATGCATATTCTGATACTCATTTGCGTACGAACACGCATTTCTCTTGTCTGGGTTTCAATCTCTTGCACGTTTATTCGCATCGGATGTGTACGAATACACATCCCGATTATGCTTTGATGCCTCTGAGCATTACTCACCAGTTTTCTTTATTGCTTGGCAATAGTACTTGAAGTTTTCCGGAGTATTTCTTAGCTTGTTATTGCTTACGGATTGTTATCCGTATGGTATTTGTTATACCTTTTTATCACATTCTTTTACCGTTTTTCTAGAGAGCATGAGAAGTAGGGTTTTATCGATTTTCTTTCCATAAGAAGTAGGAATAGAGATGCATGATGGGGCTTCCGTAGTTGGGGCATGTTAAGGAATCCCTCTCATTTATTTAAAGATCCGTTTAGGGCAATTCTGTTTGCTACTTGTGTGTGGTTTATTTAAAATCCTCTTCTGTGTATAGGGAGGTACCTTGAGTCGTTGTGTTTACTTTTGTGCTTGCATAGGTCAAGAGTGGTTAGGCAAACCGCTAAGCACCACCACCAAGCAAAGATCCGCTTTGATGAAATCTACAAGTGTTGTATGTGATGATAATATGATGAGCACACAAAAAGGGTTCACAATCGACCCCCGCACAGTTCTAGTCTGTGTCATCTCAACACACGCGAATCATGTTACTTCCTTTATCAAGTCAATAATAAAAGTGGAAAGAGTTCCCTATTCTGACTTTCTACGCCTTCTCTCGGGGTTCAAACTTGTTCCTTTGATACCTACACTCATTGCTCTTCACTCTTGATAATTCATGTCATGATGTGATACCTTTCTTGGGAATTGAATGGTCGGCTCATGGTTGACTCTGGTATACTCGTTACCGTTGCAGGATATGAGACTTCCTTCTTCTCCTGCGCATATGTGAAACATTTTTTTGTGCATTGCGTTGTTTTTGTGCTTCTGCCAAAGCACTTACTTGCTTCATCCCCCTGCACCCCTTGGTTCTATAACCAAGCCGGATATAAGATAACTTCCCTTAGGACCGCTCGACTAGGATAACTCTAGAGCCTAGATATTAGGATTTCCATCCTTTGCATGTCAACATAGGTAGAGACTCCCCTTTATCCTCAACCATAGGTCCAATTTTGCATGATAACATTAGGGTAAAACTAGTTAGTCTCTCTTTGCATGTTTTCTTGTTTCTTTTGCATCTTTGCATGTAATAAAACTAAAACTTGATTTCTTTTTCTTGAAAATCAAAACACTTAATAATGGTTCAAAACTCCTTTTCAAAGGTAAAAGCAACCAACCTCACTTCAAACCTTTTTGTATTCAGACTTCTTTTCTTTTAAAAACCTTTTCAAAAAGAGTGTTCTCTTTCAAATCCAAACAAATTGCTACGTGTGTGAGCGGTCGGGCATAAGACTTCTTATAGCTGCAACGCCAAGCACGAGTTGCAATTGTGAGGATGTGGAATAGAACTTGCCCATAAAAACAATTGCAACCCACCAAAACATGTGAGCCGAACTACGACGCTCTAACTTTCGCATTGCACGAGGGAATACATGGGTATCATGTCACGGGGCTCGAACGAGCAAAACTTTGTAAAAACTTCCTTCTTTTCCCCGTGTTTTCTTTATTTTCTTTTCTTTCACATGCATTATAGCGATTAAGCGATAGATATATAACACACTCATTAGATAGAAAATAGAAGTGGATACCGTAGAGTACTATGGACGTGTGGGGTGCTAATACCTTCCCCTCGCGTAACAGACTCCCTTACCCGATCTCTCGGTCGTAAAACCGTGATTCCTCCCTTTCAGGTTTACTCGATGTTTTCATTTCCTCTCACGGGATAAAAAACGTTCGATGGCAACTTCATTGAAATCTTATCAGATGATGTTCAACCGGTTGTTTCAAGGTCGAGTTGCCCTGTCGCCAGTTCTGGGTGGCATGTTGATGGCATTCTTCCCCTTAAAGGTCGCTTCAAAGCATCTCTTCACAATTTTTATGTTCCTGTAAAGAGTGGTCATTAGTCCTTTGGGCGTGTAATACTTCATCTTCAAATGAACGATGAAGGGCAAAACGATCAGTTCGGTTAGAGTTGGCCTTTCCTTGCTACAATAGTATAGAGACATACAATCTATCATCAAGAATTGGACTTTGACCGCTTTAGTAATCTCGATTTCTCCTAAATAAGTTCGACTTAACCCCATGACTTTATGGTCGCGCCATTGAAGCCTGCAGATCAGAACCCGTGTAGGATGTCAGATGTTTCTCGTTGAGCTGCAATTTCAGGAATAAATGAGAGTATATGATGTTGATTGAGCTACCCAGGTCTACCAGTATGCGACGCACGTCGAAATTCCTCACTAGCAACTTCACGAGCAAGGGGATGATGGAGTTGAAGGACCCGCTAGGAAGGTATTGATTGTCTGGCTTAATGATTACCATCATCATCACCTCTGACTAGTATGATCTTCTTCGACACATCTTTGATATATGCGAAGTTAAAATTGTGATTAAAACCTATATTGGAAGGTTCTTGAATGAATGCACGTCTGAATTAACTGAGAACTACCCTACCTTAGGTTAAAATTTGTGGAATTTTCTATACAAAAAGAAACTCCAACTTATAGGCTCAAAGAGGTTGACTATGGATTAACATCCTTATATCTCCAATGTTTGGGAATTGAAAGAATGTCTTACATCATCAACAAAGTTTTATTCGAAAGCATATCAACATCAATTATGGGTATTTTATTTTCATCATCCTCCCTCCAATTTTGCATAACAAAAGTTTGATAAACAAAAGTCAATGACGTAAATATTAATTTTGAAAATAGAAAGCATAAATAAGTGCAAAGTGAATAACAATTGATTCAAAATAATGTAACACTCATTTCATTAAAATTTACACTTATAAACATATAAGTTTTAATGCAAATAAACAATACAAACAAGGAAATTGTGAATGAAAATAAAGCGTGGTCTAGTGACTAAATCAATGATGAGGATGAGTTGCCTTGTTGATCCATTGGCTTTAGGATATGACTTGAGATGCGTTGACCTAGTCTTCAGCCACTTTGTTTTGGTAGAGGATTATTGACAACATCGGGAAGAGGAATGTTTGCGAAAGACAAAATATTTCCTCTCATCAATTCTTGCACTCTTGCCTTTAGTGCAAAGCAGTTTTCAAGATCGTGACCTGTAGCTCCTTGATGAAATTCACAGTAGAGGTCAGACCTAAATCCGACTGGAAGATGATATGAAGGAGAAGGGGTTGCCCTTGTTATGATCAAACCTTTTTGGACCAAATAGGGATAAATTGCAATGTAAATCATAGGAATGGAATCAAATTGACCCTTATTCCCTTCATTACAATTCTGATTCTATCTCCGATTCTTGTGACTTTGGAAAGGAGCAGTCATAAGTTTTTGACTAGGAGGCCTTGAAAACAAAGGTTGAGGAAGATCCTTAGGAGACGGATCGTACATAAGTAGATGCACGGCTACTGACTGGTCCTGCCCTCGAACTGGAGTAAGATTAGAAAGACTTAGAAGAACATTCACTTCTGTTGTAATGATCGGTGGAAAGTAATCTTCTCTTCTCAATAGGTCTTATAAAGCTTCCATGATCCAACTCATCTGGATCTTCAACTGGTTAACCTCATTCCTCAATAATTCTTGTTCACATTGAAGTTCACCCATAGTTTTCTGAGGCATGCTTCAGGTTCAAAGTGTCGAGGAATCAGTTTGACCTTAGACCAAAAATTAAAGATGAAGATAGACGAAATGAGTTATCTTGACAACTTGAAATGAATGCATGAAGTATGCAGACCATGCAATGAAGTGCAATGTCATCAATGCAATGGATGCAATATTCAAAGGAAAGAACTTCAAATGGCATGGGGGAAATTCAGAGGTTGGAAAGATTATAAGGTAAAATCTACCTATCAACCCCTCACGGGTAGGCTCTATGAGTTTTGGATAAATGATCCTCGCCTCAGAAATATTATCATCAATCGCAATGAACTTGCAAAGTGACAACATTTTCAAGAGAGTCTCATCTTAATGTTCCAAAGAAACCACTTATTTAAAGGTTTTATAAAGGTTACTTAGAGTTATGGAACCTTTATTCAGAAGTTGATGCACACGCACTAACATACAAGACAAACAACCCCCTTAAAAAGCTCAACTCTAAGATGGGTCTTCGCGTCGGTCTGTAAGATAGCGATGTCCTATGGATCTAAGCTACATGACCACTTCCTAAATTAGGTGCACTTAGCTTGGGTAGTGGGCTTTTCTCAGCAATATCAATGATCCAACCCATAATTCCCATACAATGAAATATATCAACAGGAAAATAATCAAGGCATAGTGAAATAAATGACTGAAATGTAAACAAGAGATAAAGTACAAATTTGAAAGCAAGGTAAAATAATAAAAACACAAACACACGACTAACTAAACTATGATGAAATCGCTTTAGGGAAAGGTCTCCAGTGAAGTCGCCAACTATTGACACCTCGAAAATTACATCTTCGATCAATGAAGTTGTCGTCGAGATTTATTTATTCCGAAAGAGGAAAGGAAAAATATCGAATAAAACCCACAAGTGAAAATAAATGGTCAACGCAACCAAATAGAGGGTTCGGGAGTCAGTTATGCAACGGGAAGGTATTAACACCCCTCACATCCATCGTTTTTGTTGAGACTCATTTAGTTAATCATGTGTTTTTGTGTTAGTATGAAAATTTGATATCTTCTAAGTTAGAAAGGAGAAATAATAAAAAGGAGAAATGGTTTTGGATTTTTTATTATTTTGGTCGCCTCGTTTCAAAACCTCGTGCCTACGTATCCTCATGGTGCAATTAGGAAATTAGAGTGTCGTAGCTCAGGTAGAAAATGTTTGTTTGTTGATTCTTTTTGGTGGGAGATACTTGATCACATTTGAACGAAAACATTGCTACCCGAAGCATGGATCATGGAACGATTGCATCACTTCAAGAAAGGATGACAAAGTCTGGATTATGCACGGACTCTTGCTATCATCACATTCGACAGGAAAAGGCTCAATATTCATATGTGTAAGGAATGTTGTTTTGTCGCCACGACACGGGATGGAAAATCACTCCTTTTGAAAGGTTTTAAATTGAATATTCAAGTGGCAAAGAGTTTGAATGAGTTGAAAGGTTTTGCGATTATTCTTTAGGTTTAGAAGGGTGTTACACAATTAACCAATGAGTCTTTATGGATGCTATAAGAAAGTAAAAGAGTTAATTTAAGTCAATCACACCACACAGATGCATGAAAAGACCACCTCAGAACATTTATGGAAATAATGTGCACTTTTGAATGAAATCACTGATTGGTTTCAAATCTTCGTTGATGTAAAGTTTAGTAACGTTGTAGGTGTTTGTAACGGAAATGTGTATGGCTGTCCTGAACAAAAAGAATCGAAATGTAGCATTTCAAACCTCCTTCTTTGACTTTGGCATATTACATCAAGATGACAGTTGGAGAGGAGGTATCAATTTTCTGTTGACTGAATTTGATGAACTGTGATGCATATGATTCCTATAGTGTACAGATGATAATGTTCTTGCTACAAATGTATACATAAAATTTAGCAGATATAAAGTTTTGCATGTATCACAAACAGGTTTGTAGATAACATACATACCCAAGGTCTCGCAAAACCATGTTGACCTGTTGTTTTTTTCCACCAATTTGGATTTGTGTATAATCAATTTCATCCACCATACCAATGATATTTGCTCAAATATCAGGAAACTATTAAGTTGGCTCATGGAACTTAACAGATGCAAAACAGTGCATGAAAATATAAATAAAATAAAATTGAATGGTCAAAGAAACTTTGTTATCTATAAAGACTCATTTTTCCATTTTTCGATTATAAAATCACATAACGGAGTGAAGATAATAACTTTATCTGGGATCAGATGCTTGTTTATATCACCAACCGTGATTCCACATGTAAATTTCAAGACATGCTTCTTTTTTAAGCATATATTATAGATATACTAAAATGCTATAGTTTAATATTTAAACATTTATTTTATGCTCATTTTATTTATTATTAATTTTTTGTGATAAAATATATCACATTCTTATAAGTGGTTTGATTTATTATTATTTTTATACAGAAATGTATATTGTTTAATTTTATTCTATTATAATATTAATATTTTGTCAAAATTAATATTATTTTTAATTAATTGTTTTAATTAAATGGATTGTAAATTAAATTATTAGGTTTAAATTATTATATGACCAAATTTTAAGGTTAATTGCTTAATTTTTAATTAAAGGATCCATTTTTCACGTAGCAAAAACACATTCACATATAAAAGCTTAGTGGCTTGCAGTTTCACATAAAATGCATTTTTCTAAGCGTTGACATAAAATCAAACTCAAAACAAGACAAATTCACATAGCAATTACACACTCACTAAGCATCAACTAGATCTAAACAATATGTATCTTCTCAACAACTCGTTGATGAAACAAATTTGATTATGTTATTAAAGCTTTTACAATGTAACTAACCATGTAAATTTCAACAACTCATTAATGAAACGATGTGCATCAACCAAATCTAATTTCTCAAAAATTGCAACAATAAAAAAATATGCAGTCACTGAAAAAACAACAACATAATCAAAAAAACAAAAAAACATGTCATATATATGTTATACATGCCATATATATTGAGTGGAAGAAGGTGAAAATAAACATAAGACATAAGCAACAAAAAAAATGAAGAGTAATTTTATTTCAAATAAAATTAATAGTATTTGTAAATAAATAGTAGTTTATTATATTATATATATATATATATATATATATATATATATATATATATATATATATATATATATATATATATATATATATATATATATATATATAAAGAAATATCATAAAAAAATATGATAAAATTTACGTATAATACAAATTCTTTTAATTTGATTTCCTATATAAAATACAAACTGCAAATCGAATAAAAATAATTTTGTTTAAAAATATTTAAACTAATCTGAATCAAGTATAATTTTTTTTATTTTCAATTTAGTTTGGTTGAATTAACAGTTTTTTATCGAACCCGTTTAATTTTAAACACCTATAACAAAAGGTGAAGTGAATAAACAGAGAGAAAAAATTGTGAAAGTGATATAAAGTGGTAGTCAAATAGAAAAAATTGTGAAAATGACATGAAGTGGTAGTCAAATTGCATTTAACGTGCACAAATCTTTGTTTTGAGAGAAAAGAATATATTAAAAAAAATTAGGATGAGGTGTCGTTCTATCAAGTCAAAAGGGTATATGTGTATTTTCCTGAACATAAAATAATTTTATATTATTATAATTATTTATTAAATTTAAAGAAATGATATTTATATACTTAAAATTAAGTGTAAAAATTGTATCTTTGTGATATATTAATGTATTTTTAAAATTTGTATAAAAGTATCAAAATCAAAAAGCATGAAAAAAGAGATAGAGACACACTATACATTATCAAATATATATCTAAATTTGAGTGTTTAGATAACACATATACTTATCTAACAAATCGACCATCCATTCATTAAAAAAAAAAAGCCTAATTAACCATCCATATTTTTAGTGACAAATTTAAATAATAATGATTTGTCCCTAATCATCAATTGTTTCAATACGAAGCTTTATTTCCATATTAAGTACTTGGTTACTCCCTCTTAAAGTCAGCGAAATGATCGTTGACCATAAACACTAATCTATAATATAAGAAAAGTAGATGTTCTGGAAAATACCAAAATAACTTTTTCTCTTTGTCCTCCACCTCATTAATGTAGGGGTATTTTATGTCTAAAAAATATATTTTTTAACCAAATTGTACTATTAATCCTAACTCAAATATACTTACTTTTAATTGTGTACAAATTGCAATCATATGATTTTTGTAATTCACTTACAACCAAATAATAACTAAAAATAGTATAATTTTTGAATTTCAAATCATTTTTCTTTTCCCAAGACATCATTTTTCTGTCCTCTCTACAACCTTTCTCATCACATTATTTTTTCTTTTTCTTCTCACTCTTCCTCTTTTCAAACTTCTCTCTTTTTCATCTATCTCTTTCTAAATCATCTCCTTTCTTCCAACTTAAAGTTTTCAACACAAATCTCTATCATCTCTCTAGCAAACAAAAATCAAAAGCATGGATCAAAGTGAAATCAAGAAGGATAAAAGATGTTAATCCAAACCAATGATACGACTATGGCTATGGTGTTTCCGGTGATTTTTTGATTTGTTGATTTTTACACTTAATCTTTATAATTTTTACACTTAATATTTAAACTGCGATGCTTTGTATTTACAACTTCTTGGTAGTGATTTTTAAGAAGAAAGTATTGATTTTGTCTTTTATTTTATTATTTAGATCTAGAAAAGTTTGTGGAACTGATTTGATTTTAAACCGATGATTTTTCTAGCTTCTATGGGGAGGGTCGTTGGTGGAGTTAAGTTTTTAGGTGCAAAATGTATAACTTGGTAAGTCGAGATTTGTCTTTCTTCACCAAAAAACATTTTATCTTCTACATTCAACTTTCTGTACATAACATATGCTTTGTTGTTTCAACTTCTAATTGCAATATTTTTTAAGATTATGAAGGATTTTTTTCGTTTTTCTAAAGGAAAATGGAAGAATCGCTTGAATGTATGAAGATGGTGGTGAAGAATAATAAAGGAGGTAAATATTTCTAGAAAATAATTGGTTAGATTAAAAAATTAAATTCTAATTTTAATGGGTATACCTACTTCATCTCTTAATTATTTTAATTTTTGACTATTTTTTTAGTACAATATATTATAAAATATAAGATATAAAATATATTATATTAACTTCATTTTATCACGTTGTAGTATAAATTTATAGGTAAAATATTCATTCAAAATAATTATATATATTTATTAAGTATTATAATAATGTTTTTGCAGATACTTACAATATGACATAAATGATAAGGAAACAATGAAAAGAGTTGTTATCACTATGTAAGAATTTATGATTTTTTGTTGATTTTCTATTATAGATATGTATATAGTGAAAATAATGATTTGTCTTGCATTTTTATTTTGCATATATATTTCATCAACAACATCTCCAAAAGTGACCAGATTTGGACAAGAAGTAATGGAAGAATAGGAATGATGATAACACTCAATAAATAAATTATATTGATAAAAACACAAGATATGAGGTTTATGTTTTAAAAAAATAGTGAACATTTTTCTTCTTTTAAATTGAAAAGTTGATGGACTCCACGGATGTGTTTGATCATAAATGTAAAAGAAGAGAACTTGTTGTGTTTCATGCACACTTTTTCCCTTTTAATTTTGATTTTATTTTTCAATTTTGATTTTTCTTTCTTTGATTTCTCTCCATCTATTCAAACTATTATTATTTTTCATAATTTTTTATAATTTCTCATAATCTATAATATAAGAAAAGTAGATGTTCTGGAAAATACCAAAATAACCTTTTCTCTTTGTCCTCCACCTCATTAATGTAGGGGTATTTTATGTCTAAAAAATATTTTTTTTAACCAAATTGTACTATTAATCCTAACTCAAATGTACTTACTTTTAATTGTGTACAAATTGCAATCATATGATTTTTGTAATTCACTTACAACTAAATAATAACTAAAAATAGTATAATTTTTGAATTTCAAATCATTTTTCTTTTCCAAGACATCATTTTTCTGTCTCTCTACAACCTTTCTCATCACATTATTTTTCTTTTTCTTCTCACTCTTCCTCTTTTTCAAACTTCTCTCTTTCTTTTCATCTATCTCTTTCTAAATCATCTCCTTTCTTCCAACTTAAAGTTTTCAACACAAATCTCTATCATCTCTCTAGCAAACAAAAATCAAAAGCATGGATCAAAGTGAAATCAAGAAGGATAAAAGATGTTAATCCAAACCAATGATACGACTATGGCTATGGTGTTTCGGTGATTTTTGATTTGTTGATTTTTACACTTAATCTTTATAATTTTTACACTTAATATTTAAACTGCGATCGCTTTGTATTTACAACTTCTTGGTAGTGATTTTTAAGAAGAAAGTATTGATTTTGTCTTTTATTTTATTATTTAGATCTAGAAAAGTTTGTGGAACTGATTTGATTTTAAACGATGATTTTTCTAGCTTCTATGGGGAGGGTCGTTGGTGGAGTTAAGTTTTAGGTGCAAAATGTATAACTTGGTAAGTCTGAGTCTTTCTTCACCAAAAACATTTTATCTTCTACATTCAACTTTCTGTACATAACATATGCTTTGTTGTTTCAACTTCTAATTGCAATATTTTTTGAGATTATGAAGGATTTTTTTCGTTTTTCTAAAGGAAAATGGAAGAATCGCTTGAATGTATGAAGATGGTGGTGAAGAATAATAAAGGAGGTAAATATTTCTAGAAAATAATTGGTTAGATTAAAAAATTAAATTCTAATTTTAATGGGTATACCTACTTCATCTCTTAATTATTTTAATTTTGACTATTTTTTAGTACAATATATTATAAAATATAAGATATAAAATATATTATATTAACTTCATTTTATCACGTTGTAGTATAAATTTATAGGTAAAATATTCATTCAAAATAATTATATATATTTATTAAGTATTATAATAATGTTTTTGCAGATACTTACAATATGACATAAATGATAAGGAAACAATGAAAAGAGTTGTTATCACTATGTAAGAATTTATGATTTTTTGTTGATTTTCTATTATAGTTATGTATATAGTGAAAATAATGATTTGTCTTGCATTTTTATTTTGCATATATATATTTCATCAACAACATCTCCAAAAGTGACCAGATTTGGACAAGAAGTAATGGAAGAATAGGAATGATGATAACACTCAATAAATAAATTATATTGATAAAAACACAAGATATGAGGTTTATGTTTTAAAAAAATAGTGAACATTTTTCTTCTTTTAAATTGAAAAGTTGATGGACTCCACGGATGTGTTTGATCATAAATGTAAAGAAGAGAACTTGTTGTGTTTCATGCACACTTTTTCCCTTTTAATTTTGATTTTATTTTTCAATTTTGATTTTTCTTTCTTTGATTTCTCTCCATCTATTCAAACTATTATTATTTTTCATAATTTTTTTTATAATTTCTCATAATCTATAATATAAGAAAAGTAGATGTTCTGGAAAATACCAAAATAACCTTTTCTCTTTGTCCTCCACCTCATTAATGTAGGGGTATTTTATGTCTAAAAAATATATTTTTTAACCAAATTGTACTATTAATCCTAACTCAAATGTACTTACTTTTAATTGTGTACAAATTGCAATCATATGATTTTTGTAATTCACTTACAACTAAATAATAACTAAAAATAGTATAATTTTTGAATTTCAAATCATTTTTCTTTTTCCAAGACATCATTTTTCTGTCCTCTCTACAACCTTTCTCATCACATTATTTTTTCTTTTTCTTCTCACTCTTCCTCTTTTTCAAACTTCTCTCTTTCTTTTTCATCTATCTCTTTCTAAATCATCTCCCTTTCTTCCAACTTAAAGTTTTCAACAAAAATCAAAAGCATGGATCAAAGTGAAATCAAGAAGGATAAAAGATGTTAATCCAAACCAATGATACGACTATGGCTATGGTGTTTCCGGTGATTTTTTTGATTTGTTGATTTTTTACACTTAATCTTTATAATTTTTACACTTAATATTTAAACTGATCGCTTTGTATTTACAACTTCTTGGTAGTGATTTTTAAGAAGAAAGTATTGATTTTGTCTTTTATTTTATTATTTAGATCTAGAAAAGTTTGTGGAACTGATTTGATTTTAAACTGACAGATTTTTCTAGCTTCTATGGGGGAGGGGTCGTTGGTGGAGTTAAGTTTTTAGGTGCAAAAATGTATAACTTGGTAAGTCTGAGATTTGTCTTTCTTCACCAAAAAACATTTTATCTTCTACATTCAACTTTCTGTACATAACATATGCTTTGTTGTTTCAACTTCTAATTGCAATATTTTTTGAGATTATGAAGGATTTTTTTCGTTTTTCTAAAGGAAAATGGAAGAATCGCTTGAATGTATGAAGATGGTGGTGAAGAATAATAAAGGAGGTAAATATTTCTAGAAAATAATTGGTTAGATTAAAAAATTAAATTCTAATTTTAATGGGTATACCTACTTCATCTCTTAATTATTTTAATTTTTGACTATTTTTTTAGTACAATATATTATAAAATATAAGATATAAAATATATTATATTAACTTCATTTTATCACGTTGTAGTATAAATTTATAGGTAAAATATTCATTCAAAATAATTATATATATTTATTAAGTATTATAATAATGTTTTTGCAGATACTTACAATATGACATAAATGATAAGGGAAACAATGAAAAGAGTTGTTATCACTATGTAAGAATTTATGATTTTTTGTTGATTTTCTATTATAGATATGTATATAGTGAAAATAATGATTTGTCTTGCATTTTTATTTTGCATATATATATTTCATCAACAACATCTCCAAAAGTGACCAGATTTGGACAAGAAGTAATGGAAGAATAGGAATGATGATAACACTCAATAAATAAATTATATTGATAAAAACACAAGATATGAGGTTTATGTTTTAAAAAAATAGTGAACATTTTTCTTCTTTTAAATTGAAAAGTTGATGGACTCCACGGATGTGTTTGATCATAAATGTAAAAGAAGAGAACTTGTTGTGTTTCATGCACACTTTTTCCTTTTAATTTTGATTTTATTTTTCAATTTTGATTTTTCTTTCTTTGATTTCTCTCCATCTATTCAAACTATTATTATTTTTCATAATTTTTTTTATAATTTCTCATAATCTATAATATAAGAAAAGTAGATGTTCTGGAAAATACCAAAATAACCTTTTCTCTTTGTCCTCCACCTCATTAATGTAGGGGTATTTTATGTCTAAAAAATATATTTTTTAACCAAATTGTACTATTAATCCTAACTCAAATGTACTTACTTTTAATTGTGTACAAATTGCAATCATATGATTTTTGTAATTCACTTACAACTAAATAATAACTAAAAATAGTATAATTTTTGAATTTCAAATCATTTTTCTTTTCCAAGACATCATTTTTCTGTCCTCTCTACAACCTTTCTCATCACATTATTTTTTCTTTTTCTTCTCACTCTTCCTCTTTTTCAAACTTCTCTCTTTCTTTTTCATCTATCTCTTTCTAAATCATCTCCCTTTCTTCCAACTTAAAGTTTTCAACACAAATCTCTATCATCTCTCTAGCAAACAAAAATCAAAAGCATGGATCAAAGTGAAATCAAGAAGGATAAAAGATGTTAATCCAAACCAATGATACGACTATGGCTATGGTGTTCCGGTGATTTTTTGATTTGTTGATTTTTACACTTAATCTTTATAATTTTTACACTTAATATTTAAACTGCATCGCTTTGTATTTACAACTTACTGGTAGTGATTTTTAAGAAGAAAGTATTGATTTTGTCTTTTATTTTATTATTTAGATCTAGAAAAGTTTGTGGAACTGATTTGATTTTAAACTGATGATTTTTCTAGCTTCTATGGGGAGGGTCGTTGGTGGAGTTAAGTTTTAGGTGCAAAATGTATAACTTGGTAAGTCGAGATTTGTCTTTCTTCACCAAAAACATTTTATCTTCTACATTCAACTTTCTGTACATAACATATGCTTTGTTGTTTCAACTTCTAATTGCAATATTTTTTGAGATTATGAAGGATTTTTTTCGTTTTTCTAAAGGAAAATGGAAGAATCGCTTGAATGTATGAAGATGGTGGTGAAGAATAATAAAGGAGGTAAATATTTCTAGAAAATAATTGGTTAGATTAAAAAATTAAATTCTAATTTTAATGGGTATACCTACTTCATCTCTTAATTATTTTAATTTTTGACTATTTTTTTAGTACAATATATTATAAAATATAAGATATAAAATATATTATATTAACTTCATTTTATCACGTTGTAGTATAAATTTATAGGTAAAATATTCATTCAAAATAATTATATATATTTATTAAGTATTATAATAATGTTTTGCAGATACTTACAATATGACATAAATGATAAGGAAACAATGAAAAGAGTTGTTATCACTATGTAAGAATTTATGATTTTTTGTTGATTTTCTATTATAGTTATGTATATAGTGAAAATAATGATTTGTCTTGCATTTTTATTTTGCATATATATATTTCATCAACAACATCTCCAAAAGTGACCAGATTTGGACAAGAAGTAATGGAAGAATAGGAATGATGATAACACTCAATAAATAAATTATATTGATAAAAACACAAGATATGAGGTTTATGTTTTAAAAAAATAGTGAACATTTTTCTTCTTTTAAATTGAAAAGTTGATGGACTCCACGGATGTGTTTGATCATAAATGTAAAAGAAGAGAACTTGTTGTGTTTCATGCACACTTTTTCCCTTTTAATTTTGATTTTATTTTTCAATTTTGATTTTTCTTTCTTTGATTTCTCTCCATCTATTCAAACTATTATTATTTTTCATAATTTTTTTTATAATTTCTCATAATCTATAATATAAGAAAAGTAGATGTTCTGGAAAATACCAAAATAACCTTTTCTCTTTGTCCTCCACCTCATTAATGTAGGGGTATTTTATGTCTAAAAAATATATTTTTTAACCAAATTGTACTATTAATCCTAACTCAAATGTACTTACTTTTAATTGTGTACAAATTGCAATCATATGATTTTTGTAATTCACTTACAACTAAATAATAACTAAAAATAGTATAATTTTTGAATTTCAAATCATTTTTCTTTTCCAAGACATCATTTTTCTGTCCTCTCTACAACCTTTCTCATCACATTATTTTTTCTTTTTCTTCTCACTCTTCCTCTTTTTCAAACTTCTCTCTTTCTTTTTCATCTATCTCTTTCTAAATCATCTCCCTTTCTTCCAACTTAAAGTTTTCAACACAAATCTCTATCATCTCTCTAGCAAACAAAATCAAAAGCATGGATCAAAGTGAAATCAAGAAGGATAAAAGATGTTAATCCAAACCAATGATACGACTATGGCTATGGTGTTTCCGGTGATTTTTTTGATTTGTTGATTTTTTACACATAATCTTTATAATTTTTTACACTTAATATTTAAACTGCAGTCTGCTTTGTATTTACAACTTACTGGTAGTGATTTTTAAGAAGAAAGTATTGATTTTGTCTTTTATTTTATTATTTAGATCTAGAAAAGTTTGTGGAACTGATTTGATTTTAAATGATAGATTTTTCTAGCTTCTATGGGGAGGGTCGTTGGTGGAGTTAAGTTTTTAGGTGCAAAATGTATAACTTGGTAAGTGAGATTTGTCTTTCTTCACCAAAAACATTTTATCTTCTACATTCAACTTTCGTACATAACATATGCTTTGTTGTTTCAACTTCTAATTGCAATATTTTTTGAGATTATGAAGGATTTTTTTCGTTTTTCTAAAGGAAAATGGAAGAATCGCTTGAATGTATGAAGATGGTGGTGAAGAATAATAAAGGAGGTAAATATTTCTAGAAAATAATTGGTTAGATTAAAAAATTAAATTCTAATTTTAATGGGTATACCTACTTCATCTCTTAATTATTTTAATTTTTGACTATTTTTTTAGTACAATATATTATAAAATATAAGATATAAAATATATTATATTAACTTCATTTTATCACGTTGTAGTATAAATTTATAGGTAAAATATTCATTCAAAATAATTATATATATTTATTAAGTATTATAATAATGTTTTTGCAGATACTTACAATATGACATAAATGATAAGGGAAACAATGAAAAGAGTTGTTATCACTATGTAAGAATTTATGATTTTTTGTTGATTTTCTATTATAGATATGTATATAGTGAAAATAATGATTTGTCTTGCATTTTTATTTTGCATATATATATTTCATCAACAACATCTCCAAAAGTGACCAGATTTGGACAAGAAGTAATGGAAGAATAGGAATGATGATAACACTCAATAAATAAATTATATTGATAAAAACACAAGATATGAGGTTTATGTTTTAAAAAAATAGTGAACATTTTTCTTCTTTTAAATTGAAAAGTTGATGGACTCCACGGATGTGTTTGATCATAAATGTAAAAGAAGAGAACTTGTTGTGTTTCATGCACACTTTTTCCTTTTAATTTTGATTTTATTTTTCAATTTTGATTTTTCTTTCTTTGATTTCTCTCCATCTATTCAAACTATTATTATTTTTCATAATTTTTTATAATTTCTCATAATCTATAATATAAGAAAAGTAGATGTTCGGAAAATACCAAAATAACCTTTTCTCTTTGTCCTCCACCTCATTAATGTAGGGTATTTTATGTCTAAAAAATATATTTTTTAACCAAATTGTACTATTAATCCTAACTCAAATGTACTTACTTTTAATTGTGTACAAATTGCAATCATATGATTTTTGTAATTCACTTACAACTAAATAATAACTAAAAATAGTATAATTTTGAATTTCAAATCATTTTTCTTTTTCCAAGACATCATTTTTCTGTCCTCTCTACAACCTTTCTCATCACATTATTTTTTCTTTTTCTTCTCACTCTTCCTCTTTTTCAAACTTCTCTCTTTCTTTTTCATCTATCTCTTTCTAAATCATCTCCCTTTCTTCCAACTTAAAGTTTTCAACACAAATCTCTCTATCATCTCTCTAGCAAACAAAAATCAAAAGCATGGATCAAAGTGAAATCAAGAAGGATAAAAGATGTTAATCCAAACCAATGATACGACTATGGCTATGGTGTTTCCGGTGATTTTTTTGATTTGTTGATTTTTTACACTTAATCTTTATAATTTTTTACACTTAATATTTAAACTGCAGTCTGCTTTGTATTTACAACTTCTGGTAGTGATTTTTAAGAAGAAAGTATTGATTTTGTCTTTTATTTTATTATTTAGATCTAGAAAAGTTTGTGGAACTGATTTGATTTTAAACGATGATTTTTCTAGCTTCTATGGGGAGGGTCGTTGGTGGAGTTAAGTTTTTAGGTGCAAAATGTATAACTTGGTAAGTCGAGATTTGTCTTTCTTCACCAAAAACATTTTATCTTCTACATTCAACTTTCTGTACATAACATATGCTTTGTTGTTTCAACTTCTAATTGCAATATTTTTTGAGATTATGAAGGATTTTTTTCGTTTTTCTAAAGGAAAATGGAAGAATCGCTTGAATGTATGAAGATGGTGGTGAAGAATAATAAAGGAGGTAAATATTTCTAGAAAATAATTGGTTAGATTAAAAAATTAAATTCTAATTTTAATGGGTATACCTACTTCATCTCTTAATTATTTTAATTTTTGACTATTTTTTTAGTACAATATATTATAAAATATAAGATATAAAATATATTATATTAACTTCATTTTATCACGTTGTAGTATAAATTTATAGGTAAAATATTCATTCAAAATAATTATATATATTTATTAAGTATTATAATAATGTTTTTGCAGATACTTACAATATGACATAAATGATAAGGGAAACAATGAAAAGAGTTGTTATCACTATGTAAGAATTTATGATTTTTTGTTGATTTTCTATTATAGATATGTATATAGTGAAAATAATGATTTGTCTTGCATTTTTATTTTGCATATATATATTTCATCAACAACATCTCCAAAAGTGACCAGATTTGGACAAGAAGTAATGGAAGAATAGGAATGATGATAACACTCAATAAATAAATTATATTGATAAAAACACAAGATATGAGGTTTATGTTTTAAAAAAATAGTGAACATTTTTCTTCTTTTAAATTGAAAAGTTGATGGACTCCACGGATGTGTTTGATCATAAATGTAAAAGAAGAGAACTTGTTGTGTTTCATGCACACTTTTTCCTTTTAATTTTGATTTTATTTTTCAATTTTGATTTTTCTTTCTTTGATTTCTCTCCATCTATTCAAACTATTATTATTTTTCATAATTTTTTTTATAATTTCTCATAATCTATAATATAAGAAAAGTAGATGTTCTGGAAAATACCAAAATAACCTTTTCTCTTTGTCCTCCACCTCATTAATGTAGGGGTATTTTATGTCTAAAAAATATATTTTTTAACCAAATTGTACTATTAATCCTAACTCAAATGTACTTACTTTTAATTGTGTACAAATTGCAATCATATGATTTTTGTAATTCACTTACAACTAAATAATAACTAAAAATAGTATAATTTTTGAATTTCAAATCATTTTTCTTTTCCAAGACATCATTTTTCTGTCCTCTCTACAACCTTTCTCATCACATTATTTTTCTTTTTCTTCTCACTCTTCCTCTTTTTCAAACTTCTCTTTCTTTTCATCTATCTCTTTCTAAATCATCTCCCTTTCTTCCAACTTAAAGTTTTCAACACAAATCTCTATCATCTCTCTAGCAAACAAAAATCAAAAGCATGGATCAAAGTGAAATCAAGAAGGATAAAAGATGTTAATCCAAACCAATGATACGACTATGGCTATGGTGTTTCCGGTGATTTTTTGATTTGTTGATTTTTACACTTAATCTTTATAATTTTTACACTTAATATTTAAACTGATCGCTTTGTATTTACAACTTCTTGGTAGTGATTTTTAAGAAGAAAGTATTGATTTTGTCTTTTATTTTATTATTTAGATCTAGAAAAGTTTGTGGAACTGATTTGATTTTAAACCATGATTTTTCTAGCTTCTATGGGGAGGGGTCGTTGGTGGAGTTAAGTTTTAGGTGCAAAATGTATAACTTGGTAAGTCGAGATTTGTCTTTCTTCACCAAAAACATTTTATCTTCTACATTCAACTTTCTGTACATAACATATGCTTTGTTGTTTCAACTTCTAATTGCAATATTTTTTGAGATTATGAAGGATTTTTTTCGTTTTTCTAAAGGAAAATGGAAGAATCGCTTGAATGTATGAAGATGGTGGTGAAGAATAATAAAGGAGGTAAATATTTCTAGAAAATAATTGGTTAGATTAAAAAATTAAATTCTAATTTTAATGGGTATACCTACTTCATCTCTTAATTATTTTAATTTTTGACTATTTTTTTAGTACAATATATTATAAAATATAAGATATAAAATATATTATATTAACTTCATTTTATCACGTTGTAGTATAAATTTATAGGTAAAATATTCATTCAAAATAATTATATATATTTATTAAGTATTATAATAATGTTTTTGCAGATACTTACAATATGACATAAATGATAAGGGAAACAATGAAAAGAGTTGTTATCACTATGTAAGAATTTATGATTTTTTGTTGATTTTCTATTATAGATATGTATATAGTGAAAATAATGATTTGTCTTGCATTTTTATTTTGCATATATATTTCATCAACAACATCTCCAAAAGTGACCAGATTTGGACAAGAAGTAATGGAAGAATAGGAATGATGATAACACTCAATAAATAAATTATATTGATAAAAACACAAGATATGAGGTTTATGTTTTAAAAAAATAGTGAACATTTTTCTTCTTTTAAATTGAAAAGTTGATGGACTCCACGGATGTGTTTGATCATAAATGTAAAAGAAGAGAACTTGTTGTGTTTCATGCACACTTTTTCCTTTTAATTTTGATTTTATTTTTCAATTTTGATTTTTCTTTCTTTGATTTCTCTCCATCTATTCAAACTATTATTATTTTTCATAATTTTTTTTATAATTTCTCATAATCTATAATATAAGAAAAGTAGATGTTCTGGAAAATACCAAAATAACCTTTTTCTTTGTCCTCCACCTCATTAATGTAGGGTATTTTATGTCTAAAAATATATTTTTAACCAAATTGTACTATTAATCCTAACTCAAATGTACTTACTTTTAATTGTGTACAAATTGCAATCATATGATTTTTGTAATTCACTTACAACTAAATAATAACTAAAAATAGTATAATTTTTGAATTTCAAATCATTTTTCTTTTCCAAGACATCATTTTTCTGTCTCTCTACAACCTTTCTCATCACATTATTTTTCTTTTTCTTCTCACTCTTCCTCTTTTTCAAACTTCTCTCTTTCTTTTCATCTATCTCTTTCTAAATCATCTCCTTTCTTCCAACTTAAAGTTTTCAACACAAATCTCTATCATCTCTCTAGCAAACAAAAATCAAAAGCATGGATCAAAGTGAAATCAAGAAGGATAAAAGATGTTAATCCAAACCAATGATACGACTATGGCTATGGTGTTTCCGGTGATTTTTTTGATTTGTTGATTTTTTACACTTAATCTTTATAATTTTTTACACTTAATATTTAAACTGCGAGTCTGCTTTGTATTTACAACTTACTGGTAGTGATTTTTAAGAAGAAAGTATTGATTTTGTCTTTTATTTTATTATTTAGATCTAGAAAAGTTTGTGGAACTGATTTGATTTTAAACTGACAGATTTTTCTAGCTTCTATGGGGGAGGGGTCGTTGGTGGAGTTAAGTTTTTAGGTGCAAAAATGTATAACTTGGTAAGTCTGAGATTTGTCTTTCTTCACCAACAAACATTTTATCTTCTACATTCAACTTTCGTACATAACATATGCTTTGTTGTTTCAACTTCTAATTGCAATATTTTTTGAGATTATGAAGGATTTTTTTCGTTTTTCTAAAGGAAAATGGAAGAATCGCTTGAATGTATGAAGATGGTGGTGAAGAATAATAAAGGAGGTAAATATTTCTAGAAAATAATTGGTTAGATTAAAAAATTAAATTCTAATTTTAATGGGTATACCTACTTCATCTCTTAATTATTTTAATTTTTGACTATTTTTTTAGTACAATATATTATAAAATATAAGATATAAAATATATTATATTAACTTCATTTTATCACGTTGTAGTATAAATTTATAGGTAAAATATTCATTCAAAATAATTATATATATTTATTAAGTATTATAATAATGTTTTTGCAGATACTTACAATATGACATAAATGATAAGGGAAACAATGAAAAGAGTTGTTATCACTATGTAAGAATTTATGATTTTTTGTTGATTTTCTATTATAGATATGTATATAGTGAAAATAATGATTTGTCTTGCATTTTTATTTTGCATATATATATTTCATCAACAACATCTCCAAAAGTGACCAGATTTGGACAAGAAGTAATGGAAGAATAGGAATGATGATAACACTCAATAAATAAATTATATTGATAAAAACACAAGATATGAGGTTTATGTTTTAAAAAAATAGTGAACATTTTTCTTCTTTTAAATTGAAAAGTTGATGGACTCCACGGATGTGTTTGATCATAAATGTAAAAGAAGAGAACTTGTTGTGTTTCATGCACACTTTTTCCCTTTTAATTTTGATTTTATTTTTCAATTTTGATTTTTCTTTCTTTGATTTCTCTCCATCTATTCAAACTATTATTATTTTTCATAATTTTTTATAATTTCTCATAATCTATAATATAAGAAAAGTAGATGTTCGGAAAATACCAAAATAACCTTTTCTCTTTGTCCTCCACCTCATTAATGTAGGGTATTTTATGTCTAAAAAATATATTTTTTAACCAAATTGTACTATTAATCCTAACTCAAATGTACTTACTTTTAATTGTGTACAAATTGCAATCATATGATTTTTGTAATTCACTTACAACTAAATAATAACTAAAAATAGTATAATTTTTGAATTTCAAATCATTTTTCTTTTTCCAAGACATCATTTTTCTGTCCTCTCTACAACCTTTCTCATCACATTATTTTTTCTTTTTCTTCTCACTCTTCCTCTTTTTCAAACTTCTCTCTTTCTTTTTCATCTATCTCTTTCTAAATCATCTCCCTTTCTTCCAACTTAAAGTTTTCAACACAAATCTCTCTATCATCTCTCTAGCAAACAAAAATCAAAAGCATGGATCAAAGTGAAATCAAGAAGGATAAAAGATGTTAATCCAAACCAATGATACGACTATGGCTATGGTGTTTCCGGTGATTTTTTTGATTTGTTGATTTTTTACACTTAATCTTTATAATTTTTTACACTTAATATTTAAACTGCAGTCTGCTTTGTATTTACAACTTACTGGTAGTGATTTTTAAGAAGAAAGTATTGATTTTGTCTTTTATTTTATTATTTAGATCTAGAAAAGTTTGTGGAACTGATTTGATTTTAAACGATAGATTTTTCTAGCTTCTATGGGGAAGGGGTCGTTGGTGGAGTTAAGTTTTTAGGTGCAAAAATGTATAACTTGGTAAGTCTGAGATTTGTCTTTCTTCACCAAAAAACATTTTATCTTCTACATTCAACTTTCTGTACATAACATATGCTTTGTTGTTTCAACTTCTAATTGCAATATTTTTTGAGATTATGAAGGATTTTTTTCGTTTTTCTAAAGGAAAATGGAAGAATCGCTTGAATGTATGAAGATGGTGGTGAAGAATAATAAAGGAGGTAAATATTTCTAGAAAATAATTGGTTAGATTAAAAAATTAAATTCTAATTTTAATGGGTATACCTACTTCATCTCTTAATTATTTTAATTTTTGACTATTTTTTTAGTACAATATATTATAAAATATAAGATATAAAATATATTATATTAACTTCATTTTATCACGTTGTAGTATAAATTTATAGGTAAAATATTCATTCAAAATAATTATATATATTTATTAAGTATTATAATAATGTTTTTGCAGATACTTACAATATGACATAAATGATAAGGAAACAATGAAAAGAGTTGTTATCACTATGTAAGAATTTATGATTTTTTGTTGATTTTCTATTATAGTTATGTATATAGTGAAAATAATGATTTGTCTTGCATTTTTATTTTGCATATATATATTTCATCAACAACATCTCCAAAAGTGACCAGATTTGGACAAGAAGTAATGGAAGAATAGGAATGATGATAACACTCAATAAATAAATTATATTGATAAAAACACAAGATATGAGGTTTATGTTTTAAAAAAATAGTGAACATTTTTCTTCTTTTAAATTGAAAAGTTGATGGACTCCACGGATGTGTTTGATCATAAATGTAAAAGAAGAGAACTTGTTGTGTTTCATGCACACTTTTCCCTTTTAATTTTGATTTTATTTTTCAATTTTGATTTTTCTTTCTTTGATTTCTCTCCATCTATTCAAACTATTATTATTTTTCATAATTTTTTTTATAATTTCTCATAATCTATAATATAAGAAAAGTAGATGTTCTGGAAAATACCAAAATAACCTTTTCTCTTTGTCCTCCACCTCATTAATGTAGGGGTATTTTATGTCTAAAAAATATATTTTTTAACCAAATTGTACTATTAATCCTAACTCAAATGTACTTACTTTTAATTGTGTACAAATTGCAATCATATGATTTTTGTAATTCACTTACAACTAAATAATAACTAAAAATAGTATAATTTTTGAATTTCAAATCATTTTTCTTTTTCCAAGACATCATTTTTCTGTCCTCTCTACAACCTTTCTCATCACATTATTTTTTCTTTTTCTTCTCACTCTTCCTCTTTTTCAAACTTCTCTCTTTCTTTTTCATCTATCTCTTTCTAAATCATCTCCCTTTCTTCCAACTTAAAGTTTTCAACACAAATCTCTCTATCATCTCTCTAGCAAACAAAAATCAAAAGCATGGATCAAAGTGAAATCAAGAAGGATAAAAGATGTTAATCCAAACCAATGATACGACTATGGCTATGGTGTTTCCGGTGATTTTTTTGATTTGTTGATTTTTTACACTTAATCTTTATAATTTTTTACACTTAATATTTAAACTGATGCTTTGTATTTACAACTTCTTGGTAGTGATTTTTAAGAAGAAAGTATTGATTTTGTCTTTTATTTTATTATTTAGATCTAGAAAAGTTTGTGGAACTGATTTGATTTTAAAATGATTTTTCTAGCTTCTATGGGGAGGGGTCGTTGGTGGAGTTAAGTTTTAGGTGCAAAATGTATAACTTGGTAAGTCGAGATTTGTCTTTCTTCACCAAAAAACATTTTATCTTCTACATTCAACTTTCTGTACATAACATATGCTTTGTTGTTTCAACTTCTAATTGCAATATTTTTTGAGATTATGAAGGATTTTTTTCGTTTTTCTAAAGGAAAATGGAAGAATCGCTTGAATGTATGAAGATGGTGGTGAAGAATAATAAAGGAGGTAAATATTTCTAGAAAATAATTGGTTAGATTAAAAAATTAAATTCTAATTTTAATGGGTATACCTACTTCATCTCTTAATTATTTTAATTTTTGACTATTTTTTTAGTACAATATATTATAAAATATAAGATATAAAATATATTATATTAACTTCATTTTATCACGTTGTAGTATAAATTTATAGGTAAAATATTCATTCAAAATAATTATATATATTTATTAAGTATTATAATAATGTTTTTGCAGATACTTACAATATGACATAAATGATAAGGGAAACAATGAAAAGAGTTGTTATCACTATGTAAGAATTTATGATTTTTTGTTGATTTTCTATTATAGTTATGTATATAGTGAAAATAATGATTTGTCTTGCATTTTTATTTTGCATATATATATTTCATCAACAACATCTCCAAAAGTGACCAGATTTGGACAAGAAGTAATGGAAGAATAGGAATGATGATAACACTCAATAAATAAATTATATTGATAAAAACACAAGATATGAGGTTTATGTTTTAAAAAAATAGTGAACATTTTTCTTCTTTTAAATTGAAAAGTTGATGGACTCCACGGATGTGTTTGATCATAAATGTAAAAGAAGAGAACTTGTTGTGTTTCATGCACACTTTTTCCCTTTTAATTTTGATTTTATTTTTCAATTTTGATTTTTCTTTCTTTGATTTCTCTCCATCTATTCAAACTATTATTATTTTTCATAATTTTTTTTATAATTTCTCATAATCTATAATATAAGAAAAGTAGATGTTCTGGAAAATACCAAAATAACCTTTTCTCTTTGTCCTCCACCTCATTAATGTAGGGGTATTTTATGTCTAAAAAATATATTTTTTAACCAAATTGTACTATTAATCCTAACTCAAATGTACTTACTTTTAATTGTGTACAAATTGCAATCATATGATTTTTGTAATTCACTTACAACTAAATAATAACTAAAAATAGTATAATTTTGAATTTCAAATCATTTTTCTTTTTCCAAGACATCATTTTTCTGTCCTCTCTACAACCTTTCTCATCACATTATTTTTTCTTTTTCTTCTCACTCTTCCTCTTTTTCAAACTTCTCTCTTTCTTTTTCATCTATCTCTTTCTAAATCATCTCCCTTTCTTCCAACTTAAAGTTTTCAACACAAATCTCTCTATCATCTCTCTAGCAAACAAAAATCAAAAGCATGGATCAAAGTGAAATCAAGAAGGATAAAAGATGTTAATCCAAACCAATGATACGACTATGGCTATGGTGTTTCCGGTGATTTTTTTGATTTGTTGATTTTTTACACTTAATCTTTATAATTTTTTACACTTAATATTTAAACTGCAGTCTGCTTTGTATTTACAACTTACTGGTAGTGATTTTTAAGAAGAAAGTATTGATTTTGTCTTTTATTTTATTATTTAGATCTAGAAAAGTTTGTGGAACTGATTTGATTTTAAACTGACAGATTTTTCTAGCTTCTATGGGGGAGGGGTCGTTGGTGGAGTTAAGTTTTTAGGTGCAAAAATGTATAACTTGGTAAGTCTGAGATTTGTCTTTCTTCACCAAAAAACATTTTATCTTCTACATTCAACTTTCTGTACATAACATATGCTTTGTTGTTTCAACTTCTAATTGCAATATTTTTTGAGATTATGAAGGATTTTTTTCGTTTTTCTAAAGGAAAATGGAAGAATCGCTTGAATGTATGAAGATGGTGGTGAAGAATAATAAAGGAGGTAAATATTTCTAGAAAATAATTGGTTAGATTAAAAAATTAAATTCTAATTTTAATGGGTATACCTACTTCATCTCTTAATTATTTTAATTTTTGACTATTTTTTTAGTACAATATATTATAAAATATAAGATATAAAATATATTATATTAACTTCATTTTATCACGTTGTAGTATAAATTTATAGGTAAAATATTCATTCAAAATAATTATATATATTTATTAAGTATTATAATAATGTTTTTGCAGATACTTACAATATGACATAAATGATAAGGAAACAATGAAAAGAGTTGTTATCACTATGTAAGAATTTATGATTTTTGTTGATTTTCTATTATAGTTATGTATATAGTGAAAATAATGATTTGTCTTGCATTTTATTTTGCATATATATATTTCATCAACAACATCTCCAAAAGTGACCAGATTTGGACAAGAAGTAATGGAAGAATAGGAATGATGATAACACTCAATAAATAAATTATATTGATAAAAACACAAGATATGAGGTTTATGTTTTAAAAAAATAGTGAACATTTTTCTTCTTTTAAATTGAAAAGTTGATGGACTCCACGGATGTGTTTGATCATAAATGTAAAAGAAGAGAACTTGTTGTGTTTCATGCACTTTTTCCCTTTTAATTTTGATTTTATTTTTCAATTTTGATTTTTCTTTCTTTGATTTCTCTCCATCTATTCAAACTATTATTATTTTTCATAATTTTTTTTATAATTTCTCATAATCTATAATATAAGAAAAGTAGATGTTCTGGAAAATACCAAAATAACCTTTTCTCTTTGTCCTCCACCTCATTAATGTAGGGGTATTTTATGTCTAAAAAATATATTTTTTAACCAAATTGTACTATTAATCCTAACTCAAATGTACTTACTTTTAATTGTGTACAAATTGCAATCATATGATTTTTGTAATTCACTTACAACTAAATAATAACTAAAAATAGTATAATTTTTGAATTTCAAATCATTTTTCTTTTTCCAAGACATCATTTTTCTGTCCTCTCTACAACCTTTCTCATCACATTATTTTTTCTTTTTCTTCTCACTCTTCCTCTTTTTCAAACTTCTCTCTTTCTTTTTCATCTATCTCTTTCTCATCTCCCTTTCTTCCAACTTAAAGTTTTCAACACAAATCTCTATCATCTCTCTAGCAAACAAAAATCAAAAGCATGGATCAAAGTGAAATCAAGAAGGATAAAAGATGTTAATCCAAACCAATGATACGACTATGGCTATGGTGTTTCCGGTGATTTTTTTGATTTGTTGATTTTTTACACTTAATCTTTATAATTTTTTACACTTAATATTTAAACTGCAGTCTGCTTTGTATTTACAACTTACTGGTAGTGATTTTTAAGAAGAAAGTATTGATTTTGTCTTTTATTTTATTATTTAGATCTAGAAAAGTTTGTGGAACTGATTTGATTTTAAACTGACAGATTTTTCTAGCTTCTATGGGGGAGGGGTCGTTGGTGGAGTTAAGTTTTTAGGTGCAAAAATGTATAACTTGGTAAGTCTGAGATTTGTCTTTCTTCACCAAAAAACATTTTATCTTCTACATTCAACTTTCTGTACATAACATATGCTTTGTTGTTTCAACTTCTAATTGCAATATTTTTTGAGATTATGAAGGATTTTTTTCGTTTTTCTAAAGGAAAATGGAAGAATCGCTTGAATGTATGAAGATGGTGGTGAAGAATAATAAAGGAGGTAAATATTTCTAGAAAATAATTGGTTAGATTAAAAAATTAAATTCTAATTTTAATGGGTATACCTACTTCATCTCTTAATTATTTTAATTTTTGACTATTTTTTTAGTACAATATATTATAAAATATAAGATATAAAATATATTATATTAACTTCATTTTATCACGTTGTAGTATAAATTTATAGGTAAAATATTCATTCAAAATAATTATATATATTTATTAAGTATTATAATAATGTTTTTGCAGATACTTACAATATGACATAAATGATAAGGGAAACAATGAAAAGAGTTGTTATCACTATGTAAGAATTTATGATTTTTTGTTGATTTTCTATTATAGTTATGTATATAGTGAAAATAATGATTTGTCTTGCATTTTTATTTTGCATATATATATTTCATCAACAACATCTCCAAAAGTGACCAGATTTGGACAAGAAGTAATGGAAGAATAGGAATGATGATAACACTCAATAAATAAATTATATTGATAAAAACACAAGATATGAGGTTTATGTTTTAAAAAAATAGTGAACATTTTTCTTCTTTTAAATTGAAAAGTTGATGGACTCCACGGATGTGTTTGATCATAAATGTAAAAGAAGAGAACTTGTTGTGTTTCATGCACACTTTTTCCCTTTTAATTTTGATTTTATTTTTCAATTTTGATTTTTCTTTCTTTGATTTCTCTCCATCTATTCAAACTATTATTATTTTTCATAATTTTTTTTATAATTTCTCATAATCTATAATATAAGAAAAGTAGATGTTCTGGAAAATACCAAAATAACCTTTTCTCTTTGTCCTCCACCTCATTAATGTAGGGGTATTTTATGTCTAAAAAATATATTTTTTAACCAAATTGTACTATTAATCCTAACTCAAATGTACTTACTTTTAATTGTGTACAAATTGCAATCATATGATTTTTGTAATTCACTTACAACTAAATAATAACTAAAAATAGTATAATTTTGAATTTCAAATCATTTTCTTTTTCCAAGACATCATTTTTCGTCCTCTCTACAACCTTTCTCATCACATTATTTTTCTTTTTCTTCTCACTCTTCCTCTTTTCAAACTTCTCTCTTTCTTTTCATCTATCTCTTTCTAAATCATCTCCCTTTCTTCCAACTTAAAGTTTTCAACACAAATCTCTCATCTCTCTAGCAAACAAAAATCAAAAGCATGGATCAAAGTGAAATCAAGAAGGATAAAAGATGTTAATCCAAACCAATGATACGACTATGGCTATGGTGTTTCGGTGATTTTTTGATTTGTTGATTTTTACACTTAATCTTTATAATTTTTACACTTAATATTTAAACTGCAGCTTTGTATTTACAACTTCTGGTAGTGATTTTTAAGAAGAAAGTATTGATTTTGTCTTTTATTTTATTATTTAGATCTAGAAAAGTTTGTGGAACTGATTTGATTTTAAATGATTTTTCTAGCTTCTATGGGGAGGGGTCGTTGGTGGAGTTAAGTTTTAGGTGCAAAAATGTATAACTTGGTAAGTCTGAGATTTGTCTTTCTTCACCAAAAAACATTTTATCTTCTACATTCAACTTTCTGTACATAACATATGCTTTGTTGTTTCAACTTCTAATTGCAATATTTTTTGAGATTATGAAGGATTTTTTTCGTTTTTCTAAAGGAAAATGGAAGAATCGCTTGAATGTATGAAGATGGTGGTGAAGAATAATAAAGGAGGTAAATATTTCTAGAAAATAATTGGTTAGATTAAAAAATTAAATTCTAATTTTAATGGGTATACCTACTTCATCTCTTAATTATTTTAATTTTTGACTATTTTTTTAGTACAATATATTATAAAATATAAGATATAAAATATATTATATTAACTTCATTTTATCACGTTGTAGTATAAATTTATAGGTAAAATATTCATTCAAAATAATTATATATATTTATTAAGTATTATAATAATGTTTTGCAGATACTTACAATATGACATAAATGATAAGGAAACAATGAAAAGAGTTGTTATCACTATGTAAGAATTTATGATTTTTGTTGATTTTCTATTATAGTTATGTATATAGTGAAAATAATGATTTGTCTTGCATTTTTATTTTGCATATATATATTTCATCAACAACATCTCCAAAAGTGACAGATTTGGACAAGAAGTAATGGAAGAATAGGAATGATGATAACACTCAATAAATAAATTATATTGATAAAAACACAAGATATGAGGTTTATGTTTTAAAAAATAGTGAACATTTTTCTTCTTTTAAATTGAAAAGTTGATGGACTCCACGGATGTGTTTGATCATAAATGTAAAAGAAGAGAACTTGTTGTGTTTCATGCACACTTTTCCCTTTTAATTTTGATTTTATTTTTCAATTTTGATTTTTCTTTCTTTGATTTCTCTCCATCTATTCAAACTATTATTATTTTTCATAATTTTTTTTATAATTTCTCATAATCTATAATATAAGAAAAGTAGATGTTCTGGAAAATACCAAAATAACCTTTTCTCTTTGTCCTCCACCTCATTAATGTAGGGGTATTTTATGTCTAAAAAATATATTTTTTAACCAAATTGTACTATTAATCCTAACTCAAATGTACTTACTTTTAATTGTGTACAAATTGCAATCATATGATTTTTGTAATTCACTTACAACTAAATAATAACTAAAAATAGTATAATTTTGAATTTCAAATCATTTTTCTTTTTCCAAGACATCATTTTTCTGTCCTCTCTACAACCTTTCTCATCACATTATTTTTTCTTTTTCTTCTCACTCTTCCTCTTTTTCAAACTTCTCTCTTTCTTTTTCATCTATCTCTTTCTAAATCATCTCCCTTTCTTCCAACTTAAAGTTTTCAACACAAATCTCTATCATCTCTCTAGCAAACAAAAATCAAAAGCATGGATCAAAGTGAAATCAAGAAGGATAAAAGATGTTAATCCAAACCAATGATACGACTATGGCTATGGTGTTTCGGTGATTTTTGATTTGTTGATTTTACACTTAATCTTTATAATTTTTACACTTAATATTTAAACTGCATGCTTTGTATTTACAACTTCTTGGTAGTGATTTTTAAGAAGAAAGTATTGATTTTGTCTTTTATTTTATTATTTAGATCTAGAAAAGTTTGTGGAACTGATTTGATTTTAAACGATGATTTTTCTAGCTTCTATGGGGAGGGTCGTTGGTGGAGTTAAGTTTTTAGGTGCAAAATGTATAACTTGGTAAGTCGAGATTTGTCTTTCTTCACCAAAAAACATTTTATCTTCTACATTCAACTTTCTGTACATAACATATGCTTTGTTGTTTCAACTTCTAATTGCAATATTTTTTGAGATTATGAAGGATTTTTTTCGTTTTTCTAAAGGAAAATGGAAGAATCGCTTGAATGTATGAAGATGGTGGTGAAGAATAATAAAGGAGGTAAATATTTCTAGAAAATAATTGGTTAGATTAAAAAATTAAATTCTAATTTTAATGGGTATACCTACTTCATCTCTTAATTATTTTAATTTTTGACTATTTTTTTAGTACAATATATTATAAAATATAAGATATAAAATATATTATATTAACTTCATTTTATCACGTTGTAGTATAAATTTATAGGTAAAATATTCATTCAAAATAATTATATATATTTATTAAGTATTATAATAATGTTTTTGAGATACTTACAATATGACATAAATGATAAGGGAAACAATGAAAAGAGTTGTTATCACTATGTAAGAATTTATGATTTTTTGTTGATTTTCTATTATAGATATGTATATAGTGAAAATAATGATTTGTCTTGCATTTTTATTTTGCATATATATTTCATCAACAACATCTCCAAAAGTGACAGATTTGGACAAGAAGTAATGGAAGAATAGGAATGATGATAACACTCAATAAATAAATTATATTGATAAAAACACAAGATATGAGGTTTATGTTTTAAAAAAATAGTGAACATTTTTCTTCTTTTAAATTGAAAAGTTGATGGACTCCACGGATGTGTTTGATCATAAATGTAAAAGAAGAGAACTTGTTGTGTTTCATGCACACTTTTCCCTTTTAATTTTGATTTTATTTTTCAATTTTGATTTTTCTTTCTTTGATTTCTCTCCATCTATTCAAACTATTATTATTTTTCATAATTTTTTATAATTTCTCATAATCTATAATATAAGAAAAGTAGATGTTCGGAAAATACCAAAATAACCTTTCTCTTTGTCCTCCACCTCATTAATGTAGGGGTATTTTATGTCTAAAAATATATTTTTAACCAAATTGTACTATTAATCCTAACTCAAATGTACTTACTTTTAATTGTGTACAAATTGCAATCATATGATTTTTGTAATTCACTTACAACTAAATAATAACTAAAAATAGTATAATTTTTGAATTTCAAATCATTTTTCTTTTCCAAGACATCATTTTTCTGTCCTCTCTACAACCTTTCTCATCACATTATTTTTTCTTTTTCTTCTCACTCTTCCTCTTTTTCAAACTTCTCTCTTTCTTTTTCATCTATCTCTTTCTAAATCATCTCCCTTTCTTCCAACTTAAAGTTTTCAACACAAATCTCTATCATCTCTCTAGCAAACAAAAATCAAAAGCATGGATCAAAGTGAAATCAAGAAGGATAAAAGATGTTAATCCAAACCAATGATACGACTATGGCTATGGTGTTTCCGGTGATTTTTTTGATTTGTTGATTTTTTACACTTAATCTTTATAATTTTTTACACTTAATATTTAAACTGATCTGCTTTGTATTTACAACTTCTTGGTAGTGATTTTTAAGAAGAAAGTATTGATTTTGTCTTTTATTTTATTATTTAGATCTAGAAAAGTTTGTGGAACTGATTTGATTTTAAACTGATTTTTCTAGCTTCTATGGGGAGGGTCGTTGGTGGAGTTAAGTTTTTAGGTGCAAAATGTATAACTTGGTAAGTCTGAGATTTGTCTTTCTTCACCAAAAACATTTTATCTTCTACATTCAACTTTCTGTACATATATGCTTTGTTGTTTCAACTTCTAATTGCAATATTTTTTGAGATTATGAAGGATTTTTTTTCGTTTTTCTAAAGGAAAATGGAAGAATCGCTTGAATGTATGAAGATGGTGGTGAAGAATAATAAAGGAGGTAAATATTTCTAGAAAATAATTGGTTAGATTAAAAAATTAAATTCTAATTTTAATGGGTATACCTACTTCATCTCTTAATTATTTTAATTTTTGACTATTTTTTTAGTACAATATATTATAAAATATAAGATATAAAATATATTATATTAACTTCATTTTATCACGTTGTAGTATAAATTTATAGGTAAAATATTCATTCAAAATAATTATATATATTTATTAAGTATTATAATAATGTTTTTGAGATACTTACAATATGACATAAATGATAAGGGAAACAATGAAAAGAGTTGTTATCACTATGTAAGAATTTATGATTTTTTGTTGATTTTCTATTATAGATATGTATATAGTGAAAATAATGATTTGTCTTGCATTTTTATTTTGCATATATATATTTCATCAACAACATCTCCAAAAGTGACCAGATTTGGACAAGAAGTAATGGAAGAATAGGAATGATGATAACACTCAATAAATAAATTATATTGATAAAAACACAAGATATGAGGTTTATGTTTTAAAAAAATAGTGAACATTTTTCTTCTTTTAAATTGAAAAGTTGATGGACTCCACGGATGTGTTTGATCATAAATGTAAAAGAAGAGAACTTGTTGTGTTTCATGCACACTTTTTCCCTTTTAATTTTGATTTTATTTTTCAATTTTGATTTTTCTTTCTTTGATTTCTCTCCATCTATTCAAACTATTATTATTTTTCATAATTTTTTTTATAATTTCTCATAATCTATAATATAAGAAAAGTAGATGTTCTGGAAAATACCAAAATAACCTTTTCTCTTTGTCCTCCACCTCATTAATGTAGGGGTATTTTATGTCTAAAAAATATATTTTTTAACCAAATTGTACTATTAATCCTAACTCAAATGTACTTACTTTTAATTGTGTACAAATTGCAATCATATGATTTTTGTAATTCACTTACAACTAAATAATAACTAAAAATAGTATAATTTTTGAATTTCAAATCATTTTTCTTTTTCCAAGACATCATTTTTGTCCTCTCTACAACCTTTCTCATCACATTATTTTTTCTTTTTCTTCTCACTCTTCCTCTTTTTCAAACTTCTCTCTTTCTTTTTCATCTATCTCTTTCTAAATCATCTCCCTTTCTTCCAACTTAAAGTTTTCAACACAAATCTCTATCATCTCTCTAGCAAACAAAAATCAAAAGCATGGATCAAAGTGAAATCAAGAAGGATAAAAGATGTTAATCCAAACCAATGATACGACTATGGCTATGGTGTTTCCGGTGATTTTTTTGATTTGTTGATTTTTTACACTTAATCTTTATAATTTTTTACACTTAATATTTAAACTGCAGTCTGCTTTGTATTTACAACTTACTGGTAGTGATTTTTAAGAAGAAAGTATTGATTTTGTCTTTTATTTTATTATTTAGATCTAGAAAAGTTTGTGGAACTGATTTGATTTTAAACGATGATTTTTCTAGCTTCTATGGGGAGGGTCGTTGGTGGAGTTAAGTTTTAGGTGCAAAATGTATAACTTGGTAAGTCGAGATTTGTCTTTCTTCACCAAAAAACATTTTATCTTCTACATTCAACTTTCTGTACATAACATATGCTTTGTTGTTTCAACTTCTAATTGCAATATTTTTTGAGATTATGAAGGATTTTTTTCGTTTTTCTAAAGGAAAATGGAAGAATCGCTTGAATGTATGAAGATGGTGGTGAAGAATAATAAAGGAGGTAAATATTTCTAGAAAATAATTGGTTAGATTAAAAAATTAAATTCTAATTTTAATGGGTATACCTACTTCATCTCTTAATTATTTTAATTTTTGACTATTTTTTTAGTACAATATATTATAAAATATAAGATATAAAATATATTATATTAACTTCATTTTATCACGTTGTAGTATAAATTTATAGGTAAAATATTCATTCAAAATAATTATATATATTTATTAAGTATTATAATAATGTTTTTGCAGATACTTACAATATGACATAAATGATAAGGAAACAATGAAAAGAGTTGTTATCACTATGTAAGAATTTATGATTTTTTGTTGATTTTCTATTATAGATATGTATATAGTGAAAATAATGATTTGTCTTGCATTTTTATTTTGCATATATATTTCATCAACAACATCTCCAAAAGTGACCAGATTTGGACAAGAAGTAATGGAAGAATAGGAATGATGATAACACTCAATAAATAAATTATATTGATAAAAACACAAGATATGAGGTTTATGTTTTAAAAAAATAGTGAACATTTTTCTTCTTTTAAATTGAAAAGTTGATGGACTCCACGGATGTGTTTGATCATAAATGTAAAAGAAGAGAACTTGTTGTGTTTCATGCACACTTTTTCCCTTTTAATTTTGATTTTATTTTTCAATTTTGATTTTTCTTTCTTTGATTTCTCTCCATCTATTCAAACTATTATTATTTTTCATAATTTTTTTTATAATTTCTCATAATCTATAATATAAGAAAAGTAGATGTTCTGGAAAATACCAAAATAACCTTTTCTCTTTGTCCTCCACCTCATTAATGTAGGGGTATTTTATGTCTAAAAAATATATTTTTTAACCAAATTGTACTATTAATCCTAACTCAAATGTACTTACTTTTAATTGTGTACAAATTGCAATCATATGATTTTTGTAATTCACTTACAACTAAATAATAACTAAAAATAGTATAATTTTTGAATTTCAAATCATTTTTCTTTTCCAAGACATCATTTTTCTGTCCTCTCTACAACCTTTCTCATCACATTATTTTTCTTTTTCTTCTCACTCTTCCTCTTTTCAAACTTCTCTCTTTTTTCATCTATCTCTTTCTAAATCATCTCCCTTTCTTCCAACTTAAAGTTTTCAACACAAATCTCTATCATCTCTCTAGCAAACAAAAATCAAAAGCATGGATCAAAGTGAAATCAAGAAGGATAAAAGATGTTAATCCAAACCAATGATACGACTATGGCTATGGTGTTTCCGGTGATTTTTTTGATTTGTTGATTTTTTACACTTAATCTTTATAATTTTTTACACTTAATATTTAAACTGCAGTCTGCTTTGTATTTACAACTTACTGGTAGTGATTTTTAAGAAGAAAGTATTGATTTTGTCTTTTATTTTATTATTTAGATCTAGAAAAGTTTGTGGAACTGATTTGATTTTAAACCGATGATTTTTCTAGCTTCTATGGGGAGGGTCGTTGGTGGAGTTAAGTTTTTAGGTGCAAAATGTATAACTTGGTAAGTCGAGATTTGTCTTTCTTCACCAAAAACATTTTATCTTCTACATTCAACTTTCGTACATAACATATGCTTTGTTGTTTCAACTTCTAATTGCAATATTTTTTGAGATTATGAAGGATTTTTTTCGTTTTTCTAAAGGAAAATGGAAGAATCGCTTGAATGTATGAAGATGGTGGTGAAGAATAATAAAGGAGGTAAATATTTCTAGAAAATAATTGGTTAGATTAAAAAATTAAATTCTAATTTTAATGGGTATACCTACTTCATCTCTTAATTATTTTAATTTTTGACTATTTTTTTAGTACAATATATTATAAAATATAAGATATAAAATATATTATATTAACTTCATTTTATCACGTTGTAGTATAAATTTATAGGTAAAATATTCATTCAAAATAATTATATATATTTATTAAGTATTATAATAATGTTTTTGCAGATACTTACAATATGACATAAATGATAAGGAAACAATGAAAAGAGTTGTTATCACTATGTAAGAATTTATGATTTTTGTTGATTTTCTATTATAGATATGTATATAGTGAAAATAATGATTTGTCTTGCATTTTATTTTGCATATATATTTCATCAACAACATCTCCAAAAGTGACCAGATTTGGACAAGAAGTAATGGAAGAATAGGAATGATGATAACACTCAATAAATAAATTATATTGATAAAAACACAAGATATGAGGTTTATGTTTTAAAAAAATAGTGAACATTTTTCTTCTTTTAAATTGAAAAGTTGATGGACTCCACGGATGTGTTTGATCATAAATGTAAAAGAAGAGAACTTGTTGTGTTTCATGCACACTTTTTCCTTTTAATTTTGATTTTATTTTTCAATTTTGATTTTTCTTTCTTTGATTTCTCTCCATCTATTCAAACTATTATTATTTTTCATAATTTTTTTTATAATTTCTCATAATCTATAATATAAGAAAAGTAGATGTTCTGGAAAATACCAAAATAACATTTTCTCTTTGTCCTCCACCTCATTAATGTAGGGTATTTTATGTCTAAAAATATATTTTTAACCAAATTGTACTATTAATCCTAACTCAAATGTACTTACTTTTAATTGTGTACAAATTGCAATCATATGATTTTTGTAATTCACTTACAACTAAATAATAACTAAAAATAGTATAATTTTTGAATTTCAAATCATTTTTCTTTTCCAAGACATCATTTTTCTGTCCTCTCTACAACCTTTCTCATCACATTATTTTTCTTTTTCTTCTCACTCTTCCTCTTTTCAAACTTCTCTCTTTCTTTTCATCTATCTCTTTCTAAATCATCTCCATTTCTTCCAACTTAAAGTTTTCAACACAAATCTCTATCATCTCTCTAGCAAACAAAATCAAAAGCATGGATCAAAGTGAAATCAAGAAGGATAAAAGATGTTAATCCAAACCAATGATACGACTATGGCTATGGTGTTTCCGGTGATTTTTTTGATTTGTTGATTTTTTACACTTAATCTTTATAATTTTTTACACTTAATATTTAAACTGCATGCTTTGTATTTACAACTTCTGGTAGTGATTTTTAAGAAGAAAGTATTGATTTTGTCTTTTATTTTATTATTTAGATCTAGAAAAGTTTGTGGAACTGATTTGATTTTAAACTGACAGATTTTTCTAGCTTCTATGGGGGAGGGGTCGGTGGGGGAGTTAAGTTTTTAGGTGCAAAAATGTATAACTTGGTAAGTCTGAGATTTGTCTTTCTTCACCAAAAAACATTTTATCTTCTACATTCAACTTTCTGTACATAACATATGCTTTGTAGTTTCAACTTCTAATTGCAATATTTTTTGAGATTATGAAGGATTTTTTTCGTTTTTCTAAAGGAAAATGGAAGAATCGCTTGAATGTATGAAGATGGTGGTGAAGAATAATAAAGGAGGTAAATATTTCTAGAAAATAATTGGTTAGATTAAAAAATTAAATTCTAATTTTAATGGGTATACCTACTTCATCTCTTAATTATTTTAATTTTTGACTATTTTTTTAGTACAATATATTATAAAATATAAGATATAAAATATATTATATTAACTTCATTTTATCACGTTGTAGTATAAATTTATAGGTAAAATATTCATTCAAAATAATTATATATATTTATTAAGTATTATAATAATGTTTTGCAGATACTTACAATATGACATAAATGATAAGGAAACAATGAAAAGAGTTGTTATCACTATGTAAGAATTTATGATTTTTGTTGATTTTCTATTATAGATATGTATATAGTGAAAATAATGATTTGTCTTGCATTTTATTTTGCATATATATTTCATCAACAACATCTCCAAAAGTGACCAGATTTGGACAAGAAGTAATGGAAGAATAGGAATGATGATAACACTCAATAAATAAATTATATTGATAAAAACACAAGATATGAGGTTTATGTTTTAAAAAAATAGTGAACATTTTTCTTCTTTTAAATTGAAAAGTTGATGGACTCCACGGATGTGTTTGATCATAAATGTAAAAGAAGAGAACTTGTTGTGTTTCATGCACACTTTTCCCTTTTAATTTTGATTTTATTTTTCAATTTTGATTTTTCTTTCTTTGATTTCTCTCCATCTATTCAAACTATTATTATTTTTCATAATTTTTTATAATTTCTCATAATCTATAATATAAGAAAAGTAGATGTTCTGGAAAATACCAAAATAACCTTTTCTCTTTGTCCTCCACCTCATTAATGTAGGGGTATTTTATGTCTAAAAAATATATTTTTTAACCAAATTGTACTATTAATCCTAACTCAAATGTACTTACTTTTAATTGTGTACAAATTGCAATCATATGATTTTTGTAATTCACTTACAACTAAATAATAACTAAAAATAGTATAATTTTTGAATTTCAAATCATTTTTCTTTTTCCAAGACATCATTTTTCTGTCCTCTCTACAACCTTTCTCATCACATTATTTTTCCTTTTTTTCTTCTCACTCTTCCTCTTTTCAAACTTCTCTCTTTCTTTTTCATCTATCTCTTTCTAAATCATCTCCCTTTCTTCCAACTTAAAGTTTTCAACACAAATCTCTCTATCATCTCTCTAGCAAACAAAAATCAAAAGCATGGATCAAAGTGAAATCAAGAAGGATAAAAGATGTTAATCCAAACCAATGATACGACTATGGCTATGGTGTTTCCGGTGATTTTTTTGATTTGTTGATTTTTTACACATAATCTTTATAATTTTTTACACTTAATATTTAAACTGCGATCGCTTTGTATTTACAACTTACTGGTAGTGATTTTTAAGAAGAAAGTATTGATTTTGTCTTTTATTTTATTATTTAGATCTAGAAAAGTTTGTGGAACTGATTTGATTTTAAACTGACAGATTTTTCTAGCTTCTATGGGGGAGGGGTCGTTGGTGGAGTTAAGTTTTTAGGTGCAAAAATGTATAACTTGGTAAGTCTGAGATTTGTCTTTCTTCACCAAAAAACATTTTATCTTCTACATTCAACTTTCTGTACATAACATATGCTTTGTTGTTTCAACTTCTAATTGCAATATTTTTTGAGATTATGAAGGATTTTTTTCGTTTTTCTAAAGGAAAATGGAAGAATCGCTTGAATGTATGAAGATGGTGGTGAAGAATAATAAAAGAGGTAAATATTTCTAGAAAATAATTGGTTAGATTAAAAAATTAAATTCTAATTTTAATGGATATACCTACTTCATCTCTTAATTATTTTAATTTTTGACTATTTTTTTAGTACAATATATTATAAAATATAAGATATAAAATATATTATATTAACTTCATTTTATCACGTTGTAGTATAAATTTATAGGTAAAATATTCATTCAAAATAATTATATATATTTATTAAGTATTATAATAATGTTTTTGCAGATACTTACAATATGACATAAATGATAAGGAAACAATGAAAAGAGTTGTTATCACTATGTAAGAATTTATGATTTTTGTTGATTTTCTATTATAGATATGTATATAGTGAAAATAATGATTTGTCTTGCATTTTTATTTTGCATATATATTTCATCAACAACATCTCAAAAGTGACCAGATTTGGACAAGAAGTAATGGAAGAATAGGAATGATGATAACACTCAATAAATAAATTATATTGATAAAAACACAAGATATGAGGTTTATGTTTTAAAAAAATAGTGAACATTTTTCTTCTTTTAAATTGAAAAGTTGATGGACTCCACGGATGTGTTTGATCATAAATGTAAAAGAAGAGAACTTGTTGTGTTTCATGCACACTTTTTCCTTTTAATTTTGATTTTATTTTTCAATTTTGATTTTTCTTTCTTTGATTTCTCTCCATCTATTCAAACTATTATTATTTTTCATAATTTTTTTTATAATTTCTCATAATCTATAATATAAGAAAAGTAGATGTTCTGGAAAATACCAAAATAACCTTTTCTCTTTGTCCTCCACCTCATTAATGTAGGGTATTTTATGTCTAAAAATATATTTTTAACCAAATTGTACTATTAATCCTAACTCAAATGTACTTACTTTTAATTGTGTACAAATTGCAATCATATGATTTTTGTAATTCACTTACAACTAAATAATAACTAAAAATAGTATAATTTTGAATTTCAAATCATTTTTCTTTTTCCAAGACATCATTTTTCTGTCCTCTCTACAACCTTTCTCATCACATTATTTTTCTTTTCTTCTCACTCTTCCTCTTTTCAAACTTCTCTCTTTCTTTTCATCTATCTCTTTCTAAATCATCTCCCTTTCTTCCAACTTAAAGTTTTCAACACAAATCTCTATCATCTCTCTAGCAAACAAAAATCAAAAGCATGGATCAAAGTGAAATCAAGAAGGATAAAAGATGTTAATCCAAACCAATGATACGACTATGGCTATGGTGTTTCCGGTGATTTTTTGATTTGTTGATTTTTACACTTAATCTTTATAATTTTTACACTTAATATTTAAACTGCATCGCTTTGTATTTACAACTTCTGGTAGTGATTTTTAAGAAGAAAGTATTGATTTTGTCTTTTATTTTATTATTTAGATCTAGAAAAGTTTGTGGAACTGATTTGATTTTAAAATGATTTTTCTAGCTTCTATGGGGAGGGGTCGTTGGTGGAGTTAAGTTTTAGGTGCAAAATGTATAACTTGGTAAGTCGAGATTTGTCTTTCTTCACCAAAAACATTTTATCTTCTACATTCAACTTTCGTACATAACATATGCTTTGTTGTTTCAAATTCTAATTGCAATATTTTTTGAGATTATGAAGGATTTTTTTCGTTTTTCTAAAGGAAAATGGAAGAATCGCTTGAATGTATGAAGATGGTGGTGAAGAATAATAAAAGAGGTAAATATTTCTAGAAAATAATTGGTTAGATTAAAAAATTAAATTCTAATTTTAATGGGTATACCTACTTCATCTCTTAATTATTTTAATTTTTGACTATTTTTTTAGTACAATATATTATAAAATATAAGATATAAAATATATTATATTAACTTCATTTTATCACGTTGTAGTATAAATTTATAGGTAAAATATTCATTCAAAATAATTATATATATTTATTAAGTATTATAATAATGTTTTTGCAGATACTTACAATATGACATAAATGATAAGGGAAACAATGAAAAGAGTTGTTATCACTATGTAAGAATTTATGATTTTTTGTTGATTTTCTATTATAGATATGTATATAGTGAAAATAATGATTTGTCTTGCATTTTTATTTTGCATATATATTTCATCAACAACATCTCCAAAAGTGACCAGATTTGGACAAGAAGTAATGGAAGAATAGGAATGATGATAACACTCAATAAATAAATTATATTGATAAAAACACAAGATATGAGGTTTATGTTTTAAAAAAATAGTGAACATTTTTCTTCTTTTAAATTGAAAAGTTGATGGACTCCACGGATGTGTTTGATCATAAATGTAAAAGAAGAGAACTTGTTGTGTTTCATGCACACTTTTTCCCTTTTAATTTTGATTTTATTTTTCAATTTTGATTTTTCTTTCTTTGATTTCTCTCCATCTATTCAAACTATTATTATTTTTCATAATTTTTTTTATAATTTCTCATAATCTATAATATAAGAAAAGTAGATGTTCTGGAAAATACCAAAATAACCTTTTCTCTTTGTCCTCCACCTCATTAATGTAGGGTATTTTATGTCTAAAAATATATTTTTAACCAAATTGTACTATTAATCCTAACTCAAATGTACTTACTTTTAATTGTGTACAAATTGCAATCATATGATTTTTGTAATTCACTTACAACTAAATAATAACTAAAAATAGTATAATTTTGAATTTCAAATCATTTTTCTTTTTCCAAGACATCATTTTTCTGTCCTCTCTACAACCTTTCTCATCACATTATTTTTCTTTTCTTCTCACTCTTCCTCTTTTTCAAACTTCTCTCTTTCTTTTCATCTATCTCTTTCTAAATCATCTCCCTTTCTTCCAACTTAAAGTTTTCAACACAAATCTCTCTATCATCTCTAGCAAACAAAAATCAAAAGCATGGATCAAAGTGAAATCAAGAAGGATAAAAGATGTTAATCCAAACCAATGATACGACTATGGCTATGGTGTTTCCGGTGATTTTTTTGATTTGTTGATTTTTTACACTTAATCTTTATAATTTTTTACACTTAATATTTAAACTGCATCGCTTTGTATTTACAACTTTGGTAGTGATTTTTAAGAAGAAAGTATTGATTTTGTCTTTTATTTTATTATTTAGATCTAGAAAAGTTTGTGGAACTGATTTGATTTTAAACGATGATTTTTCTAGCTTCTATGGGGAAGGGGTCGTTGGTGGAGTTAAGTTTTTAGGTGCAAAAATGTATAACTTGGTAAGTCTGAGATTTGTCTTTCTTCACCAAAAAACATTTTATCTTCTACATTCAACTTTCTGTACATAACATATGCTTTGTTGTTTCAACTTCTAATTGCAATATTTTTTGAGATTATGAAGGATTTTTTTCGTTTTTCTAAAGGAAAATGGAAGAATCGCTTGAATGTATGAAGATGGTGGTGAAGAATAATAAAGGAGGTAAATATTTCTAGAAAATAATTGGTTAGATTAAAAAATTAAATTCTAATTTTAATGGGTATACCTACTTCATCTCTTAATTATTTTAATTTTTGACTATTTTTTTAGTACAATTTATTATAAAATATAAGATATAAAATATATTATATTAACTTCATTTTATCACGTTGTAGTATAAATTTATAGGTAAAATATTCATTCAAAATAATTATATATATTTATTAAGTATTATAATAATGTTTTTGCAGATACTTACAATATGACATAAATGATAAGGAAACAATGAAAAGAGTTGTTATCACTATGTAAGAATTTATGATTTTTTGTTGATTTTCTATTATAGATATGTATATAGTGAAAATAATGATTTGTCTTGCATTTTTATTTTGCATATATATTTCATCAACAACATCTCCAAAAGTGACCAGATTTGGACAAGAAGTAATGGAAGAATAGGAATGATGATAACACTCAATAAATAAATTATATTGATAAAAACACAAGATATGAGGTTTATGTTTTAAAAAAATAGTGAACATTTTTCTTCTTTTAAATTGAAAAGTTGATGGACTCCACGGATGTGTTTGATCATAAATGTAAAAGAAGAGAACTTGTTGTGTTTCATGCACACTTTTTCCCTTTTAATTTTGATTTTATTTTTCAATTTTGATTTTTCTTTCTTTGATTTCTCTCCATCTATTCAAACTATTATTATTTTTCATAATTTTTTTTATAATTTCTCATAATCTATAATATAAGAAAAGTAGATGTTCTGGAAAATACCAAAATAACCTTTTCTCTTTGTCCTCCACCTCATTAATGTAGGGGTATTTTATGTCTAAAAAATATATTTTTTAACCAAATTGTACTATTAATCCTAACTCAAATGTACTTACTTTTAATTGTGTACAAATTGCAATCATATGATTTTGTAATTCACTTACAACTAAATAATAACTAAAAATAGTATAATTTTTGAATTTCAAATCATTTTTCTTTTCCAAGACATCATTTTTCTGTCCTCTCTACAACCTTTCTCATCACATTATTTTTTCTTTTTCTTCTCACTCTTCCTCTTTTTCAAACTTCTCTCTTTCTTTTTCATCTATCTCTTTCTAAATCATCTCCCTTTCTTCCAACTTAAAGTTTTCAACACAAATCTCTATCATCTCTCTAGCAAACAAAAATCAAAAGCATGGATCAAAGTGAAATCAAGAAGGATAAAAGATGTTAATCCAAACCAATGATACGACTATGGCTATGGTGTTTCCGTGATTTTTGATTTGTTGATTTTTACACTTAATCTTTATAATTTTTACACTTAATATTTAAACTGCATCGCTTTGTATTTACAACTTCTTGGTAGTGATTTTTAAGAAGAAAGTATTGATTTTGTCTTTTATTTTATTATTTAGATCTAGAAAAGTTTGTGGAACTGATTTGATTTTAAACTGACAGATTTTTCTAGCTTCTATGGGGGAGGGGTCGGTGGTGGAGTTAAGTTTTTAGGTGCAAAAATGTATAACTTGGTAAGTCTGAGATTTGTCTTTCTTCACCAAAAAGTAATGGAAGAATATGAATGATGATAACACTCAATAAATTATATTGATAAAAAGTTAAAAACACAAAATATGAGGTTTATGTTTTAAAAAAAATAGTGAACATTTTTCTTCTTTCAAATTGAAAAGTTGGTGGATCCTACGGATGTGTTTGATCATAAATGTAAAAGAAGAGAACTTGTAGTGTTCCATGCACACTTTTTTCCCTTTTAATTTTGATTTTATTTTTCAATTTTGATTTTTCTTTCTTTGATTTCTCTCCATCTATTCAAACTATTATTATTTCTCATAATTTTTTTTATAATTTCTCATAATTTTTTTATAATTGCAAGAAACTATGTTTTTCAAACATCAAAATATTTTTTCGTTTCAATCAAAAATTTCATAACCAAACTATCTCTTTTCCACAAACAAGTCTATTTTTCGTACCATTAGATGTAAGATGGCAATCAAATCAAACAAAATATGATTACTTTTCAACTTGTCACTTTACCTGTTTTCACAAATCTATCACTTATCATAACATCACTTATTTTTTTATAAACACCGAATAAAAATATATTTTTTAGAAAAAAACAAATAAATTATGGTTAATTTGTATTTAACAATATAAATCAATTATAATGCTCATAAATAAAAATAAATTTATTATTGATTCAAATATTTTTATAAATAATGACAAATAAAAATAATTTCAAATAAGCAAAATATTTATTATTAATTAAAATGTTTTTTTATACGAAAAATATAGTGAGTTTGTTTTGTTTTTGCTTGCTCATGTTCGCAAATTATGATGATATTTTTGTCACGTTCATATTAAACCATCATTACTCTATGTAATGTACAATTATTTTTATTAGAACTAAGGTTAGCAAGTGAGAGACTCAGCTAACAACAAAATTGTAAACTGCATTTATGATAAAATTTATTGTTGGTTTAAATATTTTATATAAAAAAATTATACTTATGAAACAATTATATTTTTCATTTAAAAAATATATATGAGAAAAAAAATGTATTATTGATATAAATATCTTTATATAAGAAAATTTACTGTTGATCGAAATATTTTTTGTAAAAGATACATAAAAAAATAATATTTGTTTACGGGATAAAATTTTATTATTGATGTAAATATTTTTATACAAAATTGTATTTATGATCTAAATATTTTTATTCAAAATGATATTTGAGAAAAATATATTATTAATCTAAATATTTTATATACGAAAATTTACTATTGATCTACATATTTTATTTAACAATATCTAAACAAAATAATATTTATATATGAGAAAAATTTATTATTGATCTAAATAGTTTTATATCGATAACAATATTTATGATTCAAATATTTTTGTTCAAATACGATATAGAAAAATATATTATTGACCTCAATATTTTTAAATCAAAAATTTACTATCGATCCATATATTTTTGTAAAGATACATAAACAAATAAAAATAATATTTGTGGGGATAAAATCTATTATTGGTCTGAATATTTTTATATACAAAATTGTATTTATGATTCAAATATTTTTATTCAAAACTGATGTACGGAAAATATATTAATAATCTAAATATCTTTTATAAGATAATTTACTATTGATCAATATATTTTTGTAAATGATACCTAAAGAAAAATAATATTTATAGACCGTAAAAATATATTATTGGTATAAATATTTTTATATACTAAAAACAGTATTTAGGATTCAAATATTTTTTTTCAAAAATGGTATCTGTAAATAATTGATTATTGATCTATATATTTTATATACGAAAATTTATTATTGATCCAGATATTTTTATAAACGATACTTAAAGAAAAATAATTTTTATATCAGGGGAAAATCTATTATTGATCTAATTATTTTTATTTAAGAAAATGGTATTTATGACCCAATTATTTATAATTCAAAAATGGTATATGAGAAAAAATCTATTATTGATCTAAATATTTTTTATATACAAAAAATATATTATTGATCTAAATATTTTTTCTTTCTATTTTAATCTTCTATTTAAAATAATATTTGTATGGAAAAAATATATTATTGATTTAAATATATTTATATCGAAAATTTATTTTGATCCAAATATTTTGATAACGATACCTAAGCAAAAATAATATTTGTACACGGGAACATGAAGCTATTTATTAGAATATTGATTATTAACGGAAAGATGAAGTTGTTGATCAAAATATATTTTTTATTAATTATAAATTCAATTAATTTTTTTTACGAGTAATCAAATATTTTTCTATTAAAATATAAATACGCGTCCCGTACCGGAACCCGTGCGAAATCGCACGGGTTTGTTACTAGTACTAATCCAATTAGTAACACGTAGCGTAATCAATAATCTAATTAATCATAAAAAATGAAACCGCCATTATTGACTAATCTAAATCTAAATTCTTCAACAACTCTATAAAACAACTAAGCAAATACAAGTTACAACAAATAAAACACATCCAAAGAAAAAGAAATTAGTTATGACAACTTTAGGTGGCACTACTGATGTGGTGGAATATACACAAAACAGCGTTGAGATCAATAACCTAGCTCTCTTTGCTCTTCAAGAACACAACATCAAACAGGTACTATTCAATTCATACTATTAATTTTAATTACTTTGATGTATTAATTTGTTTTTTCTATGAAGCATGAACATTCTGAATCGAGTAATTTGAATAAAAATAAATAAATTAACGTAATTATAAATATTAATACAAATGTTTAACATCAACCCAAATATATTTTTATTAGAGGTATCGGTGTAACATAATCTTTTTAAGTTAGATTGAATTTTAATTGAATTTGTTGTTGCTTACGTAGAATGGAGTTCTTGAATTTGTGAGAGTTTTAAGTGCAAAAAAACAAGTGGTTTCTGGAACCTTATACGAGATCGTATTGGAGACAAAGGATGGTGGAAAACAAAAAGTGTATGAAGCTAAGATTTTGGAAAAGCCATGGTTGAACTTTAAGGAAGTGCAGGAATTTAAACTTGTTAGTGAAAATGATGATGCTCCTTCTTCTTCTACCGTTTAATTGGGTATATATTTTTGCATTCTTTTATATTAAATTACACTATTGGTTCTTATATTTTAGGTTATTGATGAAAGTAGTTTTAATGTTTAAATTTAGATAGTTTTTATTTCTTTCATATTTTGATTTAAAAATAACTATATTTCCATTTTAAATGATCTCCCACTTGTGAAATGTGTCATATCATTATACATATTTTTTTTTTGTGAATTATAGATAAAAAATTTAAATTAAAAATAGATATGTGAGTTATTTTTTAGTACAAAAAAAAAGTGGAAGGAGATTAATTTTTTGAATTTAAAGTAAGGGTTATGATAACCTATTTTTTCTCATAGCACAAGTTAAAAATTAAATGGAAAAAATTTATCTTAAAAATTGTGCATTTTTTATTAAAAGTGTATGATTAATTTTTTATATTTTTTAAAACAAATTTTTTATTATAATTTTTTTAACATGTATGCGTTTGATTCGCAAAATGAAAAATATTAAACATAATAATACACTATAACATAAATCTTTAAAATACTTAATAATTTTTGTCTTGTATAATGAACAAAAAATATTTTATATTTTAATAAAAAAAAATATTTTTGTATTTTATATAACTTTTATTATGAACAAAAATATATTTTTTGTATTTTTATATTTTTGTATTGTAAATATTAATAAGGAATGACAAGAGAAAGAATATTTTTATATAAAATTAAATAATATTTAATTTATTTAAAATTTAATATTTATTAAATTGACATTATAGGATTGTTTGATTATGAAGGAGAGAGCTAGAATGCTATATTATTTATTTTTAATTAGTTGAAAAATTATAATTGATTGTTTGTAAAATTAAATGTTATGTTTGAGTATTCCTAAGTTTTTTTCTATAGTCCATTCTCTTAACCCAATTTCTTAGCTTTTTATTTTCTTGATTTTTTCCGTCAGGTTATTGAAGATCATGCTTCGCTCCAACGTGAAAAGAATAGGATGTAATAGGAAATATATATTGTCTATGCAATGAATAAGTGGTGCATATATATTGCATCTATATAATAATTTATTTATATATCTTGCCACCCATTTGAGTTGGATATTTGTCTAGTAGATCAATGTTTTTTTAAGTAATTTGTGAAATAATGAAGATTGTATTTAAATTTGAGATTTAATATTGCCTTTTTAGAAAAATCAAAATAAAATATATCAACTATTAAATAAGTCAATCCAATAATAAAAAAGAATTCAAAATTAAATCCAAAATTTTGAAAAAAAATAAAAAATAAAAAGTGGTCTACATAACAGTTATAAATAATATAAATGATTTAACTTACATGACGGTGTTATCTTAGCTTTTCGACAGAAGTCTCAGAATTGAAAGTTAGAAACAGTCTTGTGAAATAATTGGCATTTTTAGGTCGAAATGGTCGAAGTTCGACCATGCGGTTTTTAAGGTTGATTAAAGATTTGTCTTGTCGATGAATAGTAATAATTTTGCTCTAATGTTTACTAGTGAAGACCAATTATATGTCTTGGATTTAACGAAATTTGGAGGATTCAACAATATCAACAACTCAGTGGAATATAGTTAAAGTGGATAAGATCAAATAGTTATTCAAGAACACGTGTAAAGTTTGTAAAGACGAAGTTTGCACGACTTTGAAAACGTGACATATTTTGTTGGATCAACCGTTGTCGACAGTTACTTAGAATTAGTATATAAGCGGTGCTTATTTATAGTTTTAGGGTCCACAATTGTACATACAAATTCTATAAACTTAAAGTAATAGTGTTGAGAGAAACGAGTGATCAGAAATGTATGTCTTGCATTCCATTTTATAAATTCAGTTCTTTATCTTTTTCAAGTTATTCATTGCATTTAAGTTCTTTTTACAATCTTTTCATTGTTTCGACTTTACAATCAATCATGTTCAAACTTACAAATTTTTGTTCAATATGCTCGGGATCTTTTCGAGTTTAATCCTTTAAGTAACTTAAAACTTGTCTTTGTTTACTAAATTCATCAGTAAACAAATTGGCATACCCAGTGAGACCCTTTTATGCAAAAGTTTACATTTTTTCTAGTCTTTCTAAAATGTGCACATTCTTCATTTACAAAACATCTCAAAACTGCGTGCATGAGATTGAGGAGTGGTAGGATAACCAAAGAAAACATTAGAAGACCGATTAGGAGATACGTTAGAAGGATGGTTAATCCAAGAAATGACAATGGAGAACAACCTTCAAATACTACAAAGGAAGGCACAGTCGCTGCGAATTCGACTAATCAAGTTACTTCAACGGCCAACACGACAGTCATACCATCAACTATGCAAAGTTGGTCAATAATTTCCCCAACAACGACACAGAGTCACCCTGTGACTCCTAAACCAATTATGGCCAGTAATTTTAGACCTCACATACCAAGTTTCACAATGCTCATGAATGGTCGAGAACAACCTTATGACGTGCCAACTTTGATGATGGCAAACTTGCATGTGAACGCGTCAACATTCAATATGATGGGTGACTACATATTCGTCATTATAAGGATCGGGCTTGGCCATTAACAACCCTGATCGAAATACCCAAAAATTAGGAATGTGATTTTCTTCCCAAGCAATTCCTACTTTCACCGCAAGTTTTGTGAATTTCTTAAGGCAACAAATGGATAAAGTAACCATGAGATGGTTAATTTTCTTACTTAAAAAATGGGTACTATATTTAACATTGTGATTCAGAGTAGGACTCAAATTAATCAACAACTAACGACTCAAATGATGCAAATTATTGACTTTTTTGACCCCTCTCATGCACAAGTTCGACCAATTGTACAACCTCAATCGCTTAAACCTGCAAAAGTAGTTATGGAAACTTTAGATGACACTACTGAGGTAGTGGAATATACACAAAACATTGTTGATATCAATAACCTTTCTCTCTTTGATGTTCAAGAACACAACATGAAACATGTTTTGATTCAATTCATACTAATTTTGATTAATTTGATGTTATTAATCTATTTTTTCTATGAAGCACAAACACTCTAAACACACCACAACACTGACATGGTGGGTGATTTGAAAAAATAAAAATAAAACATAATTATAAATATTGGTGGGTGTATTCAACATCAACACATACATGTTTTTATTAGAGGTGTAGGTGCAACATATGTTTTTTAGTTGATTAAATTTTCACTGAATTTGTCGTTGCTTATGTAGAATGGAGTTTTGGAATTTGTGAGAGTTTTAAGTGAAAAAAAAACAAGTGGTTTCTGGAACCTTATACGACATTATTTTGGAGACAAAGGATGGTAGGAAACAAAAGGTGTATAAAGCTAAGATTTTGGAAAAGTCATGGTTGAAGTCGTACTATGGGTAGTTCCAACCTTCAACGACTATCTGTACTATGAGAAGTCTCAATCTTCAACGAAACTATTTTTTTTATAATCTATAAAATAAGAAGAAAAGTATGTTTAATTTACCAGATTTCAGAGTTTCACTTGTCCATAGTCCAAAACTAGCATGCTCATAGTCCAGAATCTATGAATGAAATCATCACACTTTAACAAATCGTTAGAGTAAAAAAATTATTCTCCATACTAGAGTACTTGTTATTATAAAAAATTCAAGAATTAGTTGACGAACCAAAGTTGTTCCAACAAGAACAATATTTGATGCATGTTGGTTCAAGTTATGTGAGGAGTGGAATCTCAAATTATTTAGAAAAACTTGAAGAAAAAAAGATTCCATGTGTGTGACTTGAATGACCCATACACCATGGCTCAAATAAAATCAATCAGAGGAGAACAATAAATATTTTTGTATATGTTACTCGAATCACGACTTTCACTTGATTCAAATTATACAACATCTTGACTCGAATCACAAGTTGCACATGATTCAAATCACATAAGTTCTTGTTAGACTCTCTCCAATTTGATTCGAATCACCACTTACACATAATTAGAATCACACATTCTCTCTCTCTCTCTCTGTTTGGCTTTGTCCAAATTTATTCGAAACACAACTTATAAATGACTTGAATCATAGGAAAATGTGTCACTTATTTTATGTTGATCTTGTTCCAGTCTATTTGTTCACTTAACTTAAATCAACAAATGTTCTTGACTCAAACCTAACAACCATTTTTTACCTATTTTTGTGCTTAATCTCCAACACATATAATTTTTATCTCATCGCATATCTTTAATAACGAACTACGTATGTAAATGTGTAAAAACAACTTCTATTTTTGAAAAATCCAGATATCTAGCAAACAAAATTATTTCATCTCCAACCTCATATTTTGGATTCAAATCTTGATTGATAACATTTTGGCAAAATACCCTTTTTGGTCCCTTAAGTATACCTCGGGGTCCATTCTGGTCCCTTATCTAAAAAAAGTGTCAAAGTGGTCCTATAATTGTACAAAAAGTTCCACGTTAGTCCTTTCCGTCCATTTTTTCAAACGACGTCAATTCTTTGACATGGCTCAGTGGCAGATGACGTAGCAATTGGTCATCAGACACGTGGCATAGTAAGCATAACTTTTTAAAAACATTTCAAAATTTTGCACAAACTAGGATTTGAGCCCAAGACATCTTCATTAATATACACTACACTTACCACCAAACCACTTTGCTTCATGTGTATTACATTAACAAATGATATATATATAAATTTAATAATATATGTAAATTTAATAGTATTATTAATATTCTAGATTTTTAAAAAAATAATATTAATAATATTATTAAATCCTGAATATTATTATTAATAATAATATGATTATTTTAAATTTAATAATATAAGTAAATTTAAGAATATTATTCAGTTTTTATTTTTTAAATCAAAGTAATAATAATAATAATAATAATAATAATAATAATAATAATAATAATAATAACAATAATAATATTAATAATAATAATAATAATATTAATAATAATAATAATAACAATAATAATATTAATAATAATAATAATATTAATAATAATAATAATAATAATATTAATAATGTGAAATATATTAATGAAGATGTCTTGGGTTCAAGTCCTAGCTTGTGCAAAATTTTGAAATGTTTTTAAAAAGTTATGCTTACTATGCCACGTGTCTGATGACCAATTGCTACGTCATCGCCCGATTCCACGCGATAAACATGAGCCATGTCATCGCCACCTAGTCAAAGAATTGACGTCGTTTGAAAAAATGGACGGAAAGGACTAACGTGGAACTTTTTGTACAATTATAGGACCACTTTGACACTTTTTTTAGATAAGGGACCAGAATGGACCCCGAGGTATACTTAAGGGACCAAAAAGGGTATTTTGCCTAACATTTTTAATTGTTGAGAAGACTTGTCTTGAAAGTAATATTTCTTTATAAGATGTGTAAAGATTTTTCAGGTGGCTTGCAATATGTGGTAGTTATGACTCGAGGTGACAAATTCTAGTGAAAAGAAAGAGGTTCTTTTCTCCAATATGACCTTGGTAGTATTATGTGGAAGCCTACATATAAGGTAGAAGTTATTTTCAATCTTCAGACAATTTATCTCTCAAGAAATAGTTGGGATCAAGGGGATTGCCACATACGAAGACTTGACGCAGATTGGTGAAGATAGGAGATTCAAGAAGCGAGAATCGAGTAAAAATTTCATAGAGAGTTCAACATCAAAGTTATATACAAGTCAAGATCCATATATGAGATTTATTTTCTCAATATTATCGTGGATTATGTGATTGTATGAAGTCGTGTTATATTTGTCAAAACATATTAGAAGATCATCTTTCAATGGGAATCCATTGGAGAGTTGAGTAAGATCATATGAGGACGATAGAGCCGAACTAGTATACATCATGTACTCTCTCTCTCTCTCTCTCTCTCTCTCTCTCTCTCTCTCTCTCTCTCTCTCTCTTGCATTTTAATTTTCGTAAGTTATTGCATATTTAGGTATTCGTTTCTTAATGTAGTTTATCGTTAATTCTTGTTGGTAGCGATTAATATAAGTTTAGGTTTTGTTAGAATCAGAACCTATTTGTGTTTTAGTGTTGATTAAAATCTATAAACTTTGGTGTTAGAATCCTATAGCAATTGAATTTAATAAATAACACATCTCGTGTAATTTGTGAATTATCAATTCATTGTAGTTTATAACTCTTTGGATATAATTTCTAATCAATCTGAGATAGTTGTTAGTTGCGTAACTAAATTCGTGATTAGTTTCCAATTTAAGCATAAAGTTTCTATTTTCGCTATAAGACTTTTGCATCGAAAATCTCTGATTTTTCATTTTGAAAATTGGTCTAATTTTTAAAGGGTTTATTTACCCTCTCTAGACTATTTCTCTACTACATATTCTCACCCAACAACTTACGAACAATTACCTAGCATTCAAAATTATTTCGTAGTTGATCTATATTAAAGAAATTCGACAAAATTTTACGTTGGTTGTCGACTGTCTAATGTAATCCTCTCTATATTTATCCAAACTTAAAATCGACTACTTATAGCAAAGTTAACCTAGACACGATTGATATCAAGTTCAAATTATAGTTTTAGACAAGTTAAAGATTTTAATTTATACTTTTCATAACTTAATATAAAAAAATTTGAAAACTTTTCTAATTATACTTTTCATAACTAATATTCCTACCATAAAAATCATCCACATGTTCTCACGACCTCACCTATGCAACTACGATATTAATATCAGTTAGTTTGAGAGTGATTTACGTCGTGTGTGTATTCTATAAAATGAAAGTCCCACATCAAAAGAAAAAGACAAGAAATCTATCTCGTGCACGGGATAACAGTACATTGTAAAAATCTTCAGCTCCTGCTTGATAGCCAATCCTTAGACCATCATTTTTTTTCTGTCCTAAATGTTAGATTATAAAAACCTCCAACTCCTATGGCGTGGATGGAGATAACAAGCCGCTTGATAAATAATCCTTACACCATCACTCTTTGTGTCTTTGATAACTAATCCTTTGAAATGACTTAGAAGTCCTCATTATGATTTTTCTGATCACCTCTGATGTAGTAACTTGTATTATGTTCACTTAAAGAGAAATAAATTAATTTCAGTTTAGTTGTTGGATGTTTAATTAATAATTTATATTTTAAACACAAGTACTTTCTTTTTACTAACCTTTAAAATAGAGAATTTCTTCTTTAGTGGTTTTTTTCTACACATTTTAAAACTCTAAAATATTCTTCGTAAGGACAGTTGCGAATTCACCTTATTTTAGGACGTTTCGTAAATGCATTTATGAATTCATCTTATTTCAGAGTGTTTTATAAATGCACTTACGAATTCTTCCAATATCCCAAATTTATTATGATTTTATTTTGAAAATATATTTATTTATAATATAATGATAGTATATATAAGAAAATAAAATATTGTGTTTTATTTCATGTGATTTTCATTACATCTACACGATTTCACATACTTAAAAAAGAATAGAAAAATATATGCATTAAAAGCCTAACTTATATTTGGCCTATAATAATAAAATCTATTAATACAATCGATATCAATATCAATATCAAATTTGATCTATAATAAAAAAGTTATTAATACTATTGATATCAATTTCTATATAAAGAGATACAATTGATTTTTTCTCCATTGATTTACTTGATATGCGTTAATTGTATAACATATTTCTAACAATATAATTAAATTAAATTATTATTAATAAAAAATAACATAAATTTATAATTAAAAATTATTAAAGTAAATTTATCATATAAATTAAACAATAAATGTAATAATTAATTTTTTAATTATAATAATGAAATGTAATTATTTTTTAATTGTTTATTTAAAATTATGAATAATTTTTGATAAAAAATATAAGAGTTTTTTTTAATTATAATTTTAAAATTTAAATTTAATTTAGATGATATTTTTTAATTTTTATTATAGAATTGATAATTAATTATTATGTTGTAATTAAAATTTTATTATATCAAAAAGATATTTATATTATAATCAAAAGTTGAATGTTATTAATAATTAATATTATTGAAAGAGAAAACTAATCATGCACTGACATTCTGACCGTATAAAATAATTTTACACTGTCAGCCAATCACATCCATGTATCTAATTATGCCTCACTTTATTTTAATTTTTTTTTAATAACATGACATATTGTTAAATTTCTTGTAAAAAATGATGAATACTTTATAAACTATAAAGGTTTTCTATATTAAATAGATATATATCTCATAAGAATAAAAATCAAAATAAACTAAGTAAGGTGAATTCGTAAGTACACTTACGTAGTAAACCAAATACGGTGAATTCGTAAGTGTATTTACGAATTTTGGGTCTCAACAGGTGAATTCGTAAGTACACTTACGAAGTAGACTAAATAAGATGAATTCGTAAGTGCACTTACGAATTTTGGGTCCCAACAAGTGAATTCGCAAGTACACTTACGAAGTAAACCAAAGAATTCACGTTTACGATGAATTCGTAAGTGCACTTACGAATTTTGAGGGTATTTTGGGTTTTCCATCAGGGGTGGAGAAGAACCCCACTAGGTGGGTCAAGAAATTCCCTTAAAATATTACAAATAGGTCAAGGCTATTAGAATTAACTCAATAATGATTGATAACTCGAAAATGCACCCTATGTTTTGATTTGATTTAAGCTCAATATAGGGGCCAAGGAAGATAAATTCTACTAAAAAAGAAAAAATATGTTAGTTGTAGATGTAATTATTTTGAGTGGTATGAAAATGATGAAGTGTAACCAGAAATACAACAAACAACATTCTAAATGTTCAAAATATGAGAAAAAGGAGGTAGAAATCACCCTAAAAGATCAAATTGTTACAAAAAAATAAATAAAGGACCAATTAATTACAAAGACATAATTTAAAGGACTCCAGGTGTAATTTTACCTTTATGTAAATTAGGTTGTGTTATGTTGGTATTCTGCTCGTGTTCCAGTAATAATCATACAATGACGACATTAGAAAAAACGACAAGAATAGAAGAAAATGGATAGAGTTACATGTTTTAGGCTATCATGAGGGGCTCTGCCCAACCATGACGCCTGTCACAAGGTGACCACCTGCACCCATCAATACAAAATGTGGGAGGAAAGCTTGAAAAGGGTGACAATTGGTCTGTCAACTTTAAGACGGTCGTCATGTCATGACAGACGAAACGTTTATAATGTGACACCTGTCATAACGCTAAAATTCAAATTTTTTGCCCACGCTTCAGTAGGCAGTTTTCCAATCTCCACTACTTTAGCATATTTTAGGTAACTTTTATAACGTATTCCAGCTTATAAATAGACCCTTAAAAATCACTTTTAGGCATCTAGCTTTATCATAGCATTCAATTGTAAAAACATTTACATCTTGCATTGAGGTGTTCTTGTAGGTGCTTGAAGTATTATTTTCTACAATTTGTTGTTGTTACTTTTTACTACTGTTGTTGTTGAATTTATTGTTGCTATTTATTATGATGTTGTTGTGTTTTTATCTGTATTAGAATTAAAGTCTCTGATCTGAGCATTCTATTTTATTCAAGTACTCCCTCCAGTCTCGAATGTAAACAACAACAAAAAATTTCATGGTCTTAAATTATAAGCAAAAAATATATATAATTATTACATTTGATGTTATTATTCCAAATATAACCCTACTTTTTTCAAATTTCTAGGTTTTTAACAATTTCCAAGATAAAAAGTAGGGGTAAAATTAGAAAAGATGTAAGACTTAAATGCATTTAAATATTTTTCTTAAAGGGTGGATTTTTTTGTAAAGTTGTTTATATATGAGACCGGAGGGAGTATTATTTACTATTCCAGGTTTCAATCTCTTTGATTTTACTTTACCGCTTGGAAGCTTTATTTAATGTCACGTACCATGTTAGTTTCCATTAATAAAATATGTCTTGTTTTTAGTGTTTTAAACATGAGTGAGTATTTTTGTCGAGGCTGGAATGTGAGAATCGTCGTATCGACGATTAGGAATGGTAAAAAATCTCGTACCCGTGGATATCCGCGGGTAAAACCCATTAGGATATGGATATGATGATTTAATGGGTATCCACAAGTAAAATAAACGGATATTTAATTACTCGATTATTTACGGATACAGATATGGATTTGATGGTACCCGTACCCACGGATATCCGTAACTGTTAATAATTAGAAAAAATACTTAAAAGTTAATATGTTTGATCAAAATTATTATTGTTATTTTCTTAAATATGATATTATTATTACTATTTTTATTATTATTATTTGGATAAAAGAAGAAATAAAATGAAAATGATTTATTTTTATTAATATTTATTATGTGTTAACTTTGAAAATAATTTTTTTTACTTTAAAAGAGATTAAAAAATAGTTATTTAAATACACATATTTTTAAAATATATTTAAATAGTATTCATGGATACTCGTTAACACCCGCAGATATCTCAAAATTCACGGATATCCGCACGAATATGGGAAGAGTACGAATATCATATATACTAAACGGGACGGGTAGCGGAAGACTAGTACCCGTGTCCATGAGTATCCATTGTCATCCCTACCGACGATGCTCATGTGAATTGCATGTAATATATTAACAACAAGAATAATTTTCTAAGTTTGAAAATTATTATTTTAAAACCACAATTTACTACAAAAGTAGAAATATTGTGATCCTGATTTTGACTCGAAAGAGCAAAAATGATGTGATTGTAGAAAATTCATAAATTAACTTTTAAATATAGTGAAAGTATTTTTTTAAGTTAATTAAGAAAATCTAATTTTCAAATAGGTGATTTTACACTTATAGACGATTCCACACAAAAGCGGATGTTATCTTTAATTTAGTTTTCTATCAAAAAACTATCATTAAATCGAGAAACTATTTTTCTAAAAAGGATTTCAAGTTGTAACTTAATTATCACGCAAAAGCGATAGATTATGGGGTTGAAATCAAGGAATCCAAGAATGACTTCTGACATAAGCCTCTAAATTCTTTGTTTAGAGATATGTCCTAATCCCCTATGTTTTGAAGTGGCATAATTCTCATTCACTTTTTGTTTTGTACCATATAACTCCATTTGCATTATTTTGTTATAAGGTTACTTAATATCTAGTATATAAAGATTATTATTCAAACAATTAGAACCAAAACATTTGAATCATATGAGAGGCTAAATGTATTATTTATAAATGAACAAACATGACTTGATTTGTCTAAAATAAAAATAGAAATTAGACTTTGTCTAATAGACGGTGTAACAAAAGTCTCAACTAAATCCAAATGAAAATTAGTCTTTAATAATAATCTCTAGAGCCTCTATTGCAACTTTATTGCCATCAACCACATAGATGAATCTTTCAGCATCACTTGGCGGACGAATCCATAGAAAACCAAGCATCGACATATTTATGTGAGTAGTAGCACCAGAACTTACCTAGAAATTGTCTTTATGTACATAAACTAAATTAATTTCATAACAAAAAGTAAGAAAATTACCCTTCTTTTTATACCATGTGGCATACTTGGAACGTTCCTTTTCACGTGTTCAACCGTCTTGCAAAAGAAGAAAGTGTACTCTTTAGGTTGTTCCTTTGCCTTCTTATTTTAAGAAAAAAATCCTGCAACCTAATCATTTTTCATAAATAATTGCTCCACAATTTCAAGGAAACTCTTGGTGCTCTTGTACTCATTAATAAACCCCTAATCATTTCATTTATAGAATTAATTGTAAGTGATATTTTCACGATGCAATGATCAAATATTAGTAATACACTATGTTAGTAGGGGTATGAATAGGTTGGACCAAGTTTGGCTTTGCCAAGTCTGAGTTTGATCTACTAAAAATTTCAAAGCCTAAGTATGACTTGTGGCCTATCATAGGCTTATTTTTAGGTCCAGGTCTGTCTTTTTCGAATGCGTGACTGGCCTATTAGCCTACATAAAAACCTATTTTATTTGAAGATTTATAAATTAGTAATTCAACTAATGTAGACTAACAAAATAAAATATTAACAAGACTAAATACTTATTTGCACTTAATTATGTTTATCTATTAACATAAGTTTTAATATACTATTTGTTTGAGAGAACATATGAAAACAATTTATGGCATTGTTCAAAAAGTTTTTTCAGTTTATTTTCACAAGTTATTCAAAATAACAAAACTTTATTATTTTGTACTTTAATTCAAAATACAAATATAATATAATAATAATGATAAATATATTTGTATTTATTAAAATAGGCCGACATGATAGGCTTAAACTACTTATTTTATGGCCTGTGGTAGGGGTGTTCAAAAATATAGTTACTAAATTGTATACTTAAAATAAACTGCATTGCACCATAAAAACTGAACCACTTAAATAGCTAATGAACCGAACCATTTAATTTAACCCATTCAAATTCAGTTAAAAATTAGATCAAAACCACCCTTTGAGTTTCTTAAAGAAGTTGAGTTTTGAGTGTTATCTTTTCGCCACTAGAAAAGTTTGTGTTTGTGTACAACTTGACCATTAATAACACCAGAATCACGCAATTGAGAAAAAGTCACATGCTATATACTAGTACGTTTTATGGTGCTTATTCCCTATTATAAATAACGTACACGCAAGCAATGGTTTTTGTTTACCAAACTATAATGTTTACATTTATGTAAAGGTGGCTAAAAAGAGCATTTTTAGGAGATTTGTCATCCTGTCCTGTCATGTTCCATTTTCTCAGATTTTTGCAGTCTCAGATATTAACATTTTTCCAAACATTTGCCAATGCAAATTAAGACCATGTACAATGGTTTCAACACTCTACACCCACTTTTTCAACTCCCAACACTCCACATCATTTTCTCTTTCTTTCACCTAATAACTCAACACTCATTCAACTTTTATCCTCTCCAATGGTTTTTCACTCAACACCCTACCCCACCACTTTTTATTTTCATATTCAAAGTATTAAATGGATAAAAATCCAGCCAGCCAATCACGCCCAGCCACGTGTCCCCTGCGTCAGCCTCAATTGTGTTGAGTTTTCTCTACGCCTCTCTCTTCCAGCACACACTCAACACCTCTCTCAACACCCATTGGAGGGGATTTTGCATGTTGAGTTCAAACTCAACAGACCCATTGCACATGGTCTAAGTGAATAATTGAATCAAAATGGTCACATGATTCCTAACTAAAGTAAAACAAAATATTCTTGCAAAAGCTTAAGGAACAAATGATGAACCATGATTAATGGAAGAATAACATACCACCAGAAAATACTTATAAAGCATTGCCTAAGGTAGGCATCCAAGAAAATGTGAATAAAATGCCTATCATAGGCAATACCTACATGAGATTGTAATTTCTAAAACTACACTACATTGCTAATTCTGAGTTCTAACCACTAAGGATTTGTCTAACACTACTTGTTTAGTCCTAAAAATCTAATTTAATTTTCCATCAGAATATTCTAATAATTGATTATGCCAAAGCAAGTTTATCTACACTTCTTCATCATAATCTTCCATGTCTTCATCAATTCTGTTACTTAAGCTGGCTAGTTGTATGGGATCAATAGCCATTTTTTCCATATCGGATAAGGACCATCCAGGGTATTCCTCAATCTTCTCTTCTTCAGAAATTGATTTTCTAGGCAGCGAACAAGATGCGACCGGAGTTGGTGTTAAGAAATCCATGTTCTCGTCTGGCTCCAAATTTAAATCGAAATTTCGAACGACGACCGGTTTTCTGACTGGTGAACTCTGCTTTACTTCCTCGGGTTGTCTAACTGGAAACCTCGGCTTAACTTCCTCGGGTTCTGGCATATTTTCCGGGCTTTCATTACTTTGAGTGTGGTAGTCATTTTGTCTCAAGGCTTCAGAATCGTCTTCAAACTTGACATGTGAACATATCTCTTGATCGACAGTTTTATTTCCACGTCCACGGCCACGACCCCTGCCTCTACCCCTACCTCTTCCTCTTCCAATGCTATGTGCAGATTCCGGCTGCGCATATCATGAAAAAATACATCATTATTCAGATGATATTTAACATTAGCCAGTAGCCACTAAATGTCATAAAATGTAGAAAAGCAGTTTTTACATTCATAAGCCATTTGTGAAATTTCATAATCACATAAGCAAACAACTTATATTACCATTTTATTTCTCTTGGTCTCTTCGTCGCTATCATTATCATCATCTTCAGCAACTTTCCTAAAACACAACAAAAAACAATCAGAATACAGAATTCACCCAAGAAATAAGAGTAGCGAGTAGCGACTAGCGAGCAATCAAAGACAAACCTCCTCTTAGTGACAGTTTGGTCGTCGCCAGTTGCAACAGAACCGCCTAAATCAGGAACCTTGCTCACAATATCTTTCAGAAAATCAAATACATTACAAGTTTGTACGCACTGTTTTCTGCAAGTCCAAAAAGACATGTGAATCGCCTTATTAGAACCGATAAAGAAGATAAAAACACACCATGGTCCAAACGCGAGACAAATAAACTAATAGAAGTTCCGTTCCGCTTACAAATGAAAAGCATTCACAGTCTTTGCTCCCCTTCTATGTGTTACATTATATGTCTTATCACACAAATCTTGCAGAAATAGTTCTAGTGCCTTCGCTGCAAATACATAACAACACTATGATCAATATCAGACATAACTTAATACAAGCTCCACCAAAACACGGTGCGACAAAATCATGTTTCAAAAACCATAAAATAGGCATGAAAGACTACTACTTACAAACTAGAAGAGGCACAGCCATAGCAATCTTCCCTATATCTTCATCCGCTTGCATAATTTTCTTAATCCTTGCCTGCCAATAATCCATGACACAGTCATTATTGATATGACTAAAACTGAATCAAGATGATAAAAGAACCAAAGCACATAGCTTTCTTCGCAAGAAAACCAAATATTTCATACAAATTTCTAAAAATTTCCAACCAAATGCAAACAAATTTCTACAACACAAATCCGCAAGTCAATCACAGTTACGATAATCAAGATCGCCCTATCGAATTCCGCTACACTACATTGCTATAACTCTATAACACACTATTCAACAACATTCAACAACATTCCACACTAAACAGCATATCAAAAACAATAACATTTCTTTCAAATTCCTCTATGCTATCATAACAAATACTACAAACTAGCATATCCCTAGTACTATCAAATATCAATACAAAGCAAGATTAATCATCAAAACACAAACAAAAATTCAAAAACCTAAATTCAAAAACCTAAATTACAAAAACCTAAAACCAAAAACCTAAATTAAAAAAAATATATATATAAAAAAAAAAAGAATACAAAATCTAAGAACTTACAGCAGGGAAACGAGTATCAAGTTTCTTCTTCATTTGTGGTTACAAAGAATGTGAAAAGAAAAAGAAAGCGTTGGTTATATATATAAAAAGAGAATGAAATGAAACGTTTTGTTGAAGAAGATGAAGAAACAAAACAAAGGTTTTTGATATTCTACGTGTTGTTGTTGTTGTTTGTTTCCCTCTTTTTGCACGAACGGTTTATTCTAATTCGAGACTCTCTTTTTCAATATTCAAACCCTTTTTTGTTTTTTTCCCTTGTTGACCACTCTACAAAATATAATTGACTACGTTTTTAATTTATTTTTTTCTTTTGGACCTAAAGTTACGCGGTTAATTTAGAGTTATAATTAATGTAATTTCATTTGAAAGAAAAATCTTTTTGACCTAATACAGTTTTTGATTTTATTTTTTTATTTTGAGAAAAATCTTTTTGACCTAATACAGTTTTTGATTTTATTTTTTTATTTTGAGAAAATCTTTTTGACCTAATATAGAAAACCTTTTGACCAGATTTTACTTCTATAAAATTGATTTAATTAATGAGTTTAATTGGTATGCATCTAGCAGAATATAATATTTTTACAATATTAAATATAAAAAACAAACAATTTTTTATATTATTAAAAATGTTAAAATAAAAATGATGATGTAATTGAATATATTATCGTGATTGGTTATTATTATAAAATTATTTTACATATCACTTCTATTCACTTAATCAATTATAAAAAATTAATATAAATTATACTATGATGTGTTAAATTAGTAAATATTTTTGTCAAAATTAATATATTTGAAATATGAGAAAGAATCAATTTGAATGGACTACCGAACTGAATTACTGGATTTAGTGAATTAAATATTGATGCTGAAATAAAAAGAAGAAGAATTTATGTGCATTGATGTTATAATATCTGTATGCATATATTCAGATTAAATCATGAGAAAAATGATGATGCATCTAAAATAATTTTATATTATTGATTAATAAAAATCATATAAAATACTCAATTGCACTTTAAACTAATTAAAATATATTTTAAAATATTTTTATTGATATTTATGTAATATTTTTCTACACAATACATTAACATTAAACTTTTAAATCATTTTATAATGTTATTTCATTATTTTACTCTTAAAATATCTATATAAAGTTAATAAGAAAGCCTATATAAGTATCTATAAGGTGTACTATTATTAAGCAGGGGCTGCAGGGCACGTGTAAAAAGAAAATAAATTTACTTGTTTATTGAAAAATAAATGTTAAATTATATGATACATTATAATAAGATAAATCAATCAATTTTTTATTTAATATTTTATATAAAATGATTTTCTACTTCTTATTGTTAATAATTTATTTTGTCTGTTTTTCCTATGAAAACTTTTGATATTGTAACCAAACTTTAGTTTTTTTTAAAATAATTATATTTAATCATTTAAATTTTAATATAGCTATGTTTTGGCATGAACAATTTTTTTATAACCGTAGTAGAAACAAGAATACAATGAATTAAAAAAAACTATATGTAAATTGATAATATTGAGGTAAACTAAAATGCAAACATTAACTTTTTTTGTTTTTTTAAATCAATATATAAGGATGAGATAGGCAAAATGTGTACCTAGTTTTTTTCTTACAAGATATACTTAATTAAACCGAAAAAAAAAAACAAAACAAAAAACAAAAAAATTATATTGAAAGTCAAATATGACTACATAAATATAATATAGTCAAATATGACTACATAGATATAATACGTCAATATCGAACCATCAAAGATAGTAATTTTGAAGATGGGGATAAAGGAAATGATATTTGGGGACTTTTTCTCTAAGATTGTGTTTCTTGTTCCGCTGTTTTACATCCGAGTTCTTTGATCTTTTCACCCTTCCTCTTCCTTTCGTATTTTATTCTTTACCTCTTTTGTTTTTTCATTGTTGTGAGTGTCATACGTGTCTTGGTGGTGTTATCTCCCTCCTTTGAAAATATCACAGAAGTATTCTCAGAGAAAGTCCATAAATTTTTTGAAATTCCTAGATAATTCTACAAGAATGGGATGGTCGAAAACCTTTATCTTGCATGAATTTTGCTAAAGTCTCAATTTGGTTGCAAATTTGGGGACTGTCAATCAATGGGAAAACAAACCAAATAGGAAGAAAATTTGGATAAACTATGAAGCTCTGACACGCCAATTAGAAGGTGTGTCCCCGTACTGGACACGACCGGACACCGACATGCGTACGACACATGTATGACACGTATCAGACACGTTTTTGAAGTGTCCAACGAAAAAATATAATTGAAACGCAACAAACAATGATACGACACACTGTTTCAAATATCGGACACGCAAATCTCTCAAATTCTCATAATTATATTTATTTTTTTTACATTCCATATTCCACTTTCACACTATAAAAACAATGCCTATTCCTTGTTTTTTCATCTTCTCTTTTTATTTGCATCTTCTTTGTTTGTTTTCATTTTTGTCGCACGATGGTATTTCATCGACACCATTGCCGATATTCCACTATTTCTCTTCCAATACTCATTCTCTTTCTTTCTTTATTATTTGTCTCTGTTTTCTGTTGTTAATTACATACGTCGGCGAAGGCACTTCACTCGTGTTATTTTTGTAAATTGTGTATGTTTTTTGTTTATGTTTCATGTTAATTACAGAAATGTTATATGTTAATTAGATATGTTATATATTATTTGTCTTTGTTTCACTCATGTTATATGTTAATTACATAAACATATAACTTGTCTTTGGAAGAGTCGGACTTAGAGACCTGTTTTCTCAATGTGGAGTGACTATGATATGATTTGTATCATTTTATTTTTGATAATTTTTCTTAATTAAAAAAGTACTCAATTTAGGAATCTTTTTGTTTGATTGAAAGTACTAAGTTTAAATAAATATAAATTTTAGTTCTTATTTTAGACTCTTCATAAACTGTGCTCATAAATTGCATTATTTTATTAATATAAAATATATATAGTCGTGTTTGTGTCCTATATTTTTTACTTTAGTTGTGTCTGTGTCGTGTCCCGTGTCAGTGTCCGAGTCTGGGCTTCATAGTGGATAAATAATGGGAGAGGTGCTAGAAACAGGCATCTACGAAATGCAAGATAAAACCATGATGTCAAGGAGAGAATAAATATGAAAATCACCGCCCAAATCATGCCAGGCATGTATGTTGGAAGCAAAAATAATGGTGTTAACTGGATTGACTTTCGTTACGAAAGACTACATATGTTCTACTTCTGTTATGGCCTAATGGGTCACAATTAAGAACATTGCTCAAAAGAGCTTCAACCCAACCATGGAATTACTAAAGTCAACCCACGTGGCCCATGGATGAGAGCTACCCAAACTAGAAAAAAAAACCATGTTGAGAAAAAATTCAGCAATAACCATATGAAGAAGCCCAGCATAAGCCTACGCAATCCTATACCCCCAATATAGGAAGAAATTTAACATCCAAACAATAGTCTAGATGATAAAATGGTTCAAAAAAAGAATGGTCGCAATGGAAGAAAACCTCTTGATGAAGGAAACCAAAGAGGGGTGAAAATCCTTTCCTGGAATGCCAGAACCCCCAAACCACCAGATCTCTTACTCACATGATAAGAAATTTCTTGCCTAATATTGTTTTCCTCTCATTAACAAAAATGACTAGTAATGATAGGATCCTTAATTTGATTAGTAAAGCAGGTCCCTTAACCAACTGCTAAAATGTTGATTGAATTGTTAGTGGTAAAGGTAGATTTTAGGGGGGCTTGCTTTAATGTGGAGCAATGACATTGATTTGCATATCTTGGATGCTAATAATAACATGATTGATTTCTATGTCTCGTTGCCTAATCCTAATAATAGTAATACTATCTGAAGAGGTGTGGGTATTTAAGGATACCATGACTCTAATAAAATACCTCACTTGTAACATGATCGATAATTTATCCTAGATATATGATATGCATATGTGGATTATTTTTTGAGACTATAATCTGATAACTAACAACATGGAAAAAGTTGGGGGAAACCTAATGATATGAATTTCACTAATCATCTTAATAATATGTTTGATGATTGTAGTTTACATGATCTTGGTTTTAAGGGCAAGATGGATACATGATGCGAAAATCATCAAGACAACCTACATTGAGGCTCTACTGGACATATATATGGCTAATAAATCTTGGATGAGCCATTATCTTTATCATACAAACTATCATTTCCATATAACTACCTCAGACCACAACCCTATATTATTGTCTATCAACTTTAATAACCAAATTCAAACTAATCCTAACATCAATATAAGACATAAGATATAGGCGAAATACCCCTTTGGGTCCCTAAACTATACCCCCTGGTTCATTTTTGTCCCTTAATATTTTTTTGTGCCAATTTGGTCCTTTAAGTTCCTAAAAGTTACAAATGAGACCCTTCCGCCAATTTGGGTCAAACGTCTGTCTATTATGTCTACCTGGCAAGTGAGTTGGCACAGTGTCTTCTTTTTCTTAATATTAGGGTACGTTGATGTTCATGTTCCATCATCGTTTTTTCTCCTCTTATTTACTTCTTCCTTTGTTTCCATCTTTTCTTCCTCATTTCCATTTCCTGTTTCAAATCTTCCTCTGTTTCCATCAATCGTACCCTTCGTTTCCAGCATCGTTACATTTTCTTCACGGAACGATGAAGCTCAACCATGGCTCTGCGTTTTTGAAGGAGAAAAAATGTGAAAGTGGTCAGTCTTGCATTCACAGTAGCTCATGAGATGTACCAATTTGTCATTGTGGAGATGAGGTTGTGCTTCGTACGATAAACACTGAGAAGAATTTTGGGAAGAAATTTTTGGGTTGTCATAATTATAAGGTAAGCCCTAATTTTTTTCCGAGCATGTTCAAATCTGTAAGCCCTAATATTTTTTTGAGTATGTTCAAATATGGTTCCATGAGGAATTTTTTTATATACATGTTTGTATATTGAAGGGGTCATTGCAAAGAGGGTGTGGGTTCTTCAACTGGTTCCATGAGGAAATTGTAGAAGATACAAGTCAAGTTTTGTTGAATAGGTTGGAAAGCTTATCAAATGAATTTAAAAAATTGAGGGATAAAAGTGAAGAATTAGGGAATGTTGTGTGTTGTACCCCAAAATTCGCCCTCTTCCTTTTTTTGGCTTACACTCGATCAATAGGTGCATTGCATACATATCATTCATGCATTAACCATGGGTTCGAGATTTTCTAAGTATGAACTTGTACAATTCTGAAGAAGAGGTTTGGTTCCAGAAGCTTCTGGTTATCTCTCGCAAATCAAGGTTTTGGAGTTCTGATCGCCTCTCATGCGGATATTGATTACAGTTTCGAGCTACAGCGTGTTGTGGTCGAATATTTGAGCCCAAATTGATTCTATGGCCTTTTATGAGTCTTAAACTATCTGCATATGACTTATCGATCCACGCGATTCATCAGAAAATCAAGAACGGTTGGATAAAAAATATATTTCAATGTGTGTACTAAAAGTCAACCAAAGTCAAAGTTTGACCGGGTGGAATTTCTGGTCAAAATTATGGTTAAAAGTCGACATTTGCGAAAATATGATCATCGGAAGAATCGGGTGAACACAAGGTTTCTTGCAATTTAAGTAACTCTAGACTTAGAAAAAATTTCTAAGTTTTAAGTACTTTGTGTTCACGGAGCCATGTTGTCGACTCTCTATCTCACTCGTCTGTGGTTGAAATTTCACGAATGAGCAGTCATTGGAAAGAGCATATTTCGTACTCCGAATTTTTCCTTGTGAAGATTTCTCCAGAAATGCCCGGATTTCGAGTTATGAGGCTCCGAAGTTTAATGTTCATAACTTTTGAAGTTTACACTTAGTGGAATTTTAAGTGTTTTTCAATGTGTTCAAGTGCTAGACTTCGGAGGTGTTTTACACGTGTTTCGAGGCGTCAATTCGAGTTGAATTCAAAATCAAAATTATTCATTTCGTGGCAATTTACAACTTTGCTGAAGAAACCGAATCCATTCAGGAATCAGATCAAAAATTACGGAGCTCAGAAGTTACGGGTTATCATTTCTCAAAAATTCAACACTTAGAAATATTTTGAAGTGTTTTATTTCTATGCTCAAGCTGACAGTTTCGGGTTCGATTTTATCATAGTTATTGGCTCCGAATTAAAAAATGTTCAACTGCAAAGTTGTTCATCTTACGGAAATCTTTAACTTTGTTGAAGAAATTGAATTCATTCGGGACTCGGATCGAAAGTTACAAAGCCCGGAAAATAAGAATTCATCATGTTGGCAAGGTTCGAATAGTTGTTGTGCGTGTGTTCAGGGCTGTTTTTGTCATCGATTCGATCGCCGCTGTCATACCCCAAAATTTTCCCTCCATCTACTCAAGAGATTTCATACATCCCTACTCAAGGATTCCTCAAGAGTTGATCAGACAAACTCTCTCTTAGACAATCAACCCAAACTAGGGTTTGGTATCTCTCGAGTCAAGATGAATTTCCAACATCTCCAGTGGTCTTCATGCCTCCTCATATGCTTCAAAGATTCTCCATGTCAAGTTTCAAGCTTCACAGATCAAGTTTCCTCAGACAATTGCTCAGATGGTTGAAAATCAGTTGTATTGAACAAAAAGTCAATTGTGGTCAACATACAGTCAAACTTCATAATTTTTGGTCAACATCCTCATTTTGAAGTTACATTCATCATTTGATCAAGGGTTGATCATGATTCATCAAGAAAACTCAAGATTTGCTCAAAAGTCAAACTTTCTAAATTAGGGTTTCTAGGTGAAAAGTCAATGACTTTTTGGTGATCATAACTTTCTCATACTTTCTCAGAAATTTTTCCACCACCTCTTGTTTTGAAGGAAATTCAATTCTATACAACTTCATGTCTCACAAGAATGTCCACAAAATGCTTCATTTGAGAGGTATAGCTCAAAATATTACAGGTCATTTTCAAAGTCAACAAAAAGTCAACTTTTTGTTTTGAAGATATATTGAGCATGGTAACTCCAATTGAGATGCGACCAAAAATGTTGGTTAGAGGACTCTTAGAGCTTTCCAAAAAGTCCAAGAACACTCAAAAATGTGGAAAATTAAGCAAGATACACCATTCACAAGTTGGGCAATTTTGAAAGAATGCACAAAGAGAGATACTTCTAAAAATCAAATTTTTTGCAAATGGGCTTGCTTTTTCTCCATCCAAACTTATTCCTCATACAATTAGGAATATCCAAGCCAAATGCCACGAATTTTTGATTTATTTTTCTATTTAATTTGTAATTTATTCATTTAAATGCAAATTAAATTTAAAAATAAAGTACAAAATTAAAATTAATTGCAAAGATTGATTTTATTCTTTCCTTGAGACTCAAGTAACTTACAAATGCCGCAATTTTCGAAAATTGATCAATTTGGCAAGATTGATTGAGAATTAATCAAATTTTGAAAATTTGATTTTGTACAAAAATCAAAATTGATTTTCATTGAATGGTGATTGATTCTTACCAAAAACAATGCCAAATCCTTCCAACTTATACCGATGCATACCAATCGAAGAGAAAAAAATTGCCTTAGAAACCCTATTCCAAAGCTCAAAAACCGTGGTGCACAAGCTATTGGCAATCCCTTACCGTTTCAATCGATTTTGAGGTGTCCAACACATTCCTTGACATCTCGAATCGATTCGGGCCTTTACTTTGCCAAAAACATCAAGAATCGTGGCGAAATTGGTTTATTCTTGAATTTTCAAAATTCAATTCCTTCATTCATGCATTATTAACTCGATTTGTTGTTGTTTTTGTGTTTAGTGATGTGTTTGCAAGCTTTGGCAAGCCAATTGAATTTCCATGGCTCGAATCGTGTTACACCATAGCTAGGGTTTCGAGCTCGATTTAGGGCTTTGCTTAAATGGAAAAATTGGACAATAGGACCTATACCATCGTGTTGAACGATCTCAGGAATCGAACCATGCTTTTAGAACTTATTTATATTATGTATGCTGGATTTTTTATTGTAGCCAGGGACATAACGTCGAGCAATGGCCGACGCTGAAAATTCAAATATTTGAAAGGTTGAAGACGAAGTCTGGCGCGAAGGAGGAAGCAATGGAAAGGCAACGCATGTATATTCCACTCACTCCGTTTCCAAACAGTAGAACATGCCAGCTCAGTTGGTCAAGGCGTTGGTTTTCAAGGTTTGAGGGTCAGGTCCCCTGTTCGAACCATGCTGGGACCATTCTTTTGCAAGTTTGCAATTTTTTTCATATTTTTCTATTTTTTATATTATTTAACATTTTTGCATCATTTTAATTTCTTTTCATGATTTTATTTCTGCATTAAAAAATTGTCAAAAACATTTTTTCTTTTTGCATTATTTTCATAAAAATCTTTATTTAATTTAATAAATTAAAAAACACAATTTTGCATGCATATTTATTTTTATTCATATTTTTGCATTTAAATCACATTTAATTAGTTTTTAATTATTAAATTGCATCCAAAAAATCCCAAAAATTTATTTTAGCATATTTATATTATTTCCAGCATGTAATAATTTTCTCATATAAAAATTTGCATTTTTCTAACATTTTTTCTCTTGTTCGATTCATATCGTATTTTCCGATTTCTCATTCCTTTACAAGTTGATCCGATTCAGACGATTCTTTCTTTATCATTTCATTTTTTTTCAATAATGTAACTGTATATGGGATGTAATAGTTTAAATTAGGTTTTTATTTTCCGCAAGTTTAAATTATGTATCTGCCCCAAGGCCTTGTAATAGCGTAGGATTTATCTTTCCGCACTTTACATTCCGCATTTTACTTTCTGCACCCTATCAATTGCTAGTAACTAGGCGTGTATGGCAAGATAAAATCAACATAGATAACCTCAAATTTCAAGATAAAATATCTGAATCAACACACTTTTTCACACATACACCCCTTAGGGTAATTCTCTCTCGTTGCCTTTACGATTACAAATGGTCAAGTCCCTCGAACGTAGAGGTGTCCTAGCACCGTTGCCTTCCAAACAAATCATCATAGTCCCCTCGATACAAAGATCATAAGACCCACGATGTCGCCTCCGAATACATGATCTTGACCCTCGATTGTCGCCTACGAAAAATGATGATAGTCCCTTCGAGTGTGCTAGGATACTTCCTACAAGTTGCCTTCGATGAGCATCCGATGTCCCTTCGAATGTCCCGCTTACATCCAACGAATGGGGTTACCTACCAACTAATGGTATGGATAGCACTGTTCTAAAGGAACGTAAAACAAATACGAAAACGACCAATTCTGAGTAGGTAATAAGACTTTTAGTTGCTTGCTCTATCAAAATACTTTTTACACCTCACACTTTTGTCAAAGTTCAAACTCTTTTCAAAACGAAACATTTCCGAACACTTTGTATACATTCCTACATGAGTCATTACAAAGTCAAAGCGAAATGCCTTTTTCAAAACATTTTTGTCAAACACATAGAAAGCAATTTTAAAAGTGATCTAGAGCAACTAAGAGCCCGTAGATAACTACGGATGGAAAGGGTGCTAATACCTTCCTTTTCATAACCATTCTCCGAACTCGAATCTAAATGAAGGTCTTTTTCGTACTTTTACCTTCCTTAATTGGATAAAAATAAAAGTCGGTGGCGACTCTTGCTATCTGCACATTTGGATACAAAATCCTACAAAGTCGGGTTCACCGTGTTCTGATCTGGCGACTCTGGGATCACCCTTAAAGAGAGAATTGCCTTAGGGATTTCTAGATAACTTTTATTGCTTTTTGTTTGACTTGTATGCTTTATCTTTAAGGGTTGCTTGGGTATTATATTGTTGGGGATCCTACACCGGATCCGGTTTCCTTTAGGTAAGTAGCATTAGATCATCGCGACCGCTAGACGATAACTAAACGGTCAACATGATGGCTACGTTAGCGTGACACTTTGGTTGTCCCGATACTCTTCATTCCCAAGTTGAAGATAGTATTTGGCTTCGTGGTGTCATCAGCGCTAACTAAACTTTTAGAACCTTAATTGACCCATCTTAGCCATTAGAAAGTAGTGAGATGGCTTTGGTGCAGACTAAGGTTGGTTGATACTCGATGCTACGCTCATTGAGATCAGACTTTTGGGATATTTTCGCTCGACCACTTGGCCGTCGTATTGAAATAAACGCCTACGAAGAAAGATCAATGATGTGAGATTCCTAGAACCCGGTTACTATTATAGGACAGGATGAACCAACTCAAACTTTTGGTGGGGTAATCACCTATACCTCATGCGAGCCTTAAACCTAGGCTCATTGTGTGAATTGTTTATGTGTGCTAAACATGACATCATGACATCATTCACATTGCATATCATTTCTAACTATTTCAAGGACCTAGGGATTTATCTTTGCTCTGTTTTGTAGGAATTATGGCTTCTAGAAAGACAATCTGAATCAACTTTATGGGTATACCTTCTCAGCTCAAAGAATTGGTTTCAAAAATTCCCGACCATGCTCAGTTCATCAAAAGACATGGTTATCTACTCGATTTGGTTATCTCCGGTTTTGAAGAAGATATGATGCATGTCCTATTCCAGTTCTTTGATCCGAAACACCATTGCTTTACATTCCCAGATTATCAGCTAGTTCCTACCTTGGAAGAGTTCTCTAAGCTACTTGGGATACCTATTCTTGACCAAATGCCATTCACCGGTCTAGAAAAGGTTCCTAAATACGAAGACATTGCATCAGCCTTACATCTTAAGCGTTCAGATATTGAAGCCAATTGGGAAACTAGAAGTGGAGTTAAGGGTTTACTTTCCAAGTTTCTAATTAAGAAAGCCCGAGAATTCCTCAAAGTTATGAGTTTCCATGCATTTGAAAACATTGTGTCCTTGCCAATTTATGGTTTGGTTCTATTTCCTAACTCGGATCAATTCATAGATATCAACGCCATCAAGTTGTTTCTTACCCGCAATCCAGTGCCTACTTTACTTGGAGACATCCTGCATTCTCTCCACACTCGTACTACTAAGAGACAAGGAACTCTCATGTGTTGCATACCGTTACTTTCTAGGTGGTTTATTTCGCACCTTCCTCCATCAGTTTTGAAGAATGAACAAAGGTTGAGATGGTCTCAAAGATTGATGTCACTCTCTCATTCAGATATCCGTTGGAGTCTTTTCTCTCAAAAGGACTTCACATTCATTGAGCGTTGTGGAGAGTTCCCTAATGTACCGCTACTTGGTATAAGGGGAGGTATTACTTACAACCCTTCTCTAGCTCTACGTCAGTTTGGTTTTGCTCGAAAAGATGGTCCACATGATATGCTTCTCCAAGATGTTGTGTTCGACTACATCCACGATCTCCAGAATTACCGACGAAGGTTTATACACGCTTGGGGCATGGTAAAGAAGATTGATACCAAGACTTTGGGGCACCAAAATCCCACTCCTTGGGAACCTTACCTCAAATGGGTGCGAGCTCGAGCTCAAAACCTCATGATGCCATTCATGCCTGTTCTACCAGTAATTATGGAACCTGTTGCTATAGGTGACGTACCTATCTTGTTCTCCATCCCGACATGCCTACCGATTTTGAAGACTTGAAGAGATCTGGATTCACTCAAGGAAGAGGGATACCTTTGAAGCTCGTGTTACGCAAGCGAGAAGAAAGTGCTAGAGTTGACTAAGCTACTTCACGAGGAGCATCAACGCTACATCGGCACCAAGAGGAAGTGCCCATGGGAGACTTAGAGCTTTAGGATGTTTATGTTTTCTTTTATTGTTTTGAACTATCTTTTGTACTTAAAAAGAAAAAGAATAATAAGAAGAGTACTAATAAATGTTTGTTCCTTGCTTGTTTAACAAATTTAAATCTCTAAGGTCCTTGAAAACATTGCATTGCATTCGCATAAACATTGCATATCATAGCATAACATTGCATCACAGGTACATTGGAGATTGGTTTTCTCATTTGCTCGCTATTTTAGCAGAAATGGCTCTTGAACAGACTATCAAGGATCTCCAAGCTCAGAATGCTCAGTTTCAGCAGATGTTCACCAGTTTGGTCCAAGGCCAAGAGGATCTGAAGAAGCTCATCAACAAGAAGAAGAAGGTTGTTGGTCTCCTCAACTTGGGCAGACGCTACAAAGGTGGTCCTAAGGTGGTCACCGTATTGAGCTCTCAAGGAAGTGTCCATACCGAGGAAAGTAACAAGGGTGATGGTGAAGGCCACTGAGCTTGAGAAGAACTATGATGATGGCCAATACTCGATGAAGATGACAAGTACAAACAACTTGAAGACCGTCTGAATGCTGTAGAAAACCTGAAGATGTCCGGGCTGAATTTTGATGATCTGAGTCTTGTCCCTGGTGTTGTGATTCCTCCCAAGTTCAAAGTTCCTACTTTTTCCAAGTATGATGGCATGTCTTGCCCTAAGCTGCATTTGAAGTCTTATATCCAGAAGATCAATCCCCACACTGATGACAGAAAGTTGTGGATGCACTATTTCCAAGAGAGCTTGTCCGGAACTCAGTTGGAGTGGTATTATCAGCTAGAGAATGACCGTGTCCGTACTTGGAGTGATTTGGCAGATGCTTTCTACATACAGTATGAGTACAATGCTGAATTGACACTCACTCGCATGCAACTACAAAGCATGTTTATGGGTCGTGATGAGAAATTCAAAGAGTATGCTCAGAAGTGGAGAGATCTAGCAGGCAGAGTTCAGCCACCCTTGTCCAATAGGGAGTTGGTTGATATGTTCATGGGAACACTGACAGACCCGTTCTTCAATCATCTGATTGGAAACTCTTCAGCCGGATTCACCGAGTTGATTCTGACAGGCGAGCGTATTGAAGCTGGTATCAAGAGTGGGAAGATCCATGTAGAGTCATCTTCAAATGCTGCAAAGAGATCTTTTGGTGGTAAGAAAGAAACTAATGTGTATGGTCAGAAAAGCCGAGCCAAGACCGCTCAATGTGGGGGCGGTTGTGATCTCGAATCCTACATCAGACATCCTCACGAGACAACACGCGTAGCTAGAACGCCCACGAAGCAGGTTTACGATCAACATGCCATTGTCGCAAGCCTTGCAACACATGTTGAGCAGAGTGATTGCCTTGAGGGATCCTCCTCGGAATGTCAATACCTCTCCCGTACAATCCTAATGCTAAGTGTGCTTACCATTCCAATAGCCGGACATAATCGATGATTGTTGGGCTCAAGAACAAGATTCAAGATATGATTGAAGCTGCGATTGAGTTTGATCCTCTGTTGAGACTCGAATGTGATCAATGCCTATGCCTAATCACTGTCATACCCCAAAATTTGCCCTCCATCTACTCAAGAGATTTCATACCTCCTTACTCAGGATTCCTCAAGAGTTGATCGACAAACTCTCTCTAGACAATCAACCCAAACTAGGGTTTGGTATCTCTCAAGTCAAGATGGATTTCCAACATCTCCATTGGCCTTCATGCCTCCTCATATGCTTCAAAGATTCTCCATGTCAAGTTTCAAGCCTCAAGTCAAGTTTCTCATAATTGTTCGGATGGTTGAAAATCGGTGTATTGGACAAAAGTCAAGTGGTCAACATACAGTCAAAACTTCGATTTTGGTCAACATCCTCATTTTGAAGTTACATTCATCATTTGATCAAGGGTTGATCATGATTCATCAAGAAAACTCAAGATTTGCCCAAAGTCAAACTTTCTAAATTAGGGTTTCTAGATGAAAAGTCAATGAACTTTGTTGGTCATAACTTTCTCATACTTTCTCGAAATTTTTCCACCACCTCTTGTTTTGAAGGAAATTCAATTTCTACAACTTCATGTCTCACAAGAATGTCCAAAAATGCTTCATTGAGAGGTATAGCTCAAAACATTCTGGTCATTTTCAAAGTCAACAAAAGTCAACTTTTGTTTTGAAGATATTTTGAGCATGGTAACTCCAATTGAGATGAGACCAAAGACATTGGTTAGAGGACTCTTAGAGCTTTCCAAAAAGTCCAAGAACACTCAAAAATGTGGAAAATTGAGCAAATTACACCATTCAGAAGTTGGGCGATTTTGGACGATTGCACAAAAGGACATTTGGTCAAAATGCAAAATTTTCCAAATGGGCCTATAATCTTTTGATCCAAACTTGTTCATGATGTTATTTTTGACCCATAAAAGCTTGGCATTGGTAATTTTCTATTTTCATGGTTTATATTTGAATTTTACAACATTTAATTCAAAAATAAATTATGTAAAATATGAAAATTAAGTTATTTTTCAATTAAGTTGGATTTATATCTCTTAATGTCCAAGAAAGCCCACACCATTTACCAAATTGTGCAAGCCATGGCATTGATGAGAAAATCATATTTTCTTCAAAATTTGATTTGATTTTCAAAGAAAATATTTGCACATTCAATTTCCAATCTTTTTCCTTGTTTTTCTCTTCCAAAACTCCTATAAATACCAAGCAATGCCCGATACAAAGGGAGAAACCCTAGCTCAAGCCAAACCCTTATTCTTGCAAAAAATTTCAAGAAACTTTGAAAATCGAATTTCAGCAGCCATTTCTAACCATCAAACGTGCTCGGGGGTAAGTATGAGTAAGAATACATCTTTGGTATTGATCAAAGCAAGTGAATCGTGCCATATACATTCATACATATTCAAATATTTCTTGATTTTGCATTTTAATATCTATGTGTTTCAATTGATTCTAATGGTTTGAATGTGTTCATGAGGTTATACTTGACTAATCTGGGCCATCGTTTGAGAGGTTGAACGTGAGAATCGTGGTTTGCCATGTTTAGGTTTTGTGTCTCTTGAACCGCTTGCCGCTTTCAAAAATAATACCACCAATGGATTCGGAGGTCCGATTTAGGGGAAGGTCCTTCTTTCTCTTTTAAATTTCGTGTTTTGCGGTTTGAAATCGTCGTAGGAGAAGGCAGGAGTTAGGCTCGGCGTCGTGACTGTTGACTCGGCTCGAGGCAAGCGTGGCACAATGGCGCTTCGATTCGTTCTCTCATCAGCGAGGACCCCACCATGCTTGTGCCTTGACTTACCCAGACGGCGTGTTGCTCTTCATCATCGTTTTGTTCCATAACACAAAGAGCCACATGGCGTAGTGGTAGGCGTTCTGTTGCGGATACCCTCAAGGGTCCCCTGTTCGATCCTTCCCAGCGCTGGTTTTACCTTTCCTTTTCACAAACTCAAACTTTTCATATTTTTCTATATTTTCATTATTTTTAATATTTCCATTCAATTTTAATTGTTTTCATTATTTTATTTCTGCATTAAAAAATTACCAAAAACATTTTTTCTTTTTACATTATTTTTCTAAAAACCTTTATTTTATTTAATAAATTAAAAAATATAATTTTTGCATGCATATTTATTTTATTTATATTTTTGCATTTAAATCATTATTAATTGCATTTTAATTATTAAACCTTTTCCAAAAAATCCCAAAAAATTATTTTAATATATTTATCTTATTTCCAGCATATAGTAATTTTCTCATATTTAAAATTGCATTTTTCTAACATTTTCCTCTTATTCAATTCATCTCTTTCCGATTTTCCCATTCTTTGGTTGCTCATTGTTTTTTTTATCATTTGCTTTTTTTCCAATTATGTAACTGTTCATGGGATGTAATAGTTTAAATTAGGCTTTTACTTTCCGCACTCCTAATTATGTATCTGCCCCAAAGCCATGTAATAGCGTAGGTTTATTTTCCGCACCTTTACATTCCGCATTTTACTTTCCGCACCCTTATCAATTGCTAGTAATTAGGCGTGTATGGCAAGATAATAATGAACATAGCTCACACTAATTTCAAGATAAAATATCTGAATTTGACACACCTCTCTCACACACGCACCTCTTAGGGTAATTCTCTCTCGATGCCTTTCGATTTCAAATGGTCATGTCCCTCGAACGTAGAGGTATTCTAGCACCGTTGCCTTCCAAACAAATCATCATAGTCCCTTCGATACAAAGATCATAAGACCCACGATGTCGCCTCCAAAATACATGATCTTGACCCTCGATTGTCGCCTACGAAAAAATGATGATAGTCCCTTCGAATGTGCTAGGATACTTCCTACAAGTTGCTTTCTATGACCATCCGATGTCCCTTCGAATGTCCCGCTTACATCCAACGAATGGAGCTACCTACTAACTAATGGTATGGTTAGCGCTATTCTAAAGGAATGTAGAAGTACAACAAAACGACCAATTCTGAGTGGGTAAATAAGTCTTTTAGTTGCTTGCTCTAAACAAATGCTTTTCACACCACACATTTTTTTTCAAAGTTCAAACTCTTTTCAAAACGAAACATTTCCGAACACTTTGTATACACTCCTACATGAGTCATTACAAAGTCAAAGCGAAATGCCTTTTCAAAACATTTTTGTCAAACACATAGAAAGCAATTTTAAAAGTTATCTAAGAGCAACTAAGAGCCCGTAGAATAAACTACGGATGGAAAAGTGCTAATACCCCTTTTCATAACCATTCTCCGAACTCGAGAATCTAACGAAGGTCTTTTTTTACTTTTACCTTCCCTTAATTGGATAAAAATAAAAGTCGGTGGCGACTCTTGCTATCCGCACATTTGGATACAAAATCCTACAAAGTCGGTTCCGTATCACTGGCGACTCTGTGGGAGAACACCCAAAGAGAGAATTGCCTTAGGGATTTCTAGATAACCTTTATTGCTTTTGTTTGACTTGTATGCTTTATCTTTAAGGGTTGCTTGGGTATTATATTGTTGGGGATCCTACACCGGATCGGGTTTCCTTTAGGTAAGTAGCATTAGATCATCGCGACCGTTAGGCGTATAACTACACGGTCAACATGATGGCTACGTTAGCGTAACACTTTGGTTGCCCGATACTCTTCATTCCCAAGTTGAAGAAAGTATTTGGCTTCGTGGTGTCATCAGCGCTAACTAAACTTTTAGAACCTTAATTGACCCATCTTGGCCATTAGAAGGTAGTGAGATGGCGGCTTTGGTGTAGACCGAGGTTGGTTGATACTCGATGCTACGCTCATTGAGATTAGACTTTTGGGACATTTTCGATCGACCACTTGGCGTCGTATTGAAATAAGCCTACGAGAAAGATCGTGATATGAGATTCCTAGAACGGTTACTATTATAGGACGGGATGAACCAACTCAAACTTTTGGTGGGTAATCACCTATACCTCATGCAAGCCTTAAACATAGGCTCATTGTGTGAATTGTTTGTGTGTGCTAAACATGACATCATGACATCATTTGCATTGCATATCATTTCTAACTATTTCAAGGACCTAGGATTTATCTTTGCTCTTTTGTAGGGAATGGCTTCTAGAAAGACTATCCGAATCAACTTCATGGGTATCCTTCTCAAAGATTTGGTTTGAAATTCCGACCATGCCAGTTCATCAAAGACATGGTTATCTACTTGATTTGGTTATCTCGGTTTTGAAGAAGATATGATGCATGTCTATTCCGGTTCTTTGATCCAAACACCATTGCTTCACATTTCCGATTATCGGTTGGTTCCTACCTTGGAAGAGTTCTCTAAGCTACTTGGGTACCTATTCTTGACCAAATGCCATTCACGGTTTAGAAAAGGTTCCTAAGTCGAAGACATTACATCGACCTTACATCTTAAGCGTTCAGATATCGAAGCCAATTGGGAAACAAGAAGCGGAGTTAAGGGTTTACTTTCTAAGTTTCTAATTAAGAAAGCCCGAGAATTCCTCAAAGTTATGAGTTTCCATGCATTTGAAAATATCGTGGCCTTGCTAATCTATGGCTTGGTTCTATTCCCTAACTCGGATCAATTCATAGATGTCAACGCCATCAAGTTGTTTCTTACCCGCAATCCTGTGCCTACTTTACTTGGAGACATCCTGCATTCTCTCCACACTCGTACTACTAAGCGACAAGGAACTCTCATGTGTTGTATACCGTTACTTTCAAGGTGGTTTATTTCGCACCTTCCTCCATCGCTTTGAAGAATGAACAAAGGTTGAGATGGTCTCAAAGATTGATGTCACTCTCATTTAGATATCCGTTGGAACCTTTTCTCTCAAAAGATTTCACCTTCAGCGTTGTGGAGAATTCCTAATGTACCACTACTTGGTATAAGGGAGGTATTACTTACCCTTCTCTAGCTCTACGTCTTTGGTTTTGCTCGAAGAGATGGTCCACATGATATGCTTCTCCAAGATATTGTGTTCGATTACAATCACGATCTCGAGTGCACGAAGGTTTATACACGCTTGGGGCATGGTAAAGAAGGCGATACCAAGACTTTGGGGCACCGAACTCCATTTCTTGGGAACCTTACCTCAAATGGGTGCGAGCTCGAGCTCAAAACCTCATGATGCCATTCACGCCTGTTTTACCAAGTAATTATGGAACTTGTTGCTATAGGTGACATACCTTATGCTGTTCTCCATCCTGACATGCCTCCTGATTTTGAAGACTTGAAGAGATCCTGGATTCAGCTTAAAGAAGAAAGGGATACCTTTGAAGCTCAATGCTATGCAAGTGAGAAGAAAGTTCTAGAGTTGACCAAGCTACTTCACGAGGAGCGAAACATCAACGCTTACATCGGCACCAAGAGGAAGCGCCCATGGGAGACTTAGAGCTTTAGGATGTTTATGTTTTCTTTTATTGTTTTGAACTATCTCTTGTACTTAAAAAGAAAAAAGAATAATAAGAAGAGTACTAATAAATGTTTGCTCATTGTTTGTTTAACAAATTTAAATCTCTTAGGTCCTTGAAAACATTGCATTGCATTCGCATAAACATAGCATAGCATAGCATAACATTGCATCACAGGTACATTGGAGATTGGTTTTCTCATTTGCTCGCTATTTATTTTAGCAGAAATGGCTCTTGAACAGACTGTCAAAGATCTCCAAGCTCAGAATGCTCAGTTTCAGCAGATGTTTACCAGCTTGGTCCAAGGCCAAGAAGATTTGAAGAAGCTCATCAACAAGAAGAAGAAGGTTGTTGGTCTCCTCAACATGGGTAGGCGTTCAAGGGGTCCTAAAGTGGTCACCGATTGAGCTCTCAAGGAAGTGTCCATGCCGGGGAGTACCAAGGGTGATGAAGGTGAGCAGGGAACCAAAGAAAGGAGGAGAGGATCATTCGACTATGGCCGGTACTCGAGGAAGATGACAAGTACAAGCAACTTGAAGATCGCTGAATCTTGTGGAAAACACGAAAATGTCGGGCTGAATTTTGATGATCGAGTCTTGTTCACGTGTTGTGATTCCTCCCAAGTTCAAAGTTCCCACTTTGCCAAGTATGATGGCATGTCTTGCCCAAATTTGAAGTCCTATGTCGAAGATCAACCCCGCGATGAGAAAGTTGTGGATGCACTATTTTCAAGAGAGTTTGTTCGAACTCGGTTGGAATGGTACTATCGACTAGAGAATGACCGTATCCGTACTTGGGTGATTTGGTGATGCTTTCTGAACGATGAGTACAATCTTGAATTGACACCCACCGCATGCAACTACAAAGCATGTCTATGGGTCGTGACGAGAAGTTCAAGGGTATGCTCAGTGGAGGGATCTAGCAGTGAGTTCAACCACCCTTGTCCAATAGGGAGTTGGTTGATATGTTTATGGGAACACCGGCCCATTCTTCAATCATCGATTGGAAATTCTTCATCCGGATTCACCGGTGATATTGATGAGCATTGGTGGTATCAAGAGTGGGAAGATTCATGTGGAGTCATCTTCAATCTGCGAAGAGATCTTTTGGTGCTAAGAAAGAAGCTAATCTGTGTATGGTCGAAAAGCCGAGCCAAGACCGACCGTGCTCAATCTGTGGGGGCGGTTGTAATCTCGATCCTACATCAAGACTGACCTCGGTGAGAGCGTGGCGAGCGCGCCACGAGGCGGTTCTGATCAACATGCCATTGTCGCAAGCCTTGCAACACATGTTGAACGCAGGTGATAACCTTGAGGGATCCTCCTCGAATGTCAACACTTCCTCTCAAAGTACAATCCTAATGCTAAGTGTGCTTACCATTCCAATAGCCGGGCACGACAACGACAATTGTTGGGCTCAAGAACAAGATTCAAGATATGATTGAAGCTAAGCATTGAGTTTGACCCTCCGTTGAGACTCGAATGTGATCAGCGCCTATGCCTAACCATGACAAGAGTTCCAATCTTTGTTGGTGGCGATACTTATGTTTTCAACATAGATGACTTGACCATTCCTCGATGTTGTTAAGAAGAATTTGTTGCAAGTCGGTGTCAATCCGGGATGCCCGAGAGTTGTCGTTGGTGCTTGCGCCGATGGTTGTGCTTGGTTGAGAAGGCGTGTTCGGTGCATGATGGATAACCGTGAGATACTATTTCAAACCACCGTGCAAAGGCGTGTGAAGAAATGTCTAAGTTGAAGATCGACAATGCGACGAAACTGTACCATCGTGTGGGACACCTTGGGGCAGCCAAGTGGAAAATATGATTACATGGTGAAGTATCGTCACGATAGTTACAAGATTCCTATTGAAGATGTTAAGGCCCGGATGGGGTGACGATTTCCCGAAGACTATCCGATGTTAACACTATAAGGATTTCCTCTGCGATCCGTGCCTAGAGTGGCACCTCTCATTATCACTTCTCCAAGACCGGTTCCATATTCCTCGACAAGGCTATCCCTTGGAACTATGGGTCGATGTTTACTATCATGGTGTCAAGCAAGATCCTCGACAATTGAAGATCTTCTTGAAGTTTCTATTCGACATTGACAACATCAGGATCCAAGAAGGTGACCCGCGGAAGGGTATTCTCTCGGATATCTCTCCTCCAAAGACACTGCGACTCCCTCGCATTCCTACTCAATCAATATCCCGGCTAGAGGGAAAGAACCGAACTCATCCGCTCATTAGAAGTACCAAAGGAAGTTCGAAGACACCTCAAACAAGAAATGGAAATTCGAAAATTATCAAGAAGAGTGACTACAATGTTGTGGAGCAGTTGGGACAGACTCGTCCAAGATCTCCATGCTTGCTCGCTCTTATGCTCCGAGGCTCATGCTAACGCCTTGGTGAAGTTTCGAAGAATGCTCATGTGCCGCAAGACACTACTCGATCAATTCGAAGTTTGTATTGCTAGCTGGGCCAACAACGGCCTAGGCTTCTCGATGTCGATTTGACTCCTTCCGAAAGAAACACAACAAAGCCTTGCACATCTCGTTGAATGCAAGGGTACTATCCTCTCATGTTTTGGTGGATACCGGTTCGCTCGAATATCCTTCAAGCGCTTTTGATCGACTTGATGTCGAAGGGTTGGTTCGAGACCGGTGACATTATTGTGAGAGCTTTTGATGGTTCTAAGCGAACGGTGCTTGGAGAGCTCACTCTGCTGTAAAGTCGGTTCCGGACTTTTGACTCTACTTTCTTTGTCATGGACATCCGTCCGACTTATTCTTGCCTCGGGCCTTGGATACATGGGGGATTACCTCTACATCGAAACCAAGTACCGGTGAGGAAGGTTGTCACAAGATGTGGTGAAGAAGAGTATATGGTCATCATCTGTCATTCCGCTATCTCGAGATGGAGGGTGAATTCTTCGAGACTCCATGTCAAGCTTTTGAAACAATACCCAGTCATGCCTGTGACTCCGTCCTCTGAGTTACACAAGCTCCACCTAGAATGGCCTCATTGAAAGATGCTCATTGTTGAACAAGGAGGTAGTGCTATTTGGGGACAGCTCCTACTCTTCCTTTCAAATTTGACAAGGCGGTTTAGGCTTCACCATCAAGTCGGAAGATGATCCGTGACGTGCGGCCAACTTCCCTTCCGCATCGGCCAGTGGAATCCATGCTATAGAAGACGGCGACAACGGCTCGACATCGCAAGTGGATCTTCCCAACTCGGATCATGGGCTCGAATTGGAAGGCGAAGCGTCATACCAATCTCCTTTAGTCGAGTAATTGCTCTTGTTTTGTTTTGCTTTTCGTATTTCTTTATGTTTGAACAATAAACTTTGAAAGCCGTGCCTTGCCCGGCATCATGGCTCGTTCAGGGTTATTATCTGTCGTTTGCGTATTTTCATTCAATAAATTCGTTGGACTTTTGCATTCAATTGTTTGTTTTCTTTCTTTACTTTATCACCCTTCAAAAGCTATGTGTTCTTACACACCCACGTGATACTGCAGAATCACTCCGAATCTAGTTAATAACTATGCTAGTGCTAAATATGACTTCGATAATCCGATCTACCAAGCGAAGGAAGTGAGGAAGATTGTGAAGTGCCGGAGAACTTGCCTGCTACAAGAAGCGAGTTATCTGACCAAGAGCGAGTTGAGGTTGTGAATTTGGGTGCGACAAAGGCAAAAGAGATCAAGATAGGAGCGGGTCTTGAGAACAATGTTAAAGAGAGATTGGTTCAGATGCTACGAGATTATGTTGAGGTTTTTGCTTGGTCATACGAAGACATGCCGGGTTTAGACATTGATATTGTGGTACATCGATTGCCGACAAAGGAAGGTTTTCTCCCAGTGAAACAGAAGGTTCGTCGCATGCGTCCTGAGATGTCAGAGAAAATCAAAGAAGTTATGACGTTCAACTGGTTTCTTAGTCACCTCCTATCCCTGGGTTGCAAATGTGGTACCCGTGCCTAAGAAGGATGGTAAGGTACGAATGTGTGTGGATTACAGAGATCTGAACAAAGCGAGCCCGAAAGACGATTTCCCACTTCCTCATATTGATGTTTTGGTTGACAATACCGCTCAGCATAAGGTTTTCTCCTTCATGGATGGTTTCTCCGGTTACAATCAAATCAAAATGGCTCCTGAAGACATGGAAAAGACTACTTTGTTACGTGGGGCACTTTCTGCTACAAGGTTATGCCGTTCGGACTGAAGAACGCGGGCGCCACTTATCAGCGTGCTATGGTAACATTATTTCATGACATGATTCATCACGAGATAGAGGTCTACGTCGACGATATGATAGCTCGATCACAGACTGAAGAAGAACACCTCGATCATTTGCAGAAATTGTTTGATAGGTTGAAGAAGTACAGACTGAGACTTAATCCCAACAAGTGCACCTTTGGAGTCAGATCCGGAAAACTCCTAGGGTTTGTAGTCAGTGGAAGAGGTATTGAGGTTGATCCCGCCAAGGTTAAAGTTACTCAAGAGATGCCATCTCCCCGCACCGAGAAGGAAGTCAGAGGTTTCTTGGGCCGATTGAACTACATTGCCAGATTCATTGCACAATCGCTACTTGTGAGCCAATCTTCAAGTTACTAAAGAAAGATCAAGTAGTGGAATGGAATGGCGATTGCCGATCGCTTTTGACAAAATCAAGGAGTACTGAATCCTCCATCTATCGATGCCACTGAAGGAAGACCTCTTATCATGTACTTGACGGATTAGAGAACTCAATGGGTGTGTGTTGGGGCAACATGACGAGTCTAGTCGAAAAGAGCATGCAATATACTACCTTAGCAAAAGTTTCCGTTGTGAAACAAGATACTCATGACTTGAGAAAACTTGCAACGCTTTGGCTTGTGCCGACTAAGACAGATATGTTGACTCACACTACCTTGTTGATTTCTAAGATGGATCCGATAAAATACATCTTTGAGAAACCAGCTCTCTCCGGAAGAATAGCAAGATGGCAAATGATCTTGACCGAATATGACATCCAAGACACTTCTCGAGCGATCAAAGGAAGTGTAGTAGCCGATCATTTGGCTCATCAAGTGAGCGACTATCAATCTATGCGTTCAATTTCAGACGAAGATGTTTTACTAGTTACTGATTGCGAGAACCGTGCCAGACGAAGGACGAACAAGGATCCCGATGGACTATGGTCTTTGATGGAGCCTCAAGCACTTGGCAATGGCATTGGCGCCATCATTTCCCCCAGGACATACTCTTTCACCGCAGATTATGTTTCGGTTGCACTAACAACATGGCCGAGTCTGGCGTGCATCATGGGTATCAAAGCGCTATTGACTTAAGAATCAAGTTCTTACTAGTGTATGGAGACTCGGCTTTAGTGATTAGTCGATTAAGGCGAGTGGGATACGAAGCATCCGAATCTCATTCCATATCGAGAGCATGTTCGAGTTTGATTCCTTACTTCAAGAGATTACTTTGATCACATTCCACGAGAAGAGAATCGGTTGGCGACGCATTGGCTACTATGTCGTCTATGTTCAAGGTTAGATGGGACAACGAGGCTCCCGGATCATCATTGAGAGGTTCGACGAACAGTATTGTTGTGAGCTTGGCGGAAGAGAAACCTTGGTACTTTGAAAAGGTATCTTGAGACTCGGGAATATCCAGAGGGCATCATTAATGACAAGAAGTTCATGAGAAGATTTGCATCCAAATTCTTCCTCGAACGACATCTTATACAAGCGCAACCACGACTTGTGCTTACTCATTTGTAGACGAGCAATACGTATCATGGAAGAGTTACGAAGGCGAATTTGGTACCCACTCCGATGGACACACTATGGCTAAGAAGATTTTGAGAACAGTTACTATTGGTCCACCATGGAAGGCGATTGTCACCGCTATGCTCGATCTTGTCACAAATGCGGTTATGCCGACAAAGTGCACGTACCTCCGTACCTCGAATGTTTTAACTTCTCCGTGGCCTTCGCAATGTGGGGCATTGACATGATTGGAGAGATTAAGCCCACTTCCAATGGACATCGTTTCATCCTTGTGGCAATTGACTATTTCACCAAATGGGTAGAAGCGACCTCGTATGCATTTGTTACCAAGAATGTAGTGGCTCGATTCATCAAGCATAATCTTATCATCGGTATGGCACTCTGAAAGGATTATCACGGATAACGGTTCCAATCTCAACAACAAGATGATCGAACTCTACGCAGCTCAAGATCAAACATCACAACTCTTCTCCATATCGGCCTAAGATGAATGGCGCGATGGAAGCCGCCAATAAGAACATTAAGAAGATTATCTGAAGACGATTACTTACAAAGATTGGCATGAGATGTTACCATTTGCTCTTCATGGTTATCGCACAGACGAACATCAACGGGCAACCCCTTCTCTGTATACGGTATGGAAGCCGTCTTACCCATCGAGGTTCGGATACCCTCAACGGGTCCTCCAGGCGAGGTTAGGCGAAGCGATTGGGTTCGCACTCGCCTTGACAGATTAATTTGATTGATGAGAAGCGACTCGCATCCATTTGCCATGGATGATTTATCGAAACGAATGATCGAGCATTTAACAAGAAGGTCAAGCACCGAGTCTACCAAGTCGGTGATCTAGTAGTCAAGCGCATCATTCTTCCACAAGGTGATCCTGTGGGCAAATGGACTCCCACATCGAGGGACCATTTGTAGTCAAGACAATGTTTTCCGGAGAGCTATGATACTTAGCACCATGGATGGTGAAGACTTCACACCACGTGAACGCAGACATAGTCAAAAATACTACGCGTAAAAGAGACCCGCTAGGTCGGTGGCCTAGGCAAAAATAAGGGCATCTGGCGAACCAAAAGGTTCGGGCAAAATAAAGGATATATACAAAACATGTACACCGCAAGTCGAAAACACGAAAAGGCGGCTTGGGCAAAAAGGGTATCCTGGCGAAAACCGAAAGGCGGTCTAGGCAAAAGTTAGGGATTTAAGCGTACGACTATGTCTCTTCTAGATCATCTGCTTCCAGACTACTATCAGCATTCAAGATTCAAATGGCGAAGATCGGTCTACTCACTTTCTACTGACAGCAAGGAGATGAGATAGTTGAAATATATGAGTACTAGCATAGTTGGGACTTAACGAGATTGTTTCCGCATAGCTTTTTACCTTTCTTGTGTACAAACTACTTGGCCATACGCCACCTTTCAAATAAATGCAAAATTCTTTCTCTTTACAATTTCTGTTGTTGTTATTTGCAATAAGTCCAACGTTTGTTTTGAACGATTATATGCACTTGACAATAAAAATCTCTTTGCAAACATACGAAAAGTGGACATGCAAAAGTACTTACTACGTGCTCTAGGATTTGGGACGACGAAAGTCACCCATACAATTCCCACGAGCATAAAGGTGTCACTCACAACACACCTTCCCCAACGGAGTATAAGGGAATCCACGAGCAGCAATTCCACTCAATCGAGCAACGTTACATCAGTCTCTAAGCAGTAACACTTCATCCCCAGCGGATATTTCTCAATCCTCCCCCTTCTCCCCGGCAGCGGTATCCAGACTCAAAACTTGGTCAGATAGTGCATCGGAGGAAGCATACACCTTTATTCCCGGCCAGAGATTACAACGGACTCTAGACTCTTCAAGCCCGGTCTCAAGAACCATCGAATGCTCTCCGGAAGATCTACACTCGGAATCCCAAGTGGGCGTCTCTTAAATTTCCTCGGAGGATCTACATACAAGGTCCTCAGCAGATCGCCTCCCGGACTCTCCTCGGGGTCTATATATGAGATCTCGACAACGAGCCTCTCAAATCTCTACTTTCCTCAACAGTATCTAGGCCCGAGACTTGGTCAGATAGTGCATCGGAAGAATCCAGGATATCTTTCTTCTCTTTCAAAAGCGGGTTCTCACCTACTCAATTCCCAGTGAAGTTAGAAATCTTCAACAGAATATCCGCATCTTCTTCAAGATGGATATGTTTTGAAATATCACAACATTCATCATTCATACATTTCTCATAAAGTCATAACTCATGCATATGTCATTCATATATCATGCATCATACTTTGCATAAGACTAACAAATATTCTATCAAAGTTTTTCTTGTTTTCTCCAAAGCAGTATGATCATTTCGACGCAAAGGTCCAGATTAAGCCCGAGCCGGCGGAAAACTATCGAAACCGCCTTAACGGTCCAGATTAAGCCCGAGCCGGCGGAAAACTCTCGAAAGACCGCCTCCGACGGTCGATTAAGCCCGAACCGGGGAAAACTATCCGAAGACCACCTCGGTTATCCTCCGATATGAGCAATGGATCAACACCGATGCACAACAGGAAGCTATCCACATTCTTGCCAACTACTCTCTCCCGTACGAAGATTTATTCGATTATCAAAGACTCTGAGTCAGCGTACGACTCGGTTGCCTTGGATGGCATCTTAAGCCCATCTCCGACTACTTATCAACATCTCTTCACTATCGAATCTGCATATATGGTTAAAAATCAATACGACCAATAACTTCATTTAAAGTGAACACGAAGTCTAACGTCGACTCTCCGGATGGCATCTTAAGCCCATCTCCTCTCCATTCCAGAACATCTGAGTCTAACGTCGACTCACCCTCCATCGACCTTTCTAGATGGCATCTTAAGCCCATCTCAGCTCTCCTATTAACAACCTCGAGTCTAGCGTCGACTCGCCCGTAAGTCTCAACTTCTCCAAATGGCATCGTAAGCCCATTCCGCATCATCCACCGGTGCAAATTTTCGGTGTACTCGGTGTTCAATCATCTTCACCTCCGGTCACGAAAGACAAGCATGTCAATCTAACCCTTCCAAGACAAGAAGATTGAGCAGGGCAGTGTCATACCCCAAAATTTGCCCTCCATCTACTCAAGAGATTTCATACCTCCTTACTCAAGGATTCCTCGAGTTGATCGACAAACTCTCTAGACAATCAACCCAAACTAGGGTTTGGTATCTCTCAAGTCAAGATGGATTTCCAACATCTCCATTGGCCTTCATGCCTCCTCATATGCTTCAAAGATTCTCCATGTCAAGTTTCAAGCCTCACAAGTCAAGTTTCCTCAGAATTGTTCGGATGGTTGAAAATCGTGTATTGGACAAAAGTCAACTGTGGTCAACATACAGTCAAAACTTCTGATTTTTGGTCAACATCCTCATTTTGAAGTTACATTCATCATTTGATCAAGGGTTGATCATGATTCATCAAGAAAACTCAAGATTTGCCCAAAAGTCAAACTTTCTAAATTAGGGTTTCTAGATGAAAAGTCAATGAACTTTGTGGTCATAACTTTCTCATACTTTCTCGAAATTTTTCCACCACCTCTTGTTTTGAAGGAAATTCAATTCTCTACAACTTCATGTCTCACAAGAATGTCCAAAAATGCTTCATTTGAGAGGTATAGCTCAAAACATTACTGGTCATTTTCAAAGTCAACAAAAGTCAACTTTTTGTTTTGAAGATATTTTGAGCATGGTAACTCCAATTGAGATGAGACCAAAGACATTGGTTAGAGGACTCTTAGAGCTTTCCAAAAGTCCAAGAACACTCAAAATGTGGAAAATTGAGCAAATTACACCATTCGAAGTTGGGCGATTTTGAAATTGCAAAAGGACATTTTGGTCAAAATGCAAAATTTTCCAAATGGGCCTATAATCTTTTGATCCAAACTTGTTCATGATGTTATTTTGACCCATAAAAGCTTGGCATTGGTAATTTTCTATTTTCATGGTTTATATTTGAATTTTACAACATTTAATTCAAAAATAAATTATGTAAAATATGAAAATTAAGTTATTTTTCAATTAAGTTGGATTTATATCTCTCTTAATGTCCAAGAAAGCCCACACCATTTACCAAATTCGTGCAAGCCATGGCATTGATGAGAAAATCATATTTTCTTCAAAATTTGATTTGATTTTCAAAGAAAATATTTGCACATTCAATTTCCAATCTTTTTTCCTTGTTTTTTCTCTTCCAAAAACTCCTATAAATACCAAGCAATGCAGCCAGTACAAAGGACGAAACCCTAGCTCAAGCCAAACCCTTATTCTTGCAAAAAAATTTCAAGAAACTTTGAAAAATCGAATTTCAAAAGCAGCCATTCTCAGCCACTTCCAGCCATCCAAACGTGCTCAGGGGGTAAGTATGAGTAAGAATACATCTTTGGTATTGATCAAAGCAAGCTGAATCGTGCCATATACATTCATACATATTCAAATATTTCTTGATTTTGCATTTTTAATATCTATGTGTTTCAATTGATTCTAATGGTTTGAATGTGTTCATGAGGTTATACTTGACTAATCTGGGCCATCGTTTGAGAGGTTGAACGTGAGAATCGTGGTTTGCCATGTTTAGGTTTTCCCAGGCTGTCCTCTTGAACCGCATGCAAAGTTTAAAATAATACCACCAATGGATTCGGAGGTCCGATTTAGGGGACAAGGTCCTTCTCTCTTTAAATTGTTTTGGTTTGAAATCCTCGTCCGGAGAAGGCAATGGAGTTAGGCTCGGCGTCGGCGACTGTTGACTCCGGCTCGAGGCAAGCGTGGCGCTTTCGATTCGTTCTCTCATCCGTGAGGACCCCACCATCTTGATTGTGCCTGACTTACGGCGCGTGTTGCTCTTCATCATACGTTTCGTTCCATAACACAAAGAGCCACATGGCGTAGTGGTAAAGCGTTCCTGTTGCGGATACCCTCAAGGGTCCCTGCTCGATCCTTCCAGTGGTTTTACCTTTCCTTTTCACAAACTCAAACTTTTCATATTTTCTATATTTTCATTATTTTTAATATTTCCATTCAATTTTAATTGTTTTCATTATTTTATTTCTGCATTAAAAAATTACCAAAAACATTTTTTCTTTTTACATTATTTTTCTAAAAACCTTTATTTTATTTAATAAATTAAAAAATATAATTTTTGCATGCATATTTATTTTATTTATATTTTTGCATTTAAATCATTATTAATTGCATTTTAATTATTAAACCTTTTCCAAAAAATCCCAAAAAATTATTTTAATATATTTATCTTATTTCCAGCATATAGTAATTTTCTCATATTTAAAATTGCATTTTTTTCTAACATTTTTCCTCTTATTCAATTCATCTCTATTTCCCGATTTTCCCATTCTTTCACAGGTTGCTCCGATTCGGACGTTTTTTTTTATCATTTGCTTTTTTTCCAATTATGTAACTGTTCATGGGATGTAATAGTTTAAATTAGGCTTTTACTTTCCGCACTCCTAATTATGTATCTGCCCCAAAGCCATGTAATAGCGTAGGTTTATTTTCCGCACCTTTACATTCCGCATTTTACTTTCCGCACCCTTATCAATTGCTAGTAATTAGGCGTGTATGGCAAGATAATAATGAACATAGCTCACACTAATTTCAAGATAAAATATTTGAATTTGACACACCTCTCTCACACACGCACCCCTTAGGGTAATTCTCTCTCGATGCCTTTCGATTTCAAATGGTCATGTCCCTCGAGCGTAGGTATTCTAGCACCGTTGCCTTCCAAACAAATCATCATAGTCCCTTCGATACAAAGATCATAAGACCCGGTGTCGCCTCCAAAATACATGATCTTGACCTCGATTGTCGCCTACGAAAAATGATGATAGTCCTTCGAATGTGCTAGGATACTTCCTACAAGTTGCTTTCTATGACCATCGATGTCCCTTCGAATGTCCGCTTACATCCAACGAATGGAGCTACCTACTAACTAATGGTATGGTTAGCGCTATTCTAAAGGAATGTAAGTACAACAAAACGACCAATTCGAGTGGGTAAATAAGTCTTTAGTTGCTTGCTCTAAACAAATGCTTTTCACACCACACATTTTTTTCAAAGTTCAAACTCTTTTCAAAACGAAACATTTCCGAACACTTTGTATACACTCCTACATGAGTCATTACAAAGTCAAAGCGAAATGCCTTTTCAAAACATTTTGTCAAACACGAAAGCAATTTTAAAAAGTTATCTAAGAGCAACTAAGAGCCCGTAGAATAAACTACGGATGGAAAGGGGTGCTAATACCTTCCCTTTTCATAACCATTCTCCCGAACTCAGAATCTAACGAAGGTCTTTTTCTGTTACTTTTACCTTCCCTTAATTGGATAAAAATAAAAGTCGGTGGCGACTCTTGCTATCCGCACATTTGGATACAAAAATCCTACAAAGTCAGTTCACCGTATCACAATGACAAGGGTTCCAATGCTGTGGGAGACGATACTTATGTCTTCAACATAGATGACTTGACCATTCCTCTGATGACTGTTAAGAGGAATTTGCTACAAGCCGGTGTCAACCCAGGATGCCCAGAGAATTGTCGTTGGTGCCCATCTGCACCTGATGGTTGTGCCTGGTCAAGAAGACGTGTTCAGTGCATGATGGACAACCGTGAGATACTATTTACGAAACCACGTGCGAGCGTGTGAAGAAATGTCTAAGTTGAAGATTGACAATGCAAGCGGTGTACCATCTGTGGGATACCTTGGGGCAGCCAAGTGGAAAATATGATTACATGGTGAAGTACACTGTCACGATAGTTACAAGATTCCTATTGAAGATGTTAAGGCGATCGGATGGGGTGACGAGTTCCCGAAGACTATCCGATGTTAATACAATAAGGATTTCCTGCGATTACGTGCCTAGAGTGGCACCTCTCATCATTACTTCTCCCAGACCAGTTCCATATTCCTCTGACAAGGCTATCCCTTGGAATTATGGAGCTGATGTTTACTATCATGGCGTCAAGCAAGACCCTCTGACTATCAAGGATCTTACAGTTGAAGCTACCATTCCTGACATTGACAACATCACGGATCCAAGAAGGTGACGAACCGGAAGGGTATTCTCTCCAGATATCTCTCCTCCAAAAGACACTGCGACTCCAGCTCGCATTCCAGCTGTTCAACCCGTTCCCCAAGCTAGAGGGAAAGAACCAGTGACTCATCCTGCTCAGCTAGAAGTACCAAAGGAAGTTGCTGAAGGCACCTCCAAACAAGAAATGGAGGAAATTCTTAAGATTATCAAGAAGAGTGACTACAATGTTGTGGAACAGTTGGGACAAACTCCGTCCAAAATCTCCATGCTTGCTCTGCTCTTGTGCTCTGAGCCTCATGCTAACGCCTTGGTGAAGTTTCTAAAGAATGCTCATGTGCCGCAAGACACTACCACTGACCAGTTTGAAGTTTGTATTGCTAGTCTGGCTGCCAACAACGGCCTAGGCTTCTCTGATGCTGATTTGACTCCTTCCGGAAAGAAACACAACAAAGCCTTGCACATCTCTGTTGAATGCAAGGGTACTACCTTATCTCATGTTTTGGTGGATACCGGTTCGCTCTCGAATATCCACGAAGGCGCTTTTGATCGACTTGATGTCGAAGGGTTGGTTCTGAGACCCAGTGACATCATTGTGAGAGCCTTTGATGGTTCTAAGCGGACAGTGCTTGGAGAGCTCACTTTGCCTGTTAAAGTCGGTTCCCAGACTTTTGACTCCACTTTATTTGTCATGGACATCCGTCCAACCTACTCTTGCTTACTTGGCGCCTTGGATACATGGGGTATCTACCTTGCATCGAACTGAAATACCGGTGAAAGGAAAGGTTGTCACAGTATGTGGTGAAGAAGAGTATATGGTCATCATCTACAGTCATTCCGATACCTCGAGATGGAAGGTGAATTCTTCGAGACTCCACTCAAGCTTTTGAAACAATACCCAGTCATGCTGTGACTCTCGTCACTCTTGAAGTTACACAAGTTCCGCCTAGGATGGCCCCCGAAAGATGCTCAAGTGCATTGAAGAAGGTAGTACTATTTGGGGTCAGCTCACGATCTTCCTTTCAAATCCGACAAGCGGTTTAGGCTTCACCATCAAAGGTCAAGATGATACGCCGCGGCGTGCCGCCAACTTCCTTTCCGCATCCAAAGTGGAATTCATGCTATAGAAGGCGGCGACAATGACTTCGACATCGCAAGTGGATCTTCCCAACTCGGATCATGGGCTCAAGAATTGGGAGGCAAGACGTATACCAATCTCCTTTAGTCGAGTAATTGCTCTTGTTTTGTTTTGCTTTTCGTATTTCTTTATGTTTTGAACAATAAACTTTGAAAGCCTAGTGCCTTGCCGGGCATCATGGCTCGTTCGAGGGTTATTATCTCGTTTGCGTATTTTCATTCAATACATCGTTGGACTTTTGCATTCAATTGTTTGTTTTCTTTCTTTTACTTTATCACCCTTCAAAAGCTATGTGTTTCTTACACACCCACGTGATACTGCGAATCACTCCGAATCTCGTTAATACAACTATGCTATTGCTAAATATGACTTCGATAATCCGATCTACCAAGTCAAGATGAAAGTGAGGAAGATTGTGAAGTGCCGGAGAACTTGATCTTCTGGCAAGAAGAGCGAGTTACTGACCACACGAAGAGCAAGTTGAGGTTGTGAATTTGGGTGTGACGAAGACAAAAAGAGATCAAGATAGAGCGAGTCTTGATAATGTTAAAGAAAGGTTGGTTCAGATGCTACGAGACTACATTGAGGTTTTGCTTGGTCATACGAAGACATGAGGTTGGACATTGATATTGTAGTGCCGATTGCCAACAAATGAAGGTTTTCTCCAAAGCGAGCGTTCGTCGCGTCGTCCGAGATGTCGAGAAAATCAAAGCCGAAGTCATGAAGCGTTCAATGGTTTCTTAGTCACCTCTTATCCCGTGGGTTGCTAATGTGGTGCACGTACCTAAGAAGGATGGCAAGGTACGAATGTGTGTGGATTACAGATCCGAACAAAGCAAGTCCGAAGACGATTTTCCACTTCCCCATATTGATGTTCTGGTTGACAACACCGCTCAGCATAAGGTCTTCTCCTTTATGGATGGTTTCTCCGGTTACAATCAAATCAAAATGGCTCCTGAAGACATGGAGAAGACTACTTTCGTTACGCAGTGGGGCACTTTCTGCTATAAGGTTATGCCGTTCGGGCTGAAGAACGCAGGCGCCACCTATCAGCGTGCCATGGTGACATTGTTTCATGACATGATTCATCACGAGATAGAGGTCTATGTCGACGACATGATAGCTCGATCACAGACTGAAGAAGAACATCTTGATCATCTACAAAAACTGTTTGATAGGTTGAAGAAGTACAGGTTGAGACTGAATCCCAACAAGTGCATCTTTGGAGTTAGATCCGGAAAACTCCTAGGGTTTGTTGTCAGTGGTAAAGGTATTGAAGTTGACCCCGCTAAGGTTAAAGCCATTCAAGAAATGCTAGCGCCCCGCACAGAGAAGGAAGTCAGAGGTTTCTTGGGCCGATTAAACTACATTGCCAGATTCATTGCACACTAAGCGCTGCTGTGAGCCAATCTTCAAGTTACTTAAGAAAGATCAAGTAGTGGAATGGAAACGATTGCGGATCGCTTTTGACAAAATCAAGGAGTACCTACAATCCTCCTATCCCGATGCACTGAAGGAAGACCTCTTATCATGTACTTAATGTTAGAGAACTCAATGGGGTGTGTGTTGGGGCAACATGGCGAGTCGGTCGAAAAGAGCATGCAATATACTACCTTAGCAAAAGTTTACCGCGTGAAACAAGATACTCACACGAGAAAACTTGCAACGCTTTAACTTGGTGTCGGGCTAAGACAAGATATGTTGACTCACACTACCTTATTGATTTCCAAGATGGATCCGATAAAATACATCTTTGAGAAACCATTCTCTCCGGAAGAATAGCAAGATGGCAAATGATCTTGACCGAATATGACATCCAACACTTCTTAGAAAGCGATCAAAGGAAGTGTAGTAGCCGATCATTTGGCTCATCAAGCCGTAGATGACTATCAGTCTATGCAATTCGAATTTCCAGACGAAGATGTTTTACTAGTTACTGATTGCGAAGAACCGGGCCAGACGAAGGACACGAACAAGGATCCCGATGGACTATGGTCTTTGATGGAGCCTCAACGCTTGGCAATGGCATTGGCGCCATCATTACATCCCTACGGTGACATGCCTTTCACCGCCGGACTTTGTTTTAGTTGCACTAATAACATGGCCGAGTCGAGCGTGCATCATGGGTCTTAAAGTCGCTATTGACTTAAGAATCAAGTTCTTGCAAGTGTATGGAGATTCACTTTAGTGATCGTCGGATAAAGGCGAGTGGGATCGAAGCATCCGAATCTCATTCCGTATCGAGAGCATGTTCGAGTCGATCCCTACTTGAAGAAATCACTTTCAATCATATTCCACGAGAAGAGAATCAGTTGGCAGACGCATTGGCTACTATGTCATCTATGTTCAAGGTCGATGGGACAACGAGGCTCCCGGATCATCATTGAGAAGTTTGACGAACCGCGTATTGTTGTGAGCTTGATACGAAGAGAAACCTTGGTACTACGATGTGAAGAGGTATCTTGAGGCTCGGGAATATCCCGAGGGCATCATTAATGATAAGAAGTTCATGAGAAGATTCGCATCCAAATTCTTCCTTAACGGCATCTTATACAAGCGCAACCACGACTTGTGTTTACTCCATGTATAGACGAAAACAATACGCATCATGGAAGAGTTACGGGCGCATTTGGTACCCACTCGTGGACACACCATGGCTAAGAAGATTTTGAGAACAGTTACTATTGGTCCCATGGAAGGCGATTGTCACCGCTATGCTCGATCTTGTCACAAATGCCGTTCGCGAGATAAAGTACACGTACCTCCGGTACCTCAATGTTCTAAACTCCTTGGCCTTTTGCAATGTGGGGCATTGACATGATCGGAGAAATCAAGCCTGACTTCCAATGGACATCGTTTCATCCTTGTGGCAATTGACTATTTCACCAAGTGGGTAGAAGCGACCTCGTTCGCATCAGTTACCAAGAATGTTGTGGCTCGATTCATCAAATATAATCTTATTTGTCGGTATGGCACTCCCGAAAGGATTATCACAGATAATGGTTCCAATCTCAACAACAAAATGATCGCCGAACTCTGCACGCAGTTCAAAATCAAGCATCACAACTCTTCTCCTTATCGGCCTAAGATGAATGGCGCAGTGGAAGCCGCCAACAAGAACATTAAGAAGATTATACAGAAGATGACAGTGACTTACAAGGATTGGCATGAGATGTTACCATTTGCTCTTCATGGCTATCGCACTACAGCACGGACATCCACAGGGGCAACCCCCTTCTCTCTCGTCTACGGTATGGAAGCCGTCTTACCCATCGAGGTTCAGATACCCTCAACCGAGTCCTCCGGAGGCGAGTTAGGCGAGCGATTGGGTCCGACTCGCCTTGACCGTAACTTGATTGATGAGAAGCGACTTGCATCCATCCGCCATGGACAAATTTATCGAAGCGAATGATCGAGCATTTAACAAGAAAGTCAAGCACCGAGTCTACCAAGTCGGCGATCTACTAGTCAGCGCATCATTCTTCCACAAGGTGATCCGAGGGCAAATGGACTCCCACCTCGAGGGACCGTTTGTAGTCAAGGCAGATTTTCCGTGAGCTATGATACTTAGCACCATGGATGGTGAAGACTTCCCACACCGTGAGCAGACATAGTCAAAAATACTACGATAAAGAGACCCGCTAGGTCGGCGAACCTAGGCAAAAATAGGGCATCTGGCGAACCAAAAGGTTCGGGCAAAAGTTAAGGATATATACAAAACATGTACACCGCAAATCGAAAACACGAAAAGGCGGCTTGGGCAAGAAAGGGTATCGGTGGTGAAAACCGAAAGGGCGGTCTAGGCAAAGTTAGGGATTTAAGCGTCAATATGTCTCTTCCGGATCACACCTGACTACTATCGGATTCAAGGTTCAAATGGCGAAGATCAGTCTACTCACTTTCTACCGACAGCAAGGAGATGAGATAGTCGAAATATATGAGTATTAGCATAGTTGGAACTTAACGAGATTGTTTCCGCATAGCTTTTTACTTTTCTTGTGTATAAACAACTTGGCCATACGCCACCTTTCAAATAAACGCAAATTCTTTCTCCTTACAATTCTTGTTGTTGTGGTTTGCAATAAGTCCAACGTTTGCTTTGAATGACTATACGCATTTGAAAATAAGAATCTAATCACAAACATACGAAAAATGAACATACAAAAGTACTTACTACAGGCTCCAAGAATTGGGACGACGACGGAAGTCACCAAAGCATTCCCCCACAGAGCATGATCCCCCACAAAGGTATCACTCACCACAAACCTCCCTAGCGGAGTATATGTTGGTCCCTGAGCCGTGATCCCAGACAACTAAGCCAGATTACATCAGTCTCAAAGAAGTAACATTTCATCCCCGACCGAGATATTTATCCCCAGCAGACATCTCTCAGTCCCTTCCTTTTTCCCCAGCGGTGGTATCCAGACTCGAGACTTGGTCAGATAGTGCACCGGAGGAAACTACATCTTCATCTCCCAGCCTGGGATTACAACGGATTACTGACCCTTCTAACCAGGTTTCCCGGCAACTATCAAATGCCCTCAATGAGATCTACACTCGAATCCCGTGGGCGCCTCCTAAATTTCCTCGGGGATCTACATACAAGGTCCCCAACGAATCGCCTCCAGATTCTCCTCTAGGTCTATGTGAGATCTCCAACAACGAGCCTCTCAAATCTCTACCTTCCTCAACAATATCTAGGCCCAAGACTTGGTCAGATGGTGCATCGGAGGAATCCAGGATATCTTTCTTCTCCTTCGAAAGCGGGGTTCTCACCTACTCAATCCCCCAAACAAGAGTCAGAAATCTTCAAACAGAGCATCCGCATCTTCTTCAAGATGGATATATTTTGAAATACCACAACATCTATCATTGATACATTTCTCATGAAGTCATAATTCATGCATATGTCATTCATATACACTGTCATGCATCATTCCTTGCATAAGACTAACAATATTCTATCAAAGTTTCTCTTGTTTTCTCCAAAACAGGTAACAGTCACTTATGATGCAAACAGGTCCAGGATTAAGCCCCGAATCGACGGGAAAACTATCTGAAAGACCGCGCTTGGTTGTCCTCCGACGATTGGTCCAGGATTAAGCCCCGAATCGACGGGAAAACTATCCGAGAGACCGCCTCGGTTATCCTCCGATAATGCAATGGATCAACACCCGATGCACAACAGGGAAGCTATCCACATTTTTGCCAACTACAATCTCCCTCAGAGTAATCAGCACGAAGATTTATTCTAATTCCTTATTATCAACATCAACCACAGAGTCTAGCGTACGACTCAGTTGCCTTGGATGGCATCTTAAGCCCATCTCCGACTATTTGTCAACAGTGCTTCACTTTCAGAATGCTGCATATATGGTTAAAAATCAATGCAAACCAATAACTTCATTCAAAAATGAACACGAAGTCTAAGCGTATGACTCCTCGGATGGCATCTTAAGCCCATCTCCATGCTCCTTCTAGGAGCGACTACGAGCCTAGCGTGCGGCTCACTCCCAGATCGATCTTTCGGATGGCATCTTAAGCCCATCCCGTTAATTCTCCTATCGACATTCTCGAGTCTAGCGTCGACTCATCCCCAGTATCCAAATGGCATCTAAGCCCATTCCGCATCATCCACCAACGATTGCAAATTTTCGGTGTACTCGGTGTTCAATCATCTTCACCTCCAGTCACGAAGACAAGCGTGTCAATCTAACCCTCCAGTACAAGAAGATTGAACAGGGGCAGCTGTCATACCCCAAAATTTGCCCTCCATCTACTCAAGAGATTTCATACATCCCTACTCAAGGATTCCTCAAGAGTTGATCAGACAACCTCTCTCTTAGACAATCAACCCAAACTAGGGTTTGGTATCTCTCAAGTCAAGATGAATTTCCAACATCTCCAATGGTCTTCATGCCTCCTCATATGCTTCAAAGATTCTCCATGTCAAGTTTCAAGCTTCACAGATCAAGTTTCCTCAGACAATTGCTCAAATGGTTGAAAATCAGTTGTATTGAACAAAAAGTCAACTGTGGTCAACATACAGTCAAACTTCATAATTTTGGTCAACATCCTCATTTTGAAGTTACATTCATCATTTGATCAAGGGTTGATCATGATTCATCAAGAAAACTCAAGATTTGCTCAAAAGTCAAACTTTTTAAATTAGGGTTTCTAGGTGAAAAGTCAATGAACTTTGATGATCATAACTTTCTCATACTTTCTCGAAATTTTCCACCACCTCTTGTTTTGAAGGAAATTCAATTCTCTACAACTTCATGTCTCACAAGAATGTCCAAAAGTGCTTCATTTGAGAGGTATAGCTCAAAACATTCAGGTCATTTTCAAAGTCAACAAAAGTCAACTTTTTGTTTTGAAGATATATTGAGCATGGTAACTCCAATTGAGATGAGACCAAAAGGTTGGTTAGAGGACTCTTATAGCTTTCCAAAAGTCCAAGAACACTCAAAATGTGGAAAATTAAGCAAGATACACCATTCACAAGTTGGGCAATTTTGAAAGAATGCACAAGAGAGATACTTCTAAAATCAAATTTTTGCAAATGGGCTTGCTTTTCTCCATCCAAACTTATTCCTCATACAATTAGGAATATACAAGCCCAATGCCACGAATTTTGATTTATTTTTCTATTTAATTTGTAATTTATTCATTTAAATGCAAATTAAATTTAAAAATAAAGTACAAAATTAAAATTAATTGCAAAGATTGATTTTATTCTTTCCTTGAGACTCAAGTAACTTACAAATGCCGCAATTTTCGAAAATTGATCAATTTGGCAAGATTGGATTGAGAATTAATCAAATTTTGAAAATTTGATTTTGTACAAAAATCAAAATTAATTTTCATTGAATGGTGATTGATTCTTACCAAAACAATGCCAAATTCTTCCGGACTTATACGATGCATACCAATCGAAAGAGCGAAAAAATTGCCTTAGAAACCCTATTCCAAAGCTCAAAAACCATGGTGCACAAGCTATTGGCAATCCTACTTCCAACCGTTTCCAATCGATTTTGAGGTGTCCAACACATTCCTTGACATCTCCAGAATCGATTCAGACCTTTACTTTGCCAAAAAACATCAAGAATCGTGGCGAAATCGGTTTGTTCTTGAATTTTCAAAATTCAATTCCTTCATTCATGCATTATTAACTCGATTTGTTGTTGTTTTGTGTTCGTGATGTGTTTGCAAGCTTTCGGGCAAGCCAATTGAATTTCCATGGCCTGAATCGTGTTACACCATAGCTAGGGTTTCTGAGCTCGATTTAGGGCTTTGCTTAAATGGAAAAATTGGACAAGAGGACCTATACCATCGTGTTGAACGATCTCGGGAATCGAACCATGCTTTTAGAACTTATTTATATTATGTATTTGGATTTTTGATTGTAGCTAGGGACATAGCGTCGAGCAATGGCCGACGCTGAAAATTCAAATATTTGAAAGGTTGAAGACGAAGTCTGGCGCGAAGGAGGAAGCAATGGAAATGCAACACGTGTATATTCCACTCACTCCGTTTCCAAACAGTAGAACATGCCAGCTCAGTTGGTCAAGGCGTTGATTTTCAAGGTTTGAGGGTCAGGTCCCCTGTTCGAACCATGCTGGGACCATTCTTTTGCAAGTTTGCAATTTTTTCATATTTTTCTATTTTTTATATTATTTAATATTTTTGCATCATTTTAATTTCTTTTCATGATTTTATTTCCGCATTAAAAAATTGTCAAAAACATTTTTTCTTTTTGCATTATTTTCATAAAAATCTTTATTTAATTTAATAAATTAAAAAACACAATTTTGCATGCATATTTATTTTTATTCATATTTTTGCATTTAAATCACATTTAATTAGTTTTTAATTATTAAATTGCATCCAAAAAATCCCAAAAATTTATTTTAGCATATTTATATTATTTCCAGCATGTAATAATTTTCTCATATAAAAATTTGCATTTTTCTAACATTTTTTCTCTTGTTCGATTCATATCGTATTTTCCGATTTCTCATTCCTTTACAAGTTGATCCGATTCAGACGATTCTTTCTTTATCATTTCATTTTTTCAATAATGTAACTGTATATGGGATGTAATAGTTTAAATTAGGTTTTTATTTTCCGCAAGTTTAAATTATGTATACGCCCAAGGCCTTGTAATAGCGTAGGATTTATCTTTCCGCTTTACATTCCGCATTTTACTCGCACCCTATCAATTGCTAGTAACTAGGCGTGTATGGCAAGATAAAATCAACATAGATAACCTCAAATTTCAAGATAAAATATCTGAATCAACACACTTTTTCACACATACACCCCTTAGGGTAATTTTCTCTCGTTGCCTTTACTATTACAAATGGTCAAGTCCCTCGAACGTAGAGGTGTCCTAGAACCGTTGCCTTCCAAACAAATCATCATAGTCCCTTCGATACAAAGATCATAAGACCCACGATGTCGCCTCCGAATACATGATCTTGACCCTCGATTGTCGCCTACGAAAAATGATGATAGTCCCTTCGAGTGTGCTAGGATACTTCCTACAAGTTGCCTTTGATGACCATCCGATGTCCCTTCGAATGTCCCGCTTACATCCAACGAATGGGGTTACCTACCAACTAATGGTATGTATAGCACTATTCTAAAGGAACGTAAAACAAATACGAAAACGACCAATTCTGAGTAGGTAATAAGACTTTTAGTTGCTTGCTCTATCAAAATACTTTTTACACCTCACACTTTTGTCAAAGTTCAAACTCTTTTCAAAACGAAACATTTCCGAACACTTTGTATACATTCCTACATGAGTCATTACAAAGTCAAAGCGAAATGCCTTTTTCAAAACATTTTTGTCAAACACACAAAAAACAATTTTAAAAGTGATCTAGAGCAACTAAGAGCCCGTAGATAACTACGGATGGAAAGGGGTGCTAATACCTTCCCTTTTCATAACCATTCTCCCGAACTCAGAATCTAAATGAAGGTCTTTTTCTGTACTTTTACCTTCCCTTAATTGGATAAAAATAAAAGTCGGTGGCGACTCTTGCTATCCGCACATTTGGATACAAAAATCCTACAAAGTCAGTTCACCGTGTTACAGCCGCACAAAAGAACTCTGAACATAAAAGTTGGATTTTGCCATGCCCTCTACAAGTTTCATTCACGAACTTTTTCGTTTCGGACGTCGGAGCGAAAGATATTGGGCGCCGTAAGTGATAGTTTGAAATTGCCAAAATGCAAGATGACACACAAATTTTCTGCCATGCATACGAAAGCATATTATCGAACAGTTTTTGAGCACATGTTAGAGGCTGTTTTCTCGTCGATTTGATCGCCGCACGGAAAAACTCCGAACATGAAAATTGGGGTTTGTCATGTACTTTACAAGTTTTGTTCAGAAATTATTTCGTTCCGGACGTCGGAGCGAAAAATATGAAGCGCCGTAGTTGACGGTTTGAAGTTGGAAAATTGCTGCAAGTCATGCTGGGAATTTGCCCAGCCCAGCCAGGACTTTCATCGAACAGTCACGTGGTAAAATTCAAACACTTTTTTCTCTGTGATTTAGGCTCCGTTCGAATTGGCAACGAACTACAAATTTGTTCTATCACACGTGTTCTTTCCGATGGTGTCGAGTTTGCGTTATTTGGTCGAGTATCGGAGAAGTTATAGATCCGTAAAGTGGGGTACATGGATTGATGTATTGAACACGACACTTAGAGAAATTCTCAAATATGTAAACCAGCTTGTGATGCCTTGACTTCAGCGCCGATTTAAAGCGAGGTATAAACTTCGATTCGAAAAACTCCGAACACGAAAATTGTTCACGGAAACGTATTTTCTCCGCTCCCTTTCTCACGATCGATCACCATTCTCCTAACTCACTGCTCTCTCTGCCTTCAACGGAAAAAGGTTAACAGAAGAGAACCTCGCCACTTTCATGACCACCCTTTCCCTCACTCTCTTTCTCTCATTTTTAACCACTGTAACAAACTTCCGCGGCCGCAACAAAATTTTTCCTCTTTCTCTCATCCATCACCATTCTTCAACCCCACTCCCTCTTTTCTTTCTGACCCTCATTCTTCCACCTCTCTCTCTTTTTCGCTCCACCTTCACCCACAACCTCTCATAATATCCATAATGGTCTTTCTCTCAAACTGTAACAGAAAGAGGAAATGAATGTAAAGCTGCAACTCTCTTAAACTCTCATCTTCTCCGCCACCCTCGACCGCTCTGATAATGTTGTTCTCGTGCTGTTTCTCCATCGACCTTCTACAAGAATTCTGAGAAAGGTTACGAGAATCATTTAAGCATCTTCATCAAGCAGTGAAATAGACTTTGGAGTCTCAGCGAGAACAAAGACCTTTTTCAAGTTTTTCCATCGTTCGTGAGAGTAATAGGAAGGTGCAGCAAATTTTATTCCGGATTCAAGTAAATCGAAGACGCAACGGACGATCTCCGTTTGGTATTTCTTCTCTTCCGTTTACATTCTTCTCCAGCATCATGTTAACATGTATTGGCATTCGAAATCGAATCTTTAAACGGGCATGGGCGTAGACGCGAATATGGTGAGTTTCCGCTTGTGTTCAGATCTGAGATTGCACCCGAAATTGTTGTTGGTCTATTGAGATTCTATACAAACAGACAGTGGATTCGAGTTCTTTGTTAATTTCCAATCAAGACGTACTCTTCGTTGTGTTTTCCGGTCATGGCAGCCGCCGCCAACGTCGGGAGTTGCCGGAGAGGACGGTTGTTCTGTCATGCTTCATGTCGTGCCCTGGGCGTGTTATCTTTTCCTTGGTTAATGCATTTTCCCATACTGGCCAATCAGATACTGACACGTGCCATTATTTTATATTTATAAAAAAAATATGAATAGATTAGATGTTGACCAATTGATATTACATGTACATGATATAACGTGACAATGTTACCAGAAAATAAATTCTGAAAAAAATTCTTTTTGTTGGTTTGGAAAGTGGACCTAGTGCAGAATTCTATTTGGGTCTAACAAAATGCTAAAACACCCCCTGCCTAAGCCCAGTTCTGTGTTTATAACTAGATTTAGTTCATTCTGCAGATTCAGTTTTACACCCCCTGTTCATGATTCATGATGTCTACACATTGGTTAAAATTGCTCCCGATTTCGATTCGATTGACTTTGTAAAAAATACATAAAAGTAGTTTCTGACATTTTAGGATCTTAGAATATTTTTGATATTTTTGTGGATTTTTTGCAATTAATTTATTTTAATTTTTAATCCATTTTCGATAATATGTTTAGAAGCGATTTCTCCATGATACTTTGAACGTTTCAGTGCGTTTTTCTATCGTTTCTCGACAATAAAAATCCGAATAAAAATACTCCTGACTTTAGAGGTTCTTAGGAATTTTTACATATTTTTTGGGAATTTTTGTAGTGGTATTTCAATTCTTTTTTTAATTATTTTTGATAATATGTTTTGAAGCGATTTTTCCCACAACATCTTCGCATTGAAATGCGGTTTTTGATCGTTTCTCAATAGTAAAAATTCCTAAAATTGACATTCTGATTCTATAGGATGTTAATAGCCTCTAGGAATTTTTCTCATATTTTTTAGACCTTTTTAGGTTTTTTATTTAATTTTCCTTTTGTATGATACAAACATAGGTATTTGTTTGCTAGTTCATCCGATTAGGAATTGAATTCTTTGCATACAGTGTCTAATACTTGTTCTAACTTCCAATTAACTTTTAATTAACATTTTGACATGTTTAGGTGGCTGTACTCTTGACTTAGAAACCATAATTGAGTCATATGATTAGGGTAACAATGTTAAGTAACCTTTAGAGCGATAACTAATCGTTTTAACTTCATTTTATGCACAAATGTGTTTTAACCATGATTTTTCTTGTGCATTTCATTTGAGATTATTTAGTATGAATTAGCTACTGACTTGTAGAGTTTTACATCTATTTTAATTCAATACTTATTTAATTCTCAAGTTTCAATTATGTTGTATGGTTTAAAAGCTTATTTCTCCTTTGTCATTTGAATCGACTAGTTGTAGGAATGTAATACCATGTGTTTCTTAGAAACTTTAGGTTATTTTTCTACCATCTAATTATAGTTAAATGTAAACCTCATTTTAGAATTGCAAATAGAACTTCAAAGCTAAACTTTAGTAGTTCAACTCTTAGGAACTAGTTTAACAATTGTATAGTTCTTCTAGGTTTCTCTTGCATATTTGATTTGAAATCTTTTCCTCTATTTTTAGAGATGTTTAGGATAGCTTTAGGATAATTTAGTTGCTTCCCTCACTAGAAAGTCATCCTTAATGCTTCGATTTTATTGTAAATAATCGCTTTTTGAGTCTTGTGCTTTCTTTAAAAGCCTCATTGCTATTTCTGACACTTTGTTTTGTATGCGAGGTACACAGAGCATTATACTTGTGATTTGGATGTGTAGAATCCATGTTTTGATGTTGCACACATGCATGTGTACTCTTTATCTGTATGCTTGGTTTTTACCATTTTTTGCAGGTTATCTGATTGATTTGGATGTGTAGAATCCATATCTGTTGCTTGCACACATGTGTGTGCTTTCTTTGTCTGCTTTGTCTGGATTGTAGTTTCCTGCAGGTTTATTGGATATACGTCAAATGTGTATAGACACACATTCTTGACCGTGCATATCAATGCACATCCTTTGTCTATATTATCTGGATAATTTCTTGCAGGTTTATTGGATATACGTCGAATGTGTATAAACACACATTCTTGACCGTGCATATCGATGCACATCCTTTATCTGTATTGTCTGGATTACGATCTTGTACAGGTGTATTTGCTTCAGATGTGTATGACACACATTTTAATTATGCTTTTTGTGCCTCCGCACACTTTTCACCGGATTTCTTTATTGCGTGCCAGCAGTACTCGAAGTTTTCCGGAGTATTTTTTTTAACTCGCAGTGCTCTTCGGATCATTATCCGTTTGGTATTTATTTTACTTTGTTTACCGCTTTCCTTTACCGCTTTTCTAGAGAGCATGAAAAGTAGGGTTTTACCGCTTTCCTTGCCATGAGAAGTAGGAGTAGAGATGTATGAAGGGGTTTCCGTAGTTGGAGCATGTTCAGGAACCCCTCTGGTTTATTTAAAGACCCGTTTAGGGCGCTTTTGTTTGCTAATTGTGTTTGGTTTGTAGGTCAAGAGTGGTTAGGACACCCGACGTGGCACCACCAAGCAAAGTCCCGCTTTTTATATTTCCTGCTATCGAGTCATGATGATATGATGGGCAAGTGGAAAGGGTCCGTAATCGACCCCCACACAGTTCTAGTCCGTGTCAGCTCAGCACACGCGAATCATGTTGCTTCCTTTATCGAGTCAATGATAATAAAGTGGTAAGAGTTCCCTATTCTGACTCTCCACGCTTTTCTGGGGTTCACATTTATTGCATAGCTCGTATTATTTGCTCTTCACACTTGACCCTTCATGTTATGCGGTGATACTATTCACAGGAATCAGATATGTCGGCTCCTGGTTGACTCACGGTATGCTCGTTACTGTTCGAGGTTATGGGACTTCCTCCTTTTCCTGCGCTTGTGTGACATTTGTTTGTTTGCATTGCATTGTTTGTGTGCTTCTGCCAAAGCACTTGCTTGCTTCATCCCTTTTTGTCATCTTCGATTCTACATTAGGTAGTGATTCGAGATAGACATAGATTTAGGTTACAAACCTGTTCCATTCCTTTTTGTCGTCTTCGATTCTACTTCAGGTAGTGAATCGAGATAGACATAGATTTAGGTTTTAAACCTTTGGCATGTTCCCTTAGGATTCTCTTGAATCTACTTTAGGTAGTAATTCGAGTTAGACCTTAGGTTGTAATCCATGCATGATAACATTAGGGATAAAGTTAGATAGTTTCCCTTGTTTGTCTTCTAGTTTCTTTCGCATCCTTGCATGTAATAAAACTAAAACTTGTTTTCTTTTTTCCTTTACAAATTAAAACACTTAATAATGGTTCAAACTCCTTTTTCAAAGGTAAAAACAACCAACCAATGCAAACTCCTTTTTGCCTACGGGTTTTCTTTTGTGTTTAAAACTCTTTTTCGTAAGTAAAAAACACATAACCCACCAAAACATATGAGCCGAACTACGACGCTCTGACTTTCCCATTGCACGCGGGAATACATAGGCATCTTGTCACGGTGCTTGATCAAGAAAACTTTGTAAATACTTCCTTCTTTTCCCCGTGTTTTCTTTATTTCCTTTTATTTCACATGCATATTCTTCCTTTAGCATACAAATATAGCGATTAAGCAGTAAATAGATACAAACACACCCATTAGGCAGATAATAGAAGTGGATACCGTAGAGTACTACGGGCGTGTCGGGTGCTAATACCTTCCCTTCGCATAATAGATTCCCTTACCCTATCTCTCGGTCGCAAGACCGTGTCTTATCCCTTTTAGGTTTTCGCGATGCGTTTACCTTTCTCCTTTTGCGAGATAAAAAATGTTCGATGGCGACTTCATTGATATAGTTATCGGATGATGTTCAGCCGGTTGTTTCATTGTGACTGAAATTCAAGTTTAACTTAACAAGATATGGAAGTGTAAAGTTATATGTATTGTAATGTTATGTGTATGGTATTTTAGGATGTTTTAAGAGTGTGTATCAGTTGTAATGTGTATCAGATGTAATGTAATGTGTATTTTTGACACATTTTATCAATTAATGGAGTTCTACTGTTTTGCATATCTTTAATTTGTGTATAAAATTTTGACTCAAACAAAAATGTTAAAATGACACAACATATCAGATAAATCAAACCTTTAACACAAAATGACATAAAATGGTAATGATACATAGACAGGTTCAAAGGGTTCCACAAAGGTTCCAAAATGTTATAAGCCATAGCAAAGGCTCCAAAATGCATTTGACATGTTACATATACATGTTCAAAATGACTTCAAAATACAGTATAAATAACATAAACTAAACAGGTTCCAAAATGCATTTGACATGTTACATATACATGTTCAAAATGACTTTAAAATACAGTACAAACATGTTCCTAATTATTACTACTTTGTTTTCTTTAGAGTGAGCCTCTTCGTTGGGGTAGTCCTTCTGGTTGTAGGACCAACCAAATTCTTTGCAACAGATAATCTTGTTGTAGGGTCTGGTGCTACAAAGGGCCTTCTTACACCAAGCTTATGTAGCTTGTCAGTTGTTTTTTTTTCCTTTGAGCATTATCCTAATACAACCTTTCCTTTTGAATATTGAGTTGCACTCATGTAACCCTATGTAGCTGAGTTTTGATTTGCTGCCTTATGTGTTGTTGTGGACTAAGAAACCTGAGTTGCAGTGGACTGAGAAACTTGAGTTACAGGAGCTTTACCATTTGTTGCATTGGAATGAGACGACTGAGTTGCTGGAGCACTACCATGTGTAACATTGGATTGAGATGACTGAGTTGCCTGTGTTGCTGGTGTTTCCTCACAAGTTAATTTGTTATGTCCTGCCTTTTTGTACCTTGAGCATTTGACTATAAAACATGTTCTTCTCATCTTTTTTTCACTTCCACCAATCTCCCCTTGCTCAATATTTCTCCTTTTCTTTGGTCTACCAGGCATATTCCTATACTTAGGTGGCTGCACATCTGAATATGGAGTCTTGAGCCACAAATTGGATCCATTAACAGGGTACATAACATGCTTATATACTGCCTTGTACTTAGATACTATGTAATATTCAGGAATATAATCATCAATTTTAAAATTCCTAGACTTCATGGATGACATTGCATGGACACAAGGAAGTCCTGTTAGTTCCCATCTTCAACAGAAACAATGAAAATCCTTCAAATTAATAGTGAATTTTTTAGCTGGGTTTTCCAAATGCCTCACTTCAAACATATGTTCATATGACATTCTATAATAATAATAATTGTCATTAATAATAACACTAATTTCAGGAACAACACTAATCAACACAATACTAACACATGCACATACCTGACTAGCCATAACTCAGTGAAATTGCTAGTTATCTCTAGTTTCTTTCTAATGTTGGGCAAAATTTCATTACCAGAAACATCTTGGAACCTCATTCTATTTTTTGCCCATAATATATTATTTGCCCATTTTCTCCCTTCTTCCACACCAACATTAGAAATAATTCATCTCAGCCAACTTATCAACTATGTCATCATGCAACTTATTAATTAACTCTTCAACCTCATCTACAATGATCTTAGGCTCCTGAACAATTAGTGCATCATAATACTCAAGTTGAGACACTATGTGTTGAATTTAAATTTCAACACTTTGGTGCACCTTGTAAAGGTCTACAATTTCTAAAGCACCTTTGTCATCAACTAAGACATTCATCCCAAATTGTGGATCCTTGTAATATATTTTCTCAAAGTCTCTATAACCTAACTCCTTCAAAACATATACTAACTCAAAATAACTTCACCTATCAACTAAGACATCTACTGTCAAGTCATCTACCTCCCATCCTCCATACACACACAGTTCAGTATCAACGAACTCACCACTATGGTGAATTTTGAGCACCATAAATTCGTCCATGATAACCTAACAAAGTTCAATAACAACATTTCAAAACCCTAATTCAACCAGAACCCTAAATCTACACAAAGCCCTAATTCTAACAAAACCTTAACTCTATTTAAACCTTAAATCTAAACAAACCATGCATACATGTAGAAAATACTTACCTGGATCATGCTTTTGTCTCCAGTATTCTTAAATCGCCTCCTCTTCTTCGTGTTCTTCTTCGTGTTTCTCTGTGTCAAACAACGCAAGCATGATGAATTCATAACATTTGGACTTCATAACTTTCGAACCGAGTCCCGAATGGATTCGATTTCTTCAACAAAGTTGTACATTGTCACAAGGTGAACAACTTTGATTTTGAACTCGACGCAAAATGACGCTTGGAAACACGTGTAAAATACCTCTGAAGTCGAGTATTTGATCATGTTAAAAAGTTCCAAAATTTCACTAAGTATAAATTCCAAAAGTTGTGAACATCAAACTTCGAAGCTTCATAACTCGAAATCCAGGCATTTTCAGAGAAATCTTCACAAGGACAAATTCAGAGTACGAAATATGCTCTTTCCAACAATTACAAATTCGCGAAATGTGCTCTTTCCAACAATTACAAATTCTCAGATATCGACTTTTAACCACAATTTTGACCAAAAGTCCACTGGTCAAACTTTGACTTTTTGTTGAGTTTTCATTACACGCACTCAAATATGTTTTTATCCGACCGCTCTTGACTTTCTGATGAATCGCGTGGATCGATAAGTCATATGCAGATACTTCAGGATTCATAGAAGGCCATAGAATCATTTAAGGCTCAAATACTCGACCACAGTTTGCTTTTGCTCAAAAACCTTAATCAATATCCGCATGATAGGAAATCGAAGCCTCAAAACCTCGATTCTCATGAGATAATCAGAAGCTTCTGGATGCATCCATCTTGTACATTGAGATGACGCTTGAAATAACAGAACCTCAAATATTCAACTTTTAGGAACCAAACCTTTTCTTCATAATTGTGCACTCTCGCTCAACTAGAAAAATTAGATCCCATGGTTAACGCATGAATAATATGTATGCAATACACCTATCGATTAAGTGTAACCCAATTATTTATCAAAAATGAAGAGGACGAATTTTAGGTTGCAACAATATCTAAAGATAATATTATCTCAAAACCCACTTATCTATCAATTTCTTCTTATTCACTTAACTGAAAAGTACACTGTAACACGCCTTCTAAATAACCCGCGAATACATTAATTAAATTGATATCAAACTAGATTTTATCAGAGTAACATGAAAACAGGGATGTCACAATTAAAATAAAATACAAAATTCTCAATCTCCAACGGTAATCATGCTCAACTAAAGGAATAAATAAAATATATTATTCAAAAATCAACTTCATGTTCTACACAACGGAAAATACCTCAAACCGGAATAACTTCAATTCATAAATATTCCCACCATAATTTAAAACAATGGAGTGTTAAATAAAACTCATCAAACAAGCGTTTCCCCCAGTGTTACAACTATCAGAGCATGACACTGACACACGCGGATAAAACACGACACAGCTCTATAAGCCATCCTCACCGACTCCTGAGCTGCTAGCTTTAATCTGAAATCATTAAAGTAAGGGTGAGATCTCTATCCAATATAAAATGCATTATACGTTCTTTAAATACAACAGAACAATTCAAGATATTAGTCCACTATCATTAACATAATCATCGTTCAGTTCACAATTGCATTTCACACAATGATTTATGCAAATATAACAATCAATGGAAATTGCAACACTGGAAACCATCCTAGCATGTTACAATCTCATATGCAATGCAGACTCTATGCATGTGGTACCAAACGTGAACCGAGTTCACCCACTGTTCCGTTTACATGTGGAAAGACAGCGGCAATCCATGATTCGCCCATAACCACTGGGTCAAGAATCTAGCCTCACTACCTCTGAATCCTGGTAAGTTTATTGGCTCTGCAAGCTCACTTCCGCACAATGGGAATGAACCATAAACAATTCTTATGCATGCACCATAAAAGCATGCAACATCAATTCAACGGAATATGATCACAACATAATTCCACATAATGCCAACATCAACGAGTATCACATGATAACAACATAATCATGAAATAATTATCACAAAGCATAACTATGCCAAACGCTTACCCTTCCATTAGTAAGACTATCACCAGTATGTACAACAATAACAACTGAGATCAACAACCATCATGAATATACAACATCGACAACAACACATGATATCAATACAATCATGAATAAACAACAAGGAAAACAACACATAAGCGTCAATCTTCATTCAACTTATCAAAACAATCTAACTAATATATCACATGATCACATCTCAATCATAATGGATAGCAGGCACAACACATAAGTATCAGTCCTCATTCACTAAGTCGGAACGATTCACAACCAATTCTACACCATTCTCAAAATACTAAAATTTACAAAAATCGGGAATTCAACTATTTTTAAAATAGTTTTCATAAAATAATATTTTTCTTATTTTATAAGATAGTGTTTTTAATTTAAGAAATACTGCCGAAAACGACACTCAAATCGGAGCTACGGTTTGGAAAATATGAATTTTTGAAGTTTTAAATATTTTGAAATTCAACACAGTGGTAACCGGTTCCTCCCTGGGAAAACCCGGTTCCCACATTTTAAAAATAACATAGCTCCTGGAATTTTGTATGGGGAACCCGGTTCCTCCATACTGGGAACCGGTTCCCAAGTTGGAAAAGTCCCAATTTTTGCAAAATTTGAATTTTTGACAGCACTATGTATCCCAATCCATTCCTATTCATTCCCATACGAATTATAACATCAAAACACCAAAATCCAACCATTATAAGAACACATATCATGATTTTATCATTCTTATTAATCATTTAATACACTAACGATTCCAATTCTCATAATCCGACACAAATAGGGATGAATCCTACAAACCTAGAATTATCTAAATCAAGTTTCCTAACATACCCAATCATCCAATTGTATCCCAAAATCCATAAGGCATCATAACTGAATGAAATCACCCCTTACCTCGCGATGATCCTTCGAATTTACGGCGTTTGGCTTTTTCCTCTCTTCTCTTCTCCAATTTCACGTACAATGACTTTTCCAAATAACCTTCTTTTTCTTTTCCTTTTTATCCTCCTTTATTTATTCCTTTTTATTTGCCAAATAATAGAAATAAATTAATTAGGATTAAGTAGAGTTTTTTTTTACTCCCAATTCTCTTTTTCCTCTTTTTATTCCTTTTATTATTATTCTATAACAATAATAATAATAAAATAAATTATTAGAGGCTTTTACTCCATACACCCCCTTCTACTCTTTACACCATAAATTCAAATTCTCTCCTCTTATTTATTTTCCAAAAATTCTAATATTCCAATAATTCCCAAAATCAAATTTTAATTAATTAAATAATTATAATTCCAATTTAATAATAATTGAAAATATGGGGTGTTACATACACCCTAATTGTTTGTCTAACTCTAAATTTTTTAAAGCTTTTTTCTCTTCCATATCATTAAAAATTACATAAATCATCGTAATCAAACACAATAAACGTGAAGTACAAGGAAGATGATCACCCTCTATACAAATGAACAAGCTATGACACTTTCAAATCTTTCTCAAAACACAACCTATGAACACTTGCATACATACAAAAAATAGTAGAAATACAAGATCTAACAATACATGTAACTAGTGAAGTTGATTACAAAACACACCATGAGTTACACTCGTTCAAAAACATTACCTCGGAGTAATATTTTTTAAAATCGACCGTTGGATTGAAACATACTATCATATAGATCATACCTATAAAGTTTGAGACTAATCTATAATGATTTACTATGTCAATGAACTACATGAAAATTAACGTTATATGAAAGTTCATTTTGACGTTAATTTTTGAATATCTTGATCGTATTGTAAACCATTATAGATTAATCTGAAACTTTATAGGTATGATCTATATGATGGTATGTTTGAATCCAACGGTTGATTTAAAAAAATATTAATCCGAAGTAATATTTGTAACTCATTGTAACTTCAGTGTAATTTGATCCCTCTTCTCTCTCTCTCTCTCTCTCTCTCTCTATATATATATATATATATATATATACTAATTTAATATTTTATTATAATTTTTGACTGACTTTCTCATTTTTTTCTTTTTTATTTTATAAATAAAAAATACCATATAAATGCACAATATATAAAAACATTGTTTGATTTATTTTATTCTACTTTTTTATTTAACTTGAAGACAAGTTCATTAATATACCATATAATAATGAACATATATAATATTATTTCCACTATTTTTTTTACAATGACAAGTAAATAATGTTTGGTCTATTTTACTCCACCATATTTTCTAATGCGTGAACTGATAAATAGTTTCATGTCAATTTTACTCCACTTTTTATAATGTACAAGGACTAAATGAGAGGACTATTTCATAATTTTTTATTATATTGTTTTATTTTTATTAAAAAGTAAAATTTCTGAATAAAGAAATTAAATAAAAAACAATACAATATGTATAGCTAACACTTTTTAACAAGAGATTCATTATTCAGGATTGATGAGATTTGTTCTTTTTATAAAAAAAGTAAATATAAATTAGATGAATAACGACCTAGTAAATAAAAATGTGTTTAGTCAATTGTAAATTACGTTTTTATATAAGTTTAATTTAAAATTTGCAAAAATAATTTAAACAAAATTCAAATTCATGTATTAAACATTAATAACACTATTTTATTACTAACCCAATAAATAATATGTTTCAAATAATACTACTTTTATAAATTGAGTTTATTTAAAATTTGTAAAAATAATTTAAACAAAATTCAAATCCATCCTATAAACACGTGGTGGTACTATTTTATTATTAAAATATTAAAAAATTATAAATAGTTAATTTAATTGTCATTAAATTTAATAAAAAGGATTACGATTTGATTTCTACAAATTCGATTGATGAAATTATTTGATATCATAATTAATTTTTAAATGGATTAGTCGGTTCAGTTGACTGAATATAAGATAAAAATATTATTTTTTAATTATTATTTTAAAATTAATATAAAAAGTTTATTCATCTTATATCAAAATAAGTGTTTTTTCAATGATAAAAAGTTATTTAATTCTTTTTATTTATTCAATATAATTATTAATTAATTTTTATGAACTTTATCTTTTTTTTTTCTTTTATAAAATTATGACAATACATAACAATCAATAATAATTAAAGATAATATTATTTTTATTCACTTGATTATTATTTTTAAAAAATATGTGTGTAATAATTTTTATTTTGAGAAAGATGTAATAATAAATAAAAGGATTACTATAATATTTTTTTCTTTAGTTTTTGCATTTTCTATGCAAATAACTTTATTTTTTAATTAAAAAAAAATCATTTAATATTTTTGTTACAATTTTCAGATCTCTCTCTTCAAAACCCTAATTCTATCGAATTCAGTTTGAGCCTCGAAAAACCTATCTCACCCTCTCTCTCTCTCTCTTCTTTCTCTCTCTAACGATTTTCCCGTTGAACAACGATCCATCAAGCACCACCTCCCCTTCATCACCGCTACTTTGTCTGAATCCCCAGGTCGGTACTTCCTCTTCTCCCGCTTCTCAATTTTTCTCTTTTTTTCTTCCTATTTTTCCTCTCACAACCATAGCTATGATCTTTGTCGGCGAGTTCTGGATTGTATCGACCACTGTGAAATTTTCGCGTTTCTTTTGGTGATTGTTTTCTTCACTGATTCCAAATCCGCATTTTAGTTTTTCATGCGGCTGTGGTTGTGGAATTTGTAGCGATTCGTCTGTGGATTGTGCTGCTTTTCGTTTGTTTTTGGTTTGATTCTGGTTTTTTTGATATTGGAACTCTCTTTGGATTTGTTAGGTTTTTTGTGTTGGCAGCTTTTTTTTTGGATAGATAATGGTAAATGTTTTGTGTTGTAATGGTTAGTTCGGGTATTTCGATTGTTCATTAAGAATGATCACTGATATACTTGTGGAAATTCCGGAGCTACTACTCGGCATAGCTCTGTGGAAGAATATTGCTGTGTGTTCGATCAATATTGCTTGTGTTTGTTCAAAATGCTATACTTGTGTGAAAAGTGGTACTGGATTATATGTGTACTTGTTCCGTTAACTTTATCTTCTCGGTGGGCATTTGGAAATCTATGAACTTGTGTTGTGTATATGTATAGCTAGATTCAAGTGAAATTTTCTCTATTTTGATGCTTTCATGCCTCGTTGTGTTGCTAGATAAGTATTAGTTTAAAATGACCGGAGATTTATGTACTGCTTATCATTACAAGGACCTACTTTCTCATTACAATGATTCAATACCTGCACGATATTCCTTCCCGGCTTCCCCCCTTTTATGTTTCTTCAATGTTTCCTCTTAACAGGTAGCAATGACACCTCTGAAAAAAGGTGTGTCCGTGTCCGTGTCAGAAACCTACACCAATACTTGTGATTGCATTTAATTTCTTCATTTTTTTAAATTATTAACGGTGTCGTGTTTCCACTTCCAGTGTCTGTGCGTCATATATACTTATTTTTTTAATTGAAAAGATATTTTATATGGGGAACTATTTTGGCATGGTTTGTTTGTAGTTAGTATTTGGGCTAGTTAGTGGGGATCAAACCATGTAGTTACTATTTGGCTAATTCACTTTCTTTCATTGTTTTTTTTTCCTCTCATAGTCTGTTTGTTTCAAGGCATATAATAAATTGTAATTCATCTTGGGGAAGTGGCGATTGAAAAATAGTACATATGTTTAAATGGCGCTTGTCTTAATATTGTTAGTATACTTGGGAATAATATTCCTCGGTGTATCATTAGTCATTACTGTTAATATGATTTTGTGCTGAAATAATTGCCTCCTTTGTAGATTGTTATACATCAAATTAGGGAATGGGATTTAGTTTTCATTTCAGTAGCTTTAGTATTCAGTAATTTCCTCCAAATTGTAAGTTCTTGTTTCTTGATCTTTTGCCAACAAAGATCCATACATATATATTACAGGACTGATGTGTAACATTTTCATTTTATTTTGTTGATTGCATCATAACATGTGAATAGAATGTAATGGAATGAAGAGTTCCATTGGGAGAGAGATAGACAAAGGTGTTTTAAAAAATTAATGATGGTTGGACCCACTCGATGAAAGCTCCACTATCTACTTTTTGTGTTTCTCTCTCTCCAAATGGAGAGGATCTCAACATTCAGTCAATAAGTTTTGTCTCCGTCTTGGTTGATGTTTGTAATAATCTTCTGATTCTGTAGTTAAATATAAAAAAATGTACTCAAATTATTCTTTAAATGTGACAGGGTTAAAGAGATGTCTCCTGCGTCGCGATCCAAGTCTAAAGACAAAAAAGCTAGCAAGGAAGCTCAGAAAGCTTCTGCGAAGTCCACAGGATCTGGTAGTGCAGCAGCTGGTATTCCAGCGAGTGGATATAATCCATTATTAGGAACATTCCACACTCTGGACATTTCAGTGGCACCCTCCTCCTCACCAATACATTCTAATGGTCGTTTTCGGAACATAGATGAGACAGATGAACATCCTGGCAGCTCGGTGGTAGCCGGTATTGAATATGATTCTGTTTCTAATAACGGTAGTTGGTCTGGTGAGTCTGAAGACCATAAAGAGAAAACTTTGAATCCCCCTGTTCGTTTGGAAGCAGTTCCTGGAGCTGATAATGATAAGCGAGAGAAAATCCGCCAAAAGAATGAGAGAAAACATCAAAGGCAGAAGGAAAGACGGGCACAGGAGCTGCGTGAAAAGTGCAGAGGATATCTTATGTCAAGGAAACTTGAGACACTTGCTCAACAGTTCGTGGCTATGGGATTTTCTCAGGAAAGGGCAACAATGGCACTGGTATTGAATGAAGGTAGGGTGGAGGAATCAGTAGCATGGCTATTTGAAAGTGGTGAAGAAGATGGTCAAAATGATAAAACCGCGGGCAGGGGGGGCAATTTGAAAATTGACATATCAGAAGAACTTGCTAGGATGGCAGACATGGAAATTAGGTATGGTTGCTCAAAACAGGAGGTTGAAAGAGTCATTGTTGCCTGTGAGGGTGATCTTGAAAAGGCTGCAGAGACCTTGAGAGAAACAAAACATGATCCACCATCTGCTCCTCCAAAGCCAGAGGAAACTGGTGATCCTTCTATCATAAACAATGGTAAGCAGTCAGGAGTTTCTAGTCAGAACCCAAGGTCACAAACCAAATCCGTTCCTTCTCTGTACCAACACAAAACAGATGACAAAGATTTTAACTATACAAAAGCAGCAATAACGAATGGAATATCCTCAGATTCCAGTAATAAAAATATGCAACCTCTAAAGAGAATGCCACCCAAGTCTGATTGGGTAAAGCCACAACAGGCCACTATACCAACTGACAAAAGGTGGTCTGGTGCAGGATCTAATCCTTCTGTATCTTATACATTGACATCACCGTTGCAAGTCTCGCCCCCACCTGCTAAGACGGATGCTCGTTTTGTGTCTGTCGGAGGTGATTATAAGAACCTTAACCCTGGAGTAGCCAAAGAACCCATAGTTGTTATGCAGCGGCCCCAAACTGTAAATGCAAAGCAGATACCGGCTTCAAGCATGAGTTCATCACCTCCTGGAATATCTACGAGTTGGTATCCATCTAATAGTGTAGAAGCTATGAGGTCTAATATGTTTTTACCCCAAGCTCCTAGTACTAGAAGCCCTAGTCCAAACTATCGAGGTTCTAATCAAATGTACCATCAACTTCAATATCAACCTCAACAAGTGTTTGCTGCTGGAAGCAGCAGTTCAGTAGATCCTCAAGCAGCCAACCGAGGCAATAGCAATTGGAATAGAGCGGGTCCGTCTCAAACAATTGCTGCTGCATCTTCACTAGGTCTCTTTTCAGGGAAAGGTTCAGCAGCCACATCAGGGGCGTCTTCACCTGTAGACTGGAGCACTGGTGGGTCGATGCAGTTTGATTATACAAGCATAGATTGGTCTTTGGATAGAGGTTTATCTTCGCCAAAGTCAAATACTTTAATGTTGGGGCTTTCACCATTTACAAAGACCAGGGCTCAAATACATGATTCTAATGCTTCTGGAGTAGTTACTCTACAACAGACGATGAGACCATTGACCTCAAACGGGAGCAATGTCCCCGCGCCTGGATTGCAAGATGGTGGATCCGCTGCTGGTGAAAGTTCTACTGCAGGTTCCCGGGAGTGGAGTTCTCCCTTTGAAGGGAAAGATCTTTTTAGTTTACCGAGACAGTTTGTTTCTTCTCCATCTCGGTAAAATGATAGGAGATATAATGAATGAATGAATGAATAAAATGAAAGAAAAACCAAAAAATGTGTGTGGGATTTGTTGTTGGTTCTTTTGATTCTATAGTTTATGTTTGTTGGTGGTAAAGCTTCAGTAAGAGGGGCAGCATCCAAGAAAATTATATGCTCACATGCACACTCACACTGCAATTCACCCATGCCTGAAATTTTCGAGTATAAAAATTAATAATCTAAATTTCGCACGATTAGCTTATATACGTCATTTTCGATCTAAAACATTCTGGCTTAAATTTCGGATTAATTGAATTATCTTTTTACGAAAAAAGGATAAATGTTTTTATGAAATAAATTAATCTAAAAAATTCCTGACACAATCAACTTTCAGGGTACTTAACTGTAGAAAAATATAAGCATATTTTAAAATGACTTAATAAGTAATGTCATTGACATGTCTTATTCTTAAAACGTATTTATTTTTGTGACGTCATTATATGTAATTACACCGCTGTGTATTCAAATTAAATATTATCTTTTTATTTGTTGATTTTTTTATTATCCGGTTAGGAAACTAATGAGGGTATTAGTTTAATGGTTTACGGGTAGAACTACTGAGTTATTAATTGAACCGCACGACTAATGAGGGTATTAGTTTAATGGTTTACGGGTAGAACTACCGAGTTATTAATTGAACCGCACGACTAAGTCAGATAATTCGGTCGAACAAATAAATAGCATGTATAATAAATTTAATTTAATAAGAAAAAATAATTCCAAATAAATTTTGAACAAAGTTATTTATATTTATATTTTAATTTTTTTTTTAAATTATCAAAATATGAAATAAATAATTAAATCACCGATTTTGCAAAACCGTTGATTCTTTAATTTTTTCAATTTTGACCGATTTACGCCAATTTGATAGTATATCTGATCCAACAGTTAGATCAGATCAGTGACTCATCTGATTTATGTCCGATCGATTTCACCGATCAGTTCGATTCAATTTTTAAAATACTGTATATATGTCTCTATTATTAAATTTTGTTGTATATTACTTGTATTATGATATAAAGTTGGATGAAGAGATTCAATTCCAATTAAATACGATCATATTTTAAAAAGAAAATTTATATTATAACTAATAAAACTATATGATATTCTAATCTTTATATCGAACTTAAGAAAATGAACAAAATATATCGAATAGATCTCTTATGCGACAACAACATTAATCAACTAGCCTTTCAGACCATACACGGCTAAGAAGTCACCCAATTTTTAAATTTGAACAATTTCTTTTTACGCCCCTTGTGTTATAGGCACACTTCTTAAAACTCAAATTCATTAGAGTTTATTTAGAGATACATATTCGAAAGTATTAAATATCAACTTTTGTTTAAATTTAATTCAGAGATATATCTCCGAATAATTTCAAGATAAATTTGGAGATATATTTTAAAATACCTTTTTCATTTACAAGAACTTTCTTAACTACTCAACGATATATCCAGAGATGTATTTTTAAAAATGTGCAACATCAACTTGAATATATGACCACTTTGCATGATCATCTTTCTCATTCTTCAAACTCCTCCATAATAAAAAACCCTTAAAAAATTTCATTATCAATAAACTTTTTTATTCCAAATCAGATTTCTTGCATTTTATCACAACAAAGGAAGAAAAAGAAGCTACAATTTAAGATAAAGTTCTCTTATTTTACCCCTTATTGCTTGCATTAATCTTGAGTTTGAGTTGAAAAACGTTTGTCTTGTCTGAATATACATATTCGAACTCTCCTATAGTATTTCAGATATGTATACCCGAATTCATCTGTTATTGGTTTTTTAACATTTTCCTATTTTGATTCTTATTAAATATGGTTCACCCGGATATGTTTTTTAAACCTTGTACGTAACGATGTAAAACAGGATGTAGCGAAGGATTATATCAATTGAAGTGAAGCATGGTGTTAAATCAGAAGAAATGAAGAATGATGTTAAACTGATTCTTATCGAGATAGATGTTGGTCAAGGTTTCATAAATAAACAATTGTATAATGCTCGCGAACATATGCTTTAATGGGTCTGCATAGTAGCCCGAAATTTAGGGTTGACATTGTAATCGAAAGATCCAACGATGGTTCAAATGAAAGACAAGCATTTGTAACAATAAGATACGAGAGAAATGGCACATATGTTTCCCCGATTCAGAAATTAAAATGTGATGACACTGAAACGAGAAATGATTTGAAACATCATTTACTAAGAATTGATTGAGTTCTTCTTGCAAGGCTAGAATCCAATATTTGTCTATAAGTTCTCCATCAATATATGCAGGCTCTATCAGGGACACCGATCCCAAAAGTGTTGCTTCAGAAGGTTTGAAGGATGATCTAGTTCTAACAGGTCCAGTCTTGTCTCCTATAATCAATTCCTCAGAATGTGATAATGTTTGTTTATGCTTCCTCACAGATGTGTGTGCTTCAATATCTTCTAGTTAGGAATCTTATAAATCTCTTACCTCTTTTACTTCTGAACCATCTTCATTATTACCTTCAACGTCAGAATAGGTAATCTTCAGATCTGCAAACCCTTCAACTAGCTTTGACTTTTCAAGATCAAGCTTATCATCAAATCTAACATTGATTGATTTTTCAACAATGAGTTTTTTTATTGTTGTATACTCTGTAGCGTTTTGAGCGTCCAAAATATCCTAACATGGTACAACTTTGAGTTTTAGAATCAAACTTATTAAAATTATCTTTAGTATTGAATTTAAAACAGGATCATCCGAATGGATGAAAGTAAAAAATGTTAGGCTTCTTGTTCTTTCATAATTTATATGGAGTCTTACCCAGAATAGATTTTATAGAGACTCTGTTCTAAATTTAACATATTATGTTTACAGAATCCACCAATAAGTGCTTTGCCATGTTGGTTTCATTGATCATGATCATGGCCGTTTCTTGCAAATTCATGTTCTTCTTCTATAAAACTCCATTTCTTGTGGAGTTCTAGGGCAGGAAAAATAATGGAAAATGCCATTCTCATCAAACATCTTCTCAAAGTGTTTGTTCTCAAATTTCCCACCATGATCACTTCTAACCTTGATAACTCTGAGACTCATCTCATTTTGCACTTGGTTACAGAAGGTAGTGAACACAAAACGTGACTCATCCTTGTGTCTAAGAAACTTTACCCAAGGGCATATACTATAGTCATAAAAATGACTAATCCATACTTATTTCTATTGATCTACACTGTTTTCACTGGTCCAAATAAACCAATATACAGAAGTTCCAATGGTTTGGAGATAGAAACAACATTTTTTTGCCTTAAAAGAAGTTTTTGAAAACTTGCCCTTCTAACATACTTCACAAAGATCTTATGAAGATAACTTCATATTAGAAAGGCCTATGACTATATTGAGTTTGTTTAGCTAAGATATTTCTCATACTCACATAGTCCAACCTTCAATGCCAACTCCGTTGCTCTTCATTTACAAACATGAGACATTTTATGTTTTGTTCTTTAAGATTAGAAAGTCTAATCTTATATATGTTGTTTTTCCTTTTCCCATTGGATAGGATAGAGCCATCCTTTAAATGATTCTTGATTAAAGATAATATCATATCCATTATCACTTAAATGACTTATAGACAATAAAGTATGCATTAATCCATCAACAAGTACAACATTAGTTATAGAGGGAAGATAACCATTACCAACTATTCCGGAAGCTATGATCTTTCCCTTCTAATCACCTCCAAAACCCACGATGTCTCTAGGTTTGAGTTCTAGGCTTTGGAACACATGTATTCTTCCCATCATGTGTCACGAGTAGCCAGAGTCCATGTACCATGACTTATGTTTCACTTGTGCTGCTAAGGGTATCTCTTATGTGTCTGAATCCGAGTTTGCTTCATCTTCTAAAGGGAACTTTACATGATAATTTATACCATGATCTATCATCGATACATTATTATGACATTCTTCTGAGGAATCAGAATCATCTCAGCCATTTCTTCTTACTCTTGAGAGCTTTCTTCTCGGGCTTGCCCTTCTGGAGTTTAGTACAATCATACTTGTAGTGCCTTGGCTCGTTGCACACATAACAAGTGACTTCTGAACTCGTTGCCTTGATTTCTCTTTCATAGGAGATTAACCCTTTTTGATAGCATAGACAACACATCTTCAACTTCATCAAAATCTTCTTCCAAATCCTCAATCTCTTCAGCTTGAAGATCTTTTCCTTAGATCTTATGACATACTTAAGCGCAATAGATTTCCCTATCTTCTGAGGTTTATCTTGTTCTAGCTCAATCTCACGACTTGTCAAAGAACTCACCAGTTCTTCTAAAGAAATATTGTTGAGATCCTTTGTAAGCTTGAGTACAATTACCGCAGATCTTCATTCGGATGGAAAGTTTCTGATAATCTTCTTCACATGATCTGACGTAGAATATCCTTGATTTAGAACTCTAAGTCCTACAACTAAGGTTTGAAACCTTGAGAACATAGTCTCAACCATTTCACCATCCTCTATCTTGAAGGCTTCATAGTTCTGAATCAAGGCCAAAGCCCTGGTTTCCTAGACTTGATCATTTCCTTCATGAGTCATTATGAGAGATTTAAATATAAACATAAACGAGTCTCTATTTGTGATCTTATACTCAGTATAAGAAATAACATTCAGCAAGATGGTTTTTGCTTTATGATGATTCTTACAATCCTTTTTCTGTTGATCAGTCATAGCTCTCATTTCAAGCTTCTTCCTAATAACATATGTGGGAGGATCGTAGCCATCAACTACCATATCCCAAAGATCAACATTATGACCTAGAAATAAACTTCATAGTCTATTTTTCCAGTACTCAAACTTTTCACCATAAAAAATATAAGGTTTAACATTGTAGTTATTTTTATCACAAACTGGAGTTGGTGGTGGAGTAAGATCAACCATAGTGTTTATAAAACTCGCCTGGATCTTTGTCTGACACGGTTAAGTGTTTGATAATAATCAATACTAGAATCAGGACTTTGATGCCAATTGAAGGTGCGAGAAGGACAAGAACTGAGGGGTTTGAATTGGGTTGCACCAAATATAATCTTTTTACAACTCAAACACAAAGCTAACAAGTGAATAAAAATAGATGAACACAATTATTTTTATTCTGGCTCACTGTTAACTAAGTTACTTCAGTCCAACCGCAAGGTGATTTGTCTTATCCACAAGGACTTAATCCATTATAATCAAGTGATTACAGGTAACCATAATAAGTCTGATCAACCTTGTTGACAACCCCAACAAATTCGTTGATCCTTATTGTTAATCCATAATGACTACAACCAAAGTATTATTGAGAACCCAGACTCACTGAGTCTCTTAAAGAACCTATACAACTGTTGATTTACAAAAATGTGTATACAAAGATGCTTCTAATAAGCAGATTGTGTAATGTTTAAGTACAACAACTTAGAAGTGTTGACAACAAGATACGAACAAAATCTCCTTGCTTATTTACAAATTATACAAAGAATATCTCAAAAGAGTTTGTGCAACGCTTTAGCGTAGTTTTGTAGAATTGATTTGTTGATTTCAAATTCTTTCAAGTCCTCCTTTTATAGCTGAAAAAGAGATCTGTTGGAGGGTAGAATAGAAAACATAAAACAAGTGTTTTGTTCCCAACAGACATGGAGAGAATGGTAGACAACAAGTACAAAAAGATATGTCCTTACACCACCCTATTAGAGTAGAGGTCACATAATACTTTTGTACTTTTATACTCACCATCACACATAATCCCTATTCTTGATCTTTATCTTCTATAGAGGATTCTAAATTTATTGTTGATGAAACATGTTGTAGAATGATCAAAACTTACATTTTCATAACCTTAGTCATTAAGTCTTCATAATAAGTCATACATTGTGTGACCCATGAGGACGTATAACCTGAATATATTTTCTTTTAAATATTTCTTACGTCAATTTATTTATATTTATTATTATAACATGTATCTAATTCTAATTTTGAAATTTCTTTAGAATTAGTGGCAGACTCATGAAGTTCTGCTCGTGAAACAAATTTCCTAATTTTTTTTCTTGTTCTTTTTCTTAATAAAGCAAATCTACATCTTGAAATTACACTAACAACTTTTTACGAAAGAAAAACAAGAAATTCATACAGAATTAATTTTTTTTCTTGTTCTTTTTCTTAATAAAAACAAACCTACATTATAAAAATATGTTTTGTATATAAAATTTAAAATTGTCCAATATAAATATATCATTTGCCCTTGTAAATAACACCGTTTGAATGATCTCTTTCATGTTAGTCAGGTGAGATTGAATATGTTTTGTCTATTCTGAGAGCCTTTATGATGACACGAAATACATCGTCGTAAGTTTTGTCATCATCAAAAAGGGATTATGTGAGTGTACTTGTTCGTTAGATGTTTTGTGTAACACCCTATTTTTTCGATTGCATAATTAATAAAATCAAAATAAATTAAAATTTTAAATCAAGATCAAATAGAATGTCACATTCATTCAACATTATCAACTTGCTCAATATTTAACAATTTGATACATAACATGCATTTCGGATCTTATTCTAATCACAATCTCAACACTACCATTCCTTCCTATGGTTGGTGATAGAACTCCTCAATTTCTCCCTAACTCATGTCTATACTTTTCCGTCATATCCATGATTCCAATCCTTCTTGAATTTATCTTTCTTCTAGCATTACTTCTTTTCTCCTCCAAAACTATCGTCATTCTAATCATCCTTAATCGGCATAAGTTGCATCTATATGCACTTATAATACATTCACATCCTTATAATGTCAAACATCTTATTCCCTTAACTTATTCACTAACAACATATCTCACTTGACCTCGCCTCGAGCAAACTGCGATAATAACCAGTTAATCCTGAAAAGCTTCTAGTCTCCATAAGGAATTTTAGAGTCTCTTAATATAGACCTCTATTTAATTTGAATAGATTTTGCAGATATCTTCATTCGAATTAAAAATGTTCAATAAAATTCACCTCTTCAAATCATGATTGCATCCTAACATACATTTTCTTCTCTTTCGACACCGAATTTCAAATCACGACATTCAACGTTTCCTTTTTCTTACTCAGACTAATCAAAATATCCTCAACAAATACAACAAAAAACTAATCTAATTATTCAAAATAACTTCACTGATTTCTAAAAGTTGTCCTCTAACTATCCTTACTTTTGATCCATATCTAAAGATGATCTGACCCAAATTTAATTATCCTGAGAACATACTCGCCTACCAGTTGGTCTATCCAGTCGTCAACCATCTGAAGTGGATATGTAACTTCAACCACTACTTTAATCATTTATCAGTAATTCACATACAATTTCATAACTTTATTATTCCTTAACTAATGACATTAAAGCTCCCAAAATGATGCCTTTGATTTTACAAATCTATTTCTCCGCACATCTTCTAATAACTTCTCCAATTTTCCCAACTTTGAACTGACATCCTGTATGGTGCCATAGGAACAAGTCTGATACCAAGCATGAGATATACATCAAATTTCTCCTCTCATCCAACCTCGTCACGTGACAAATAAATTACTTCCAGGTTCTGGAACCATTTTTAAAATTAATGTTTTTTTTCCATAAAATATGTTATGCATATAAAATTTAAATTGTCCGATATAAATCTTGTTAGAGGAAGTCAACTTATTTAGAGAAGATGAATAGATTCTCAAAATAAAAAACACCTTTTAAAAATTATTATTTTAAAAGGGAATTAAAAACCATGGCAAGCAATGTTTTAACCTAGATCAAACAACTCGTCTAATTTGAATCGATTATTGAAAATTTGGATATGCGTAATATACCAAATGGAATACTAGACAATAATGAGAACATAATTTCTCAATCAATCGTTTTACTATGATCACAATGTTAACATATTTCCAATAAAATTATTGATGAAGCGAAACCAAGAAAATTATCGAACACTTGGTGTGCAATCGATTTTTTCATATTTTGCTTTTGACTTTGTTTATATGAAATACCACTTACAGTCTAATTGATTGTAATGTAATCAAAAAAGCAATTTCAAGTTTTATAATCAAAGGATTTATCTATACGTATTGATTATACAATCAATGAATTGTCCATGTTATGGCTACGTCTATTCCTAATTATAAATGACATCGAGATATCAATCTTACTATGAAAAAAGTCGATTACAAGAAAAATTTAGCAATATAACCCTACAAATCCAATGTTTGATGTTGATTCTAACCCTTTATCTTACCTTGATCTTAAGCTTGACCAAGTATCCGGATAACACCAAGTGATTCTCCATCTCACGCTTCTCCTTTGCAAGAACCCATATTCTTCAATGTTTTCACTCGATCAAATTCAATGGTGTATTTTCGTGTCCAAAGATTTCCAAACGATTCACTGCCTCACGCTAATCGAACCCACCATTCACCATTCTTCAAAGCTTTCACTCGATGAAATTCAATATTTTAGAAATCTTGTGAAAATCCCCAAATTAACACTATGATCTTGAAGGACAAACCATAAGGTTTTCCAGGTTAAACCTAAAAGATTCTCAACTCAATTTAACTGTACACCAACCTAAATTGGACGCTATCAACACAAGTCTAGATGACACCCAAATAAAAAATAATTATGTGTAGTTTGTTTGTGTGTATGCATAAATTAGAGGTTAAAGATAAAGAGAAATCTTTGTATATGTTTATAGTTTCATCAAGTTGGAAATGATGCATGCATGAAGTATTTATATGTGTGCAAGTTGGAGGCAAAAGGGAAACCTAGAAATTAAGAAAGAATGCAATTTTTCAAAAAAGTTACAACATATGTCGACATATATAAGTCATGTCGCAACTCATGTTATTGCATGCGTCAACCTGTTAAAGGAAACCTGTCGACAAAAAAATATAAGCTACATGCTTTAAAAATGGGTTACATTGTCGACCTGTACATCATATGTGTCGACACATATACAAGATTTTTCCAGTATGTGTTGAACTGAAAGGTTGCGTGTGCCGACACCTAGAAACATAATCTACATGCTTTAATATTAACCCACATGTGTCGAATCATACCTCGTATATGTCGATACAAAGACCTATTTTTCGCGCAGAAATTGATTTAAATGCATTATACCTTTTCCAAATATGTTCTAAATGCATTCTAAGTACCTTAATGCAAAGGTGCACATAATGACTTTGAGATATCGTTCAATATACATAAATGCTAAAGTTATTCTAGTTTTGACATCACGCAAAACATCTAACGGGAAAGTGCACTCACATACTCCCATTTTTTATGATGGAAAAACTTGCAATGATTCAAAATCACATATCAAACCCAGATTTAAGCCATTCAAAATCAAACCAAACAATACATACAAATATAATACAAAAGTGTGCTTCCGTATTTCTGAAAAATCAAATTTTAAAGAAAAAAATTTGGAAGTGCGCTTCAGTATTTCTGGAAAATCAAATTTTGAAGAAATAAATTCGAAAGTGAACTTCCGTAGTTTCCTGTGAAACTTAGTAAACGCAAAAATGTCAAAAATGCTTGAAAACGAATAAATATAGAGAAATAATTTAGAAACCACTTGGATTGAATAAGGCAAAATACGCATTTAGTCTCTTAACTATAGGTCATGGTTCAGTTTGGTCCCTTAATTTTCAAAACGTAACCACGTTAGTTTTTCCGTTAAGTGAACCGTTAGTCAAAGTCAAAAAAAGACTTCAGGTGGAATTTGACTTGTTGAAATGTCTAGATGGAGTCCCAATCCAATTTTTAATTATAATTAACTAATTCAAATATGACTCAACCTTCTCGTAACCTACGCCCATGACCACAACCACTCAACCACTCTCTCCCTCTTCCCAAATCTCATTCTTCTTCTCCTGTCGCCGTAACCGGCACTGTCGACATTATTGATAAATCCAAATCCAAAACAAATCAAACTCGGAAAAATCTATAGATCTTGAATGATAAAAAAAGCATACATAAATTGTGATAATTTGCATATGGCATTGAAATTTCCTTGTAGAAAAACCTGCTTGCCACCATTAGTTGTGAGATTTCCTTTTTATGCAACTGATACATCTCAACTTTATTACTATCCTTCAAGTACGATCCTCTTGCACCAGACTCATGACCTATTACAACAACGAAAACATATCTGCCATTCGTTTCTTCCAGCTATTGACATACACTTTGCTTTTCCGATTCTCTTCTTCCAATTCCCAAAGCTTGTCTTCCATCTCTTGAAGATTGGAAAGAGTTGTTTGTAGATTCGCTTCACCGTTGAAGTGGGACCCACATTTGTAGATTTGTTGTTCGGAGGCAGTTTTCGAAGCGGAGCTCGGTGGTGAGTCTTCTTGTTATAGAGATGATACGGTTGATGGAGGGCACAAAATGGAGGAGTTAGTTGTTAATTAGAAACACAAATTTGAGGTGTAGTTTGTAAATTGGTTAGAGCAGAATATATGCGCAATATCTGTGGTGGTTAGAGAAGAGATATAGGCGTTCGTTTGACTTTACGGAGGAGATCTGGTGGTGTCTTGACATTGGCATCAATAATCGGGTCGGTTGGTTACGACATCAATGGAAAGATGCAAATGAAACAACGTTTACTTATGGAACTGGTTGATATGGTTTGCCATTAGTCGTATGCTCATGGGGTAGAAGATGAAGATAACATGCCAACTCACCTGACACGTATAAAAATTTAACGGATGCTTGAGTCCAACTGACGAAAGAGACTTGTTTGTTATGTTTTGAAAATTAAGTGACCAATTTGGCATGAAAAAAAATTAAGGGACCAAACTGAACTATAACCTATAGTTAAGGGGCCAAAATAGTTATTTTGCCATTGAATAAATGTTTAGAAATTATTGAGAAATCACTTGGATTGAATGAAGTAGAAAAATAATTTAGATTGATAAAAATAGTTGGGGGTATTAGAGAAGTGAATTGAGAAGAGGTTTTGGTATTGTTTTGAAGGAAATGAGAAGGGGGAAGTTATGGTGCGTATTAGACTAAAAATGCATTCGGAGGTTTACTTTCGTATTTTGTTAGGGATATACATTTTCATACTATTTTTTTGGGGCAACATAAGGGCGTGTCTCATTTACGAATAGATGAGGTGTTGAATGGAGTGCGTCCAAAAATATATTTCCAAATTCTAAGGACATTTTATGTTTTTCACAAGGGTTCATGAGTCTAAGGGTGCAAAAGGTAATACACTTTTCGGACCGGGCTAAAAAAAGTCCTTACAAAATTCAGAGAGGCAATACTCAACACACCTTATGCGATGCACCCCACAACTATGAAGATCCAAAATACGCTCATCGTTTCCAAAGATGCATCTCCAAAATCGAAATATGAACGAAAGTCGAAGCCAACAAAATTTATGAAAATTTGGCGTCGGTGCCGTCACGATTGGATAAAAAAACGAGATATATGAATTTTTGAATATTGCGCGTCAGAGAAACTAATAATTTGTTCTTCTCAAACACTTCTTCAATAATAAAAATTATGGGCATTATCCATGAAGAATCAGCTCTCGGCCCGAGAAAAAAAGTCAAAGACGACGCCGAGAATGAATTTTGGGCGCCGGAGCCACTCAGTTTTGACATTCCAGTCAAAAGTTAGGAATTTTTTAGTGTCCTGAAAACATTGTTCAACCTAAAAAGTTAGTTTAATGCTCTTGAAATATTAATTTTTCTGGAGACCTTCTTCACACAATTAGCCTCCGACCCGAAAATGAAAGTTGAAGATAACATCGAGATTGACGCGCTAGTCGAAAATCATCCAAAAATACCCATCGAGCTGAGAATTGTGATTTTGAATGCCTAAAACGTAGATAAACAGCAGGTAAAATGATTTCTGCTTCAAAGATATTAAACATACAAAGGCTTTCTTTGATGAACTGGCTCTCGGTCCGATTATAAGAAACGTAGATAAAACCAAAATGTTTCGAATGCCAGTGAAACCACTTCAAAACAGTATTCTTGTTGAAAGTTATGAGTTTCTGAGTTTGAACTAGCAAAATAGCTGTCTCTAATCCAAACCATTGTAAATTAACCAAAACGCCTGGATTTCTCTGCCATTTGAGACGTGATACAACACATGAGACCTTGTCATTGTGATGACTCAAGTGAACATTGATTGAGTTGTCTGAGAAGCCACATAATGCCTTTAACCTTAAAGAAATAAATTTATTCTTTAAACACTGTCTGACTGAATAATAACTTTTTCTAACGATCTTGCACGAAAATAATATATGGTCCCATGGTTAATGCACAAATTACATGTATGCAATGCAACTAAGGGTAAAATGTAATCCAATTGGTGTTAAAAATGAATAGGGTGAATTTTGGGATACAATAATCTCCTTAATAACCTCACCACATCCTTTATAAGTGAGTGAGACCCTCACTTTTCCATAATTTAGTCGGTATATGCATCGCTGTAAAATTTATAAAAGTATACTTTCATAATCACCCTTTAGACAATCAAATTTGACTTTTTAAAAGAAATACCTTGATGTAATAGGTCATATATATCAAGCATATTATCATAATAAATTTATTTAGAGTTAAACTTTACACTCATGTAATAAGATGAAAAGTGTCATATATTAGAATCAATCCAAAATACATAATACTATAAAAATGAAAAGTTACAAAACCATAATACTACACATAATTCATAATATAAATAATATTAAATCATATTAAATACTATTAGGCATAAATAACAAGCCAATCATCTTGAGTATAAGATTATGTCATCCAAGGGATGTGGCTGACATTGGTCGTTATACGGTGTGAATACTACAGTGCGAACAAGAAACACTTTGAAGGGTTCGGTCCCCAAATTTCCTTTGAGCATGACGAGTTCACAACCATGTGGTTAATCCCTAATGTAGTCATCAACATATGACCAGTCGGAGATGTGTGGAAAGTGATGGATGATCCATGTCTAACAAAATGATACAAATGAAATATTAGTAATGACATAGCACACGAGTTGTGAAAATGGTACATTAATATTAAAGGTGAAAATATAATACAATTAACATTACATAGAGTGTTGTCATATGGATGGTCTTCCAAAAACAACTATCATCTAACTTTGAGTACATGTAAACCAAACAAGCGGTCCCCAATTGTACTCATGAATCTGATCGAGGTCAATGAAGTATCTGATGTAAACCACATTGACGTAATTAGAACTCTTGTCCACAAATATGATGTGCAACCAAGTACATGATGTATAACCTCAATGTAGATGCTTTATGATGTATAACATATTCATCATCACCATCGGCCACCATTGTTGTAGTTAGGTGGTGTATATATACCTTCTCCAAAAATAAAAATTTAGCATTACAACCTCTTGTGTCTTCCATATCCTTTAGGGAATCCTCTTGGTCATATCGCAAATAAGTTACCATCATATCCAATGCATCAGGTCTAATAGTTATGGAGTGGTCTAATAATCTCCTTCTAATCATAAGATGTACCCGGGATGATACATATCCGCGTGAAAGATTAAAATATGATGTCTCTGGGTGCCATCTCTAACCTAAAGTTGACAGTATACCATGGTTAATAATAGTATAATCGATCATGCATAAATCTCGAATCCTAAATAATTGCACAACATCATTAAACCATTGCTCCTTGGATTGTTGAAGCCTCACAATCTTCCTACAATGGTTGTTCTATGTGTTTCAAAGAATATTATTACACATCATCATCATCAAAAAGTTTGAATATTGTTACTGTATTTCAAAGAATAAATTCAAATAAACTTTACCTCCATGTCCCACACATGTCTAGCAGTATGATTTGCACACAAAGACAGTAGTGAAGTGTCATATATATCATCCTCCAAATTTCTATAAAATGGAAACATCGACAGCAGGTGCATCGACCTGGACTGGTGGGGCTTCCAGTGAACTAGTAGATGACACATGCCTCCAGGAAGATGAAGTCGGAGACACCTAAACCCTACAAGCAGGCTCTTCCACTTCAAATAAACTAGAACCAAATGGTGGTTGCAAGGATCTTGATCTTTCACTATGAATAGATGAATGATATGACACTCTATCGCGCCTCCATTGTTCTTAGTTATCTGTCATCTTACCTATAAATTATAATTAAACTATGCAAACTAGAAAAAGTAGAAACATATAAAATTCAGATGAAATCCATTCCAAATCAAACCAAATAATATAGACAAACATGATACGGAAGTGCATTTCCGTATTTTTAGAAAATCAAATTTTGAAGAAAAAATTCAAAAGTGAACTTCCATAGTTTCCTAAAGCTTAGAAAAAGTAAAAGTGTTAAAAATGCATGAAAATCGAAAAAAAGCTTCAAAATGCATGAAAATCGAAAAAAGCTTCAAAATGCATGGGATAATAAATTACCCAACAATGAGGGTAACTACCTATATGATAATGTTTTGTACACAACCTAATATATTTATTTCGTAACGCGGGAAGAGAAAATCAAATATGAGAAAAACTTGGGTTGAATAACTTATAAAATATGTAGCTGATGTTGAAGCATTTGGATAGAATAAATGTTGAGAAATAATTGAGAAACCACTAGGATTGAATAAAGTTGAAAAAGAAATTGAATTGATAAAAAAAACTTGGAGTATTAGAGAAGTGACTTAAGAAAAGATTTTGCAATGTTTTGTTGGAAATGGGAGGGGGGAAGTTATGGTGTGTATTAGAATAAAAATGTGTTTGGAGGTATACTACCATATTTTGTTAGGGATATACATTTTCGTGTTATATTTATTTGGTAAAATAAGGGTGTTTCTCATTTGCGAATAGATGAAGTGTTGAATGGAGTGCGTCCAAAAATGCATTTCCAAATTCTAGGGACATTTTAAGTTTTTCACAAGGGTTCGTGAGTACCATTAAGGGTGCAAAAAGTAATGCCTTTTTAGGTCCGGTCTAAAAAGTCCATACAAAATTCAGAGAGGCAATACTCATCACACCATGGGATGCACCCACAACTTTGAAAACTCAAAAATACTCTTATTGTGTCCGAAGATACATCTTCAGACGCACTTAAAATCACACAAGCTCTCATAATTCAATCACACACTTCATTTTTGACAAAATTTGGTCAAAGATTTATCTCTGTATATTATTTAGGGTGTGTCTGAAGATGTATCTCTGAATTTTGTGAAAAGTTGTATCGTTTGGTGGAGAACACTCTAAAGGCGGGAGAAGTAATTCCAAATTCAGAGTCTAATTTTAGAGTCCAAACCTTATGTTTAATTATCTTTTCAGTTCATTCGAAATTAACTAACCCATTTTAAACACTCTAAGATCTCTAAGTGAGATAGTTGTTTTTCGTCTCACATATTTAGTTATTAAATTTATAATTTTAATTTATTTATTATTATAAATTTTATTAATATAATTATCTCATGTGACAAAAATAAAAAAATAAAAACTAATTGATAACAAAAAAAAGTTAAAATTTCTTATTATAAATATATACTAATTGATAATATTACATTATTTAAAATATAAATAAATATCTTTTTTTACAGAAATTGAATTCATAACTAAGGATTTATACCCATTTCACCATTTCACTTAAGTATCACATGTTTTTTAAAAAATAATCTATCTCCTAAATTATATCTAATATTTATTTTTTTATTATTCCATATTGTAAAAAAAAACTAAAAAATGTATAATTTTGTTGTAAAATTTTTAAAGGGTTTTATTTTATATTTTAGAGGGATCGAGTATGAACTCCATCTATTAACCCTCATTTATCTTTATTATTTTATAGGAACATTTATCTCATATTATAGGGTGCGTCACATGTTGAATTTGAGACTTAACACAATAGAGGGAGGTGAGTTGTGTGGATTGAAGCAAATAATCTCCTCTCCACAAACACAGATCTTGGAGCGATTAGTCTTCTAATTCTAAAAGATCTAAGCTCAATATTTTAGTTTTAATCGGAATAATAAAAAATCTGTGAGATTTTAATATCAAACAAATCTCGAACCTATGAAGTTTTTAATATCGAGCAGAGCTTCAACTCATCTTGGTTTTAATAGAACTGACCAAAAACCTTAAATATTTTAACACCGAATGCTCTTCAACCTAAAACTAGGGTTGATTACACAATCCTCAAATATAAGTTTTTTACAAGAGTAACTTATTTACATTTCTTTTTCTTAAGACAAATTTTTAAAATTAAAACATGACCCTCTTATACAATTATACATCTCATATATACTCCAAACTCAAATATATTGTGTCAAACATATAAAATATATAGGATGTTTTGGTCTATTCAGTGTCCATGATAAGAGAGGATATATAAATATATTATATTTTGTCTCAATTCTATGTTTAGTGAGACAATACAATAAGATAAATTAAAATTGCTGAAATTTATTATATCCTCTCACTCTAACAAAAATTCTTATTTGAAATTTGAGATGGAATAAAAGCTACGTGATATGATAAAAAAATAAATTAGTGATTTTTTTGTCAAAAATATATTTAATTTGAATTTAATATGATTCAGTGTTGTACATAATTATTGTTAATCCAAGTTGGTAGCTTAGTATTTCCTAAAAGCAAATAAAGAAAAGACTCCAATTTGAATTTGTTGATAAAAAGAATCTGTAGCCGGGAATCGAACCCGGTGAAATTCGATTTAGAGAATTTAGCCAGTTGTGCTACTACGGAATTGTGTTAATACTTGAAATTAATCATTTTATATATATTAACGTTTAAAATAGAACCACGTTAAAGAACTTGAAGTATCATTACATAAAGATAAACATGAAATTCCTACATAATTAATTTTTTTTCTTGATTTTTTCTTAATAAAACAAATCTACTTTAAAAAAATATGTTTTGCATATAAAATTTAAAATTGTCCAATATAAATCTATCATGACGACACGAAATGCATAATCGTAAATTTTGTCATCATAAAAAAGAGGAGTATGTGAGTGTACTTGTTCATTAGTTGTTTTGCATGATGTCAAAATTAAGATAATTTTATCATTTATGTATATTAGACGGTATCTTTGAGTCATTATATGCACATTTACATCAGGGGTCTTAGAATACATTTAGAACATGTTTGGAAAAAGTATCATCCATTAAAAATCATTTTATGCACGACAAACATAATACGGAAGTGCACTTCCGTATTTTTGGAAAATCAAACTTTGAATAAAAAAAAATTGGAAGTGCACTTCCGTAGTTTCCTATGTCAGGGGATCAACTCTGAGGAAGGAGCATTACTTTGTGATACCTTTGTGGGAGAACGCCACATATCCACCTAAAACCTTAAGGTGATAGGTGTCTTAAGGTGATAGGTGTGTGGATTCTCCCACTTATAAAGTGTTCATTCTTTCCTTTCCTAACCAATGTGAGACTTCTTCCTCACACTTGATTCTCAACACTCCCCCCTCAAGTGTAAGTCACAATGCTCCCCACATGTGAAAGCTCTCTCTTCCACATTCACTTGTATCATCGTTGGCAATCTCCAACGAAACACCTTCTACCACCACATGCGGGAAGTGTTTCGATACATGTTAGACGGTCCCTATCTCAAAATCTTAGGCTCGTGATACCACTGTTAGGGGGTATTTCGAGGAGGGAGCATGTTACTCGGGACACACTTTTTGTGAGAGAACACCACATCTCCACCTAAAACCTTAAGGTGATAGGTGTGTGGGTTCTCCCACTTATAAAGTGTTCATTCTTTCCTTTTCTAACCAATGTGGGACTTCTTTCTCACACTTGATTCTCTACATCCTAAAACTTTAAAAAAGTAAAAAAGTAAAAAATGCATAAAAATCGAAAAATGCTTCAAAACACATGGGACAATAAATTACCCTACAATAAGTGTAACTAATTATATAGTAATGTTTTGTACATAACCTAATATATTTATTTTGTAATGCATGAAAAGAAAATCAAATATAAGAAAAAATTTGGATTGGATAACTTATCAAATATGTAGTTGATGTTGAAGTATTTGGATATAATAAATCTTGAGAAACCACTTGGATTAAATGAAGTAGAAAAATAATTTGGATTGATAAAAAAACTTAGGGTGTTAGAGAAGTGGCTTGAGAAGAGATTTTGGTATGTTTTGTTGGAAATCGGGAGGGGGAGTTATGATGCGTATTAGACTAAAAATGTGTACGGAGGTATACTGTAACACCCCTTCTAAAATACCCCGCGAATGTATTAATTAAATCAGAGTTAACACGTAATCAAGGGATGTCACAATTAAAAATAAATACAAAAGCCTCAAACTTCAACAGTAATCATGCTTAACTGAAGGAATTTATTAAAATAGAATACTCAAAGTTAACATCATGTTCTACACAGCGAAAAATATCTCAAAACCGGATTAACTTCAAGTCATAAGTATTCCAACATAATTAAAACAATGGAGTATAAAATAAAACTCTTCATCCGAGCGTTTCCCCCAGTGTTACAACTATCAGAGCATGACACTGACACATGCGGATAAAACACGACACAACTCTATAAGTCATCCTCACCGATTCCTGAGCTGCTAACTTTAATCTGAAATCATTAAAGTAAGGGTGAGATCTCTATTCAATATAGAATGCATTATACGTTTTTAAATACAACAGAACAATTCAATGCATTAGTCCACTATCATTAACATAATCATAGTTCAGTTCACAAATGCATTTCACACAATTCATTATGCAAATATAACAATCAATGGAAATTGCAACACTGGAAACCATCCTAGCATGTTACAATTCCATATGCAATGCAGACTCTAAGCATGTGGTACCAAACGTGAACCAAGTCCACACCCTGTTCCATTACACATCGGAAACAGCGCCAATCAATGATTCGCCCATAACCACTGGGTCAAGAATCTAGCCTCACGACCTCTGTACACTGGTAAGTTTATTGGCCCTGCAAGTTCAATTCCACACAATGAGAATGAACCATAAACAATGCTTATGCATGCACCATAACAGCATGCAACATCAAATCAACGGAATATGATCACAACATAATTCCACATAATGCCAACACCAATATATCACATGGTAACAACTCAATCATAATGAATAGCAGGCACAACATATAAGCATTAGTTCTCATTCACTAAATCAGACAATTTATAACCCATTCTCCATCGTCCTTAAACTACCAACGTTTTCAAAAATCAGGGGTTCGACTCTTTTTAAAATAATTTCCATAAAATAATATTTTTCTCGTTTTATAAGATAGTATTTTTAATTTAAGAAATACTGCCGAAAACGGCACTCGAATCGGAGTTACGGTTTGGAAAATATGAATTTTTAAAGTTTTAAGTATTTTGAAGTTCAACACAGTGGTAATCGGTTCCTCCCTGGGAGAACCCGGTTCTCACATTTTTCAAAAATACGCCCCCTGAAATTTTGTATGGGGAACCCGGATCACCCATACTGGGAACCGGTTCCCACGTTGAAAAATGATTTTGTTTTGAAAATTTGAACTGGGAACCCGGTTCCTCCCCAGGAGTAACCGGTTCCCAGAAACCCAGATTTCTTCCCCCTGTTATTTTGTACCAGGAACCCAGTTCCTCCCACATGGGAACCGGTTCCTGCGACCTGCAGTACCAAAAATCCCAGTTTTTTGACAGCATCATGTATCCCAATTCATTCCTTTTCATTCCCATACGAATTATAGCATTAGGAACACCAAAATGCAACCAGTACACATCAATACAACAACATACATAATAATTTCATCATTCCTATTAATTATTTAACACACTAATGGTTCCAATTCCTATAATCCGACACAATTAGGGATAATCCTACAAACCTAGATTACCTAATTCAAGTTTCCTAACATACCCAACCATTCAATTGTATCCCAAAACCCATAAGGCATAATAATTGAATGAAATCACCCCTTACCTCGCGATGATTCTTCGAATTTCCCGGCGTTGGCTTTTCCTCTTTTCTCTTCTCTTCTCCAATCTCACGTATAATGACTTTTCTAAATAACCCTCTTTTACTTCTTTTCCTTTTTATATTCCTTTTATTATTTGCCAAATAATAGAAATAAATTAGTTATTATTTAGTAGAGCTTTTTTCTCCACACACCTCCAATTCAACCTTACACCCCCAACCTTCCTTTTTAATTAAATAATTAATTAATCCATTTAATCTAAAATATTATTAATTAAGCCTTTAATTAAATTAATAATTAAATTCCTAATTATTTAATACTTGAATTAATTTGGGGTGTCACATATACTACCGTACTTTGTTAGGGATATACATTTCTGCATTATATTTATTTGCAAAATAAGGGCGTGTCTCAATTACGAATAGATGAGGTGTTGAATGAAGTGCGTCCGAAAATGCATTTTCAAATTCTAGAGACATTTTAAATTTTTCACAAGGGTTCGTGAATACCACTAAGGGTGCGAAAAGTAATGCCTTTTTAGGACCGGGCTAAAAAAATCCATACAAAATTCAGAGAGGCAATACTCATCACACCCTATGGGATGCACCCACAACTTTGAAAACCCAAAAAAATACTCTTATTGTATCCAGAGATGCATCTTTAGAGGAATCTAAAATCACACAAACTCTCATAATTCAGCCACACACTTCATTTTTGATAAAATTTAGTTCAAATATTTATCTCTATGTATTAGTCTGAAAATGCATATCTAAATTCAATGAAAGTTGTAACGTTTCACCATAGTGAAAACACCTTAAAGGCAAGGAAAAATAATTTCCAATTCAGAGTCTAATTTTAGAGTCAAAACCTTATATTTTATTTGGCTTTTAAGTTCATTTTAAATTGACTAGTTTATTTTAATAACTCTAAAATCTCTAAGTGAGATAGTTGTTTTTCGTCTCACATATTTAAATATTAAATTCATAATTTTAATTTAATTAATATTATAAATTTTATTTATATAATTATATCATGACACAAAATAAAAAAATAAAAACTAATTGATAACAAAAAAAATTAAAGTTTCTTATTATAAATATAAACAACTAATCGATAATATTACATTATTAAAAATATAAATAATTTTTTTTTTTACAAAAGTTGAATTCATAACTAAAAATGTATACACATTTCACTTAAGTATCACATGTTTTAAAAAAAATAATTTATCTCATAAGTTATAATATTTAATATTTATTTTTGTATTATTCAATATTGTAAAAAAAACTAAAAAACCAATAATTTTGTTGTAAATTTTTTAAAGGGTTTTATTTTATATTTAAAGGGGTTAGGTTTGAACTCGATTTATTAACCATCATTTATCTTTATTATTTTAGAGAAATACTTATCTCATATCATATCATATCATAGAGTGTGTCCTATCCTATCCCATGTAAAATTTTAGACTTAACACAATAGAGAGAAGTGAGTTGTGTGGATTGAAGCAAATAATCTTCTCTCCACAAACATAGATCTTGGAGCAATTACTTTTTAAGTTTCAAAAAAATCTGAGTTCGATATCTCGATTTTAATTGGGATAGCAAAAAATTTATGAGATTTTAATATCTTATTAAAATTATAACATGACTTTTAAATAGTTTGAGACGACCCATCTCAGTGTGAAAAGAAGTCATGTATGTTTTTTGCTAAAAAATATTTGAGCAAGAAAATTGTCAATCAAATTAATTATACATCTCATATATACTCCAAATTCAACAACATATTGTGTTAAATATGTAAAATGTATAAGATGTTTATGGTCTATTTGCTGAAATTTATTATATCCTCTCACTCTAACTAAAATTCTTATTTGAAATTTGAGATGGAATAAAAGCTAACGTGATATGATAAGAAAATAAAATAGTAATTTTTTCTCAAAAATAAAATCATAATTGAAATTTTATAGGAATCAGTATTGCGCACAATTATTATCGATCCAAGTTGGTAGCTTAATATTTCTTAAAAGTAAATAACGAAAAGACTTCAATGTGAATTAGTTAAAAAAGAATCCAAATACAGAAAGTTAATAGTGTAATATATATTAATGTTCAAAATAGAACCATGTTAAAGAACTTGAATATTTCTTTGGAATATTTCTTACTTTATATATATAGTATAACATGTATCTAATTCTAAGGTTAATCCTTATTTTGAGATTTCTTTAGAATTGGTGGTAGACGAATGTAGTTCTGTACATGAATTGAATTTCCTAATTTTTTTTCTTGTTCTTTTTCTTAATAAAAACAAACCTACATTATGAAATATATAACAACTTTTTACTAAAAGAATAATATGAAATTCATAAAAAATTAATGCTTTTTTCATAAAATATGTTATGTATATAAAACTTAAAAGAGAATTTTTATTAGTAGTGGTGATTTTCACCATCAAAAATTTGATAATATCATTCGCATATGCACAATGAAATATTTATTATAATAATGGCAGGAAAGAGAAATATGTAATAGAATTAACAAAAATAGATATCAGAATTTCATATAATTTGGAATTGTGTTACATAATAGAATTTCATATAATTCAAAATGGCGTTACATACCAAATCATTCCAATAGTCATTAACAAAATTACATATCAATATTTCAAAACTCATTACACTCACAGTCAGGGCTGTTACAAGTTTTTGGAGGCCCTGTGTAGGTTAGTCACAATGTAGCAAAGGAAAAAACAAATAGAGGCCATATATAATCACCATTTAAGCTAAACAATATTTTATGAGGCCACGTTTAACCATATATTAGCCTTAAAAATTTTGAGGTCCTGTGCGGTAGGTCGCCTTGCACGCCCTCAAAGACGACCATGCTCACAGTAATTTTAAAAAGTCACTCAAAATAACATTATAAGCCATATCATTCCCAAAGTCACTCAAAATGACATTATAAGCCATAACATTCCCAAAGTCATTACATTCCAAAATAGTACAACAAAACTAAAACATAAATCAAATACATAATTATGGTTGACTTTACGGTGGAAATCTGGTGGCGTCTTGTGATAGCATCAATAATCGGTTGGTTGGTTACGACAACAATGGAAAGATTCAAATGAAACAACGTTTACTCGGAACAGTTGATATGGTTTGCCATTAGTCGCATGCTCATGGGGTAGAAGATGAAGATAACATGCCACTCACGCCACGTATGAAAATTTATCGGATGCTTGAGTCCAATGACGGAAGGTACTTGTTTATTACGTTTTGAAAATTAAGTGACCAATGTGGCGTGAAAAAATTAAGGGACCAAACTGAACTATAACCTATAGTTAAGAGACCAAAATGAGTATTTTTCCATTATATAAATGTTTAGAAATTATTGAGAAATCACTTGGATTGAATGAAGTAGAAAAATAGTTTAGATTGATAAAAAAAAAAAAGTTAGGGGTATTAGATTAGTGAACTGAGAAGAGGTTTTGGTATTGTTTTGATGGAAATGAGAAGGGGGTGGTGCGTATTAGACTAAAAATGCATTCGGAGGTATACTTTCGTATTTTGTTAGGGATGTACATTTTCATACTATTTGTTTGGGCAAAATAAGGACGTGGCTCATTTACGAATAGATGGGGTGTTGAAGGGAGTGCGTCCAAAAATATATTTCCAAATTCTAAGGACATTTTAAGTTTTTCACAATGCTTCATGAGTCTAAGGGTGCAAAAAGTAATGCCCTTTTAGGACCGGGCTAAAAAAGTCCTTACAAAATTCAGAGAGGCAATACTCAACACACCTTATGTAACACCCCAATTCTACCCAAAGTTTTATATGCAAAAATTAGAGTAATTTTAAAATTTCATAAATTAAATACTGAGGCGTTACACCATCAAAAACAACTCACTTTAAAACAGTTTACTTTAAAGTATAAATTTCGGATACATCGCATCGCAGGAAAACATAAATTGATTCATAGAAATCAAAACATCTCCTTTATTAAACTTCCTCATCAAAATCATGTTTTTATGAATCATGGTTCTTATTCACAAAAGGAATAATAATAAAATAACAACAACAAGACGACATAAATATTTCCCCCCGAGTGCTACGTATCAGAGCGACACCGACTCGACTAACAGCAGCTATAGACTCCGTCTTCATAACCTGCACGTTACCAATATATAGGTAACGGCGAAACAAGTAAATGGTGAGATACTCCAAAACATATAATTAAGGTATGATAAAATATATATATATATATATATATATATAGTGTCGGAATTATAAAGGGGTATAGATTAATAAGTGTAATTCCAACACATAATCAAAACTCACTTACTTTACTAGTCATCCTATTGTGTATAATCTACACATTATCACCGTAACCTCATCGGCATAAACGTCACAACAACACATAAACTCCCATCGCCACGAAATCGTCACGAGCTAATACATCACTAATTAACACGGTAGTCTTAAACAACAACATCAACCAACAACATTAAATAATGCTAATAATATAAGCAACACAAACAAATCATCACAAATTGGCTAAAGCCCATCTTCGCCTTTGGCATAAAGCCCATCATCGCTTGTGGCATAAAGCCCATCATCACAACATCATCACAAACATCATCACATCATATATCATCGCAATTCAATATCATCCATCAATCAACAAAAACCCAACGCCAAACAACTCAAACATAAACATAACCGACTCCATGAGACACGACTATGTTATGCATGTGGTACCCATCGCTTTGTCCATAATTAGGGACACTTGGCATAAAGCCGATCTTCGCTCGGCATAAAAGCCATCATCGCTTGGCATAAAAGCCCTCTTCGCTTATGATATGTATGTGACTCGACAATAAAACAACACAACACAACAACATCATCATCGCTCATCCAAATTGGCATAAATCCCACATCGCCATAATTTATCCAAAACAAGATAAATATATCATCACATCATAATTGCATTATGCAAACATCACTAATAAATTCATCAGAAGTCACGCATTCACAATTCGGAAGCATTTATTAACAACATCAATTTAATCATCACATCATCATGTACAAAACATGTATCATCGCATTGTATATCAACAAGTATTCATTAATTAATTCACTAAATTCCGAAAACAGAAAAACAGTCAAAACGTCGATAACCGTCGCGAAAGTAACTCCTAATAACCGGTATTAATCATAATCGTCAACGTCGAAAACGGATTGCTCAGACGTGCCTTAAATCTACTAAAACACAATCCTATTCAATTTTATCGTAAAATGGCTTATTTCGGGTCGCTTCGTAAAAACTCGTAATTTCTAAAAACTAACCTCACCATTACATTCTACACGTCAAACTTAGCTAGCACGTCAATTTTCATTGAATTCGGAGCAACTTGCTCCGTCGCCGAATTTACCGAAATCGGAAAATTGGAACATAATCGGGTTCTAAATTTAATCGGCTATCTTATCCCCTAATTATATTTTATGGTTACCAAGTATTACCGAGTGGAATTGGGATAATTGAAAGAAACAGAAACCATTACAGGGAAAATTATGCAGGACATATAAATTGACAGAAAACAGAAAATCCATTTTACAACAAACAGACTAAGCAAAATGCAAAACGCAAAACAACATGGATGGAGGGGACGAACGTCCCTGTTCTTGTTCAATAAAGGAGGCGAGGGCCTCATGTTAAGGGGGTGGCCTCCAATGATATATATTCACGTTTTAAAATCTTTGAATCTAGTATCAATATATTTTTTAATACATACAAAATGAGAGTTTCTATGATCCTATTATAATCTATTTATGAAAGAAAATTCTAGATTCATATGGAATAATATTATTTTTCAACGATTATTAGTTGATATAGTGTGTGGGAGGTATTCAAGCTGTAGCACTTTACCTTTATTTTAGTTTGTTATATAAAAAGATCTATGTTTTCAAAATTCCCTGCGTTTTTTAGTGTTTCACAGTTTTTCTGGTTTTTCAACTTTTACTATTTTGTTTTCTTTTCTATTTCCATTTCCATCTTATATTTTCATTATATCATACTACTAATAATATTACTCATAATCTCTACACCAATTTCAACTCCTCTAAATATTTCAACAATCAACCAACAAAATCATAAAACTCTACTATCAATTTTTTCCCCAAATCCAATATATAACATCAACCCTAACTATAATGAAATGGAAAAAATCAAACCCCTTACCATGGAAGCTTTGATGATTCTTGATGGTCCAACATATCCACCATCAAGTTCCCTCTTGCTCCTCTTCTTTTCCTTCCTCCCAAAACCCTCACTTTCCTCTCAAGTTTCTATTTTAGGTTTTTTGTTGTTTTAAAAGGAAAGAAAACAAAGGAAAGGGTTTTATAATGATATTTCTTACTAGCTTTATCTCTTGCACTTGTTTGGCTTTGGTATGTTGAATGGAAGGAAAATAAGGAAAGTGTTTGGATGGAAAGAAAATGAGGAAAGTGGTTTTATGATAACCTTACTAGTAAACTAAGGTGTAAACCCAACTTTTCCCAAATAATCCTCACACTCTTAATTTATTCTTATAAATTAACACACAAAAATATCTACCAATATTATTAATTCAATCAATTAAAATAATTCCGGGGAATTAAATATCGGATCCGAATAATATTTTACCGAACCGAACGAAATAAAACTCGGACCGAACACAACGTCGCCAGATAAATTAATAGATATACTAATTAATATGAATATTCTCGTCGCAAAATAAATATCGATCGGTAATTTGAAAATATTAATATAATATATTATTAATTAAAACAGGGCGTTACAACTCTCCCCCACTTATAAACTTTTTGTCCTCGAAATTTCGACCAAAATGAACAAAACGGGACATGCCTACACATTCGTCCACTCAATCCTCGCGTCAATTAAACAACATATAAAATACACCAAACACAAGGGCATCAGACAAGAACAACCATGCCGAGATGCAAAGCCCATACAATGCACTCGACAACCAACTAACACCCAACAGCTAAACGAATCGCAGACACACCGGTTGACTCGAGAACCAAACAGACAAGATCGCTACTATCCTAACGTCTCAACAAGCGTCCCAAAACAGCCATGCAACATTGTTCAAAATAACAAATCCCAAATCATACATACTTGGGTTAACCGCAATATCAACATACTAAATTCGCCACCAGACGAAGTCTCTTTATAGATTGCACTCAAACTTGAATTGTCTTCAACAATTCCAATCTCCTCGTCGTTAACATCTACACCTCTAAAATTTCAAATGAGCGCAACCACATCAAACTCTAACTCACGCGTCCGACAACTTTTTCCTTACGAAAATCAAATCGTTCCAAGGTAGCAATGCACCTTTTCCAACTCTATGTTGAAATACATCTTAAGTCCAAAATGAAATATCACAATACGCTGCACAAGGTTCTTTAGTACAAAACAAAACCAAAATCAAAGCATTCGCTAAACTTTCCACTGGCTTAAACAAATTCGCTTCCCACGGTGAAGTCCAAATAGCGACTCAACCATCTCAAGTCAAAGTACTCACGATCAAAACCAACTTATAAAAAGGATCTTCCGTTAAACTCACAAAGTTAACCATCCAAAACACAGGAATTTCTAAACTCCGAAATAACCCCTTAAAGTCTTCTACAAGATACAAAATAAATCTTTGCGGAACTGTCCAAAATATCACCGTCTAGGTCACTTACTTAAAGCACTCTTGTCTAACAATCCAAAATCCTATCTTTAGAATACTCGACATGCACCAGTGTAACTCTGCTACTGATAACGCAACACTCGGATGCTTGCCACAATTCCTTAACTTGATGTGAACCAAATAATGTCCATGAACATGAAATAACTCTTACAGCTACTCATGAGAGTACTGCCTGAACATTCCAAAATCACACCTGACACATTAGTCACACTAATGACACCAACAAATACTCGCCAGAACCATACACTATCTTGAAGGGCATTGCCTAAGCATCTTCAACCCTCACACTAATCCGTAGACAGCCAGACATCGCATCACTCTCACTAAACACAAAACTCAAATGACTGATTCATCCAAAAATCAATCCTCGGAAGTAGACACTCGTCCTCAACATCCACTTTGTTCCTTGACTGCAAACAACACACCAACTCGGGCAACCTTTTCTCTTCTCGAACCACACAACGGTAGCACTCCACGGTAACCCGCTTGAATAAACAAACTCTACTCAAACCAATCCTCAAGTTGACTTTTCAACTCTAATTCAGAAGCAAACATCCCTTAAGGATACTTCGAATCACAACTAGTTCCTGAAACTAAATCCATCAAAACTTCACCTCGCACTACAACGGTAATTCACTCACATCTCCACATTAAGCTTCGGAAGAATCACAATAAGAAGCTCGCTTTGCCAAAATCTTGCTTCTCCCCAAAATCCAAATTCGCTCACAACTCAATTAACCATGCAGTACCCTGTGCCAACACATCTGCTTCCTACACCATTAAGCTGGAAAGACAAGTCTATCCCATCCAACACAATTCCCGACTACTATTGTTGTAGGATATTTCCGTAAACAAGTATTTTAATTTATCGATTCCACAGGGATTGGTGTATGTTATAGTCTTTCAATAGAAAAGTGTATTTTAAGATATTGTAACCAAAGGGTTTGTTATCTACTCTACTAGAACCATGAGTTTCCAAACAATAACTAAATTAATTCTTTCAAAGAGAGTTATGGTTTGGATTAAAGAGAGTTTGAGATTGTTTTCAAATTAAGGAGGCATGTCAAGATTAGTTTCATTGATCTAGTTTCATACATATTCATTTAATCAAGTGATGAACCTAGTAGATGATTTTTATAAATACATATCCTCTCAATCTTGTAGATTTCCCACCAAGATTGTGAATGTTATCATGTTAATCCTTGCATGATTCCTCACTACAACTATTGACATGATAATCATTAAGGTCAATATTTTGTAAACACTAACACACAAATCTATTCCTAGCATTTGTTTATTAGAGGATGAATATCCTAGGTCTACTTTGAAGTATTCTTTTCCAAGCAAAACTCAAAGCATAAAGATGAAGATCAAAGATATTCAACTATATTAATCATCAACCATGTTCATACACAAATGGATTAAAAGAAATACATACTATATAGATCAAATACCTCTAATCTTGACACAAAAAGAGCTTAGCCACTCATTTCCATGGTTGCTTGCTCTCAAGATTGTTGGTAGAAATGATGAAAATCAAAGATTCAAGAAGGAAAAGCTATGGTGTTCTTCTTATACTTCTTGCCCTAGATTTTTTTACAAAGATGAAAAGATAATCATGATGAAGTGTTTCTTCCTTCCTTTACAGGCCAAAAAAGTCAGCTTAAGTGATGGGTTGGTGGCCAAAAGGTGAAAGCATGGGTCTGTCCTTTTTTCTGAATTTCGCAGACCGCGCTTAGCCCGGTTAAGCGCGCTGAGCGCGATCATGCTGGCACCGCGCTGAGCGCGACCTGTAGCATGCTTCCTTCATCCAAAAATATCTTCAAAAAGAATCATCCCTAAAGCTCTTCAAAATTCTTGAATCCAAGCTTGGGAGAATTAATCAATAAAATCCTACAATTAAAAGTAAAATAAGTTAAATAATATATATTGAACAAAAACTAAATAAAAACCTAATTAAAACAAAATACTAGAATAAATAATACTAATTATATGAAAAGGTATTGTTAAGGACCACAAGATCATGTACAAAATAACTACAATTTGGTCCTTAACAACTCTCCCCAACTTACTTCTTTGTTTGTCCCCAAACAAAAGTCAATAATCTCACAAAGCTAGAAGAACAAAATGTAAGCATGCGAACTCACACAAGAATAATGGTTCAAACTCGACATACCAGGCAAAAGCACACATCGATCGCTTCTTCGAAACACAACATGGCTATGAATTAAGTTCTAAACACAATATATCAAAACATGTAACAAAATAAAAGATATGTTCACACTTGAATCACCTAATCATTTCTTCAAAATTCATGAAGAACAAAATGTATATTCACAAAGGACTAAACACTCTCACTAATAATTATGCACATCCAGAATAATTCATGCGTTCATCGAAACAAGTTAAATGATAAAATGGAAACAAAGATCACTAAGGACTTTCAAGGTTGTAACTTGGCTTAGGTTAGAAACAAGGGATATTTAAGTACAAAGCCATTGAAACAAATTGGGTCAAAGGATATGAAGAGCATTTCACAACTAATTTCCATTCCCTTCTTATTATTCACAACCTCTTTTCTTCTTCACACAATGATCCTCTTTTTTCTTTTCTTTTGTTTTCTTTTCATATACAAATTTTTCTTCTTTTGTATTTTTCTTTTCTCTATTCTTTTTCTTTCTTTAGGATCATTGTGCCGTCAATTCTAGGTTATTTTTGATCCACCTCCCCAACTTCATTTATATCAATCCTTTTTTATTCAAGAACATGCTCTTCAAGGGTTAATTAACGAAAAGGGTTGGTATTCACAAACAAGAAAAATTTATAGAATGAATTATCGTTGAATTTTTCAAAGATAATCTACAACTATTAAGTGGCCTACTTAACAATTAGTCGATTTGATACATTCATCCTACAAATACTTTTAGGCTCAAAAGGGTTCACTAGGATTCATTCACTCACGGGTAATTGAAGCCCTTTTAGAATTGGTGGTTTTTCTCATAATGCACAAAAAATTGCCTTGATCATTTCTAAGTTTCCAAGTTATCACAAACAAGTAAAGATTAAGCATGAATCACACGAGTTAACACAACTATTAGACACTCTATATTTGGTAAAAAGTGGAAGCTTCTCACATATGTGGTTTATGTCCTAATGATTCGAAGGTGAACACAAATTTTTTTGTACATGCCAAGATGTTTTGCATAAAGAACAAATTTCATAGACATGTTATGTTTCTACAAAACGATTAAATGTGTACCTTCTTTGTGGAATGAATCGAGAATTTTATCATCACCATCACTTTGGTGAAACACACTTGCTAGCTTTGAAGAACCGTTTGAAAAATCGGACAACCCAAAAGAAGTAAATTCAGACTAAATAAACTATAATCTAAAAAAAAAAAAAAATAATAAAACAAACTAAAACAAAATAAAATAAAAAGACACCCCAAAATGGTGTTTAAAACTTAAAAAGTACTTAGGCTTCATGCCTACAAAATATCAATTGGAATTACAAGCCTATCCCCAAAAATGGATGGCAACCAACAAAATCCAGAAGTTTTAAAGTAAAATGCAAAAATAAAAACTAAAAACTAGAAAATGCTGAAAGTAAAATAAAAACAGGAAAATAAAAGAGATCATCAATCAGTGGCCTCAAGAATCGAATCTCCAATAGATCCAGAATCAGAACCGGAACCAGAACTATCTTCTCCATCATCCTCATCTCCCACCTCCTCCTCAACATTTGGCCCGACCGGGCCAACCAAGATATGTGAGCTGCTCTCCGCGAGTGAAATGGTTCACTCGGCTCTCTAATCTGCAGAGCAAGGTGCTCCATGCTCTCATGCATAAACATGAATGCTCTCTGATGAGCGAGATGCATCTGCCTGTTCCATTCTTCAGATGGACTAGCCTGAGGAAGTTCAGCAACCGGTACAGCCAGGCAGCGATATATCACCAAGGGCCCTACAAAATCGATCATGGTGATCATCAATAACTCCATCAATGGTGAGGTGCCCCACAGCAGGAAAGGCAACCTTTGCCCTTTTCAGCAAACCCATAATCAGCCCAGGATATGTGAGGGCACACTTTATACGCTCCCCCTGGAGGTATAACTCAGTGCAACCCTTTTCAGCTCATTCGCAATCAGACGACCAAAATCAATTTGCTCCTCATTGAGCATATAAGCAATCAAACCGGCCGTCTCCATGGGTATCGAAGATGTGTGGCTCCGAGGTTTCAGATTATATAGAGCCACACACATCATAACTCTGGCACTAGTCTTCAGACTGGACCTATTGAATTTCAATGGTTGTCCAGCCCGGTTCAACTCATAGGAGTGCCCAGACAAACAGAGTTTGCTCCTCAGCATATTGAAGTCCCAATTACCACGAGCCAGGTGCTCATGGTAAACATCCAGTTGGTCCTCAGGGCTGTCGGTTGATGCCGAGCGTGATTGCGGTGCGAGAGAAAGATACTGATTTGCCTCAAACAACAGAAGAAAACCTAAATTCACTCCCCTCGGCCGGAATAACATTTGCATAAAATTCCCTCACAAGCTCCACATTGACCTTCGACTGAGGCTCACAGAGAACATCCAACCCGTAGTTGGAAAGAATAGCATCGATCCCTGTATAGTGACCATGCTCGCGGAGGCGGATAATGTGCGCAGTCCAGATGTTGCGCTCCTCAAGCTCTTTGTATCGAGCCTCCTGAGCATGTCCCAAGCGAGGTCGGCGGTGGCCTAGAGGACCCAGCCCCAGCTGAGGAAACTCGTTGTCTCTTAGGTGCCATCTGAAAATTCAACACAAAAATTAACAGAAAAGTGACACCGAGGTGTCCATTAGCAAATATTCATGCAAACAGCAGAGCAAATCAACCAACCAAAGCATTACGACTAATCGGAAAACACAAAAACACAGCAGAAGAATTTTTCAAAATTCTGCAGACCGCGCTCAGTGCGCTCTGCGATTTTCAGAAAAATTCTTCTGTAAAACAGAATTTTTTTCCACAAGAACAAATCCAATAGCAGCGAAAATACCATCCTAATGCTTCTCTATCATCTAAGCAACCTAATCCTAAGAGAAAATTCGAAAATTCCTAACCCTAGGTTTTCAAAATCTACCCTAAACACGAAATTTAAACAAAATTGAAAGAAGAAAAGGTTAGAACACTTACTTAGATGCCTTGGGAGATTGATTTGACAAAGAAATTCACAAAGATTTGAAGATTTTTGGTTGGGGATTTTTGGGGTTTTGAGAGAGTGAGATAATGAAGAAAAACTTATGGAAAAAGGGTTTAAAATAAACCCTAACCCTTTTAAAACAACCAGGCCACGAAATGGGCCTCAAAACCGTTTTAAATTATTTTTAAAAACAACCGGATCGCGAAAGTTTCGCGGATGGGTCAGCTGGCGCAAGCCGATCGCAAAATTTTGAAATTTTCAAGAAACAGCAAAATGATAGTTCGGGCAAGTGTAAATGAGTTCAAGGAAGAATACTTACAATGTTGGGGTGCCTCCCAACAAGCGCTTTGTTTAACGTCGGTAGAGCTCGACGGTTCATGATGATAATTGATCATCGAAGAAAGATTCGACTATGTTGCGGCTCACCTCTCCGCCAACGTACCGTTTCAACCGCTGCCCATCCACAGTCCATTCTTTTGTTCTTTCAAGAGCTTGCAGCACAATTGCACCATACTCTGTTACTTCTTTGATTAAAAATGGGCCGGACCACTTTGTTTTGAGTTTTCCCGGAAAAAGCCTCATCCGGGAATTGAACAAGAGAACCTTTTGCCCCGGCCTAAATTCCTTGATCTTTATCTTCTTATCATGAGAAACCTTAACTTTTGCTTTGTACCTCCGGTTTGAATGGTATGCTCCCTCTCGCATTTCATCCAATTGAGCGAGTTGTATTTTTAGCTTTTCACCCGCCAAGGATGGATCGAAATTCAAGAATCAGGGCCCATAGTGCTTTGTGCTCCATCTCTGGGAGGTGACAAGTTTTGCCATAAACAACCTGAAAGCGGGTTAGTCAATAGGAGCTTTATAGGCGGTTCGATCGCCCATAAAGCTTCATCTAATTTTGTGACCAATCTTTTCTAGAACCGAAAAGTTTTTCCAAAATCTTTTGATTTCTCTATTGACACTTGACGACCATTCGCTTGCGGGTGATAGGGAGTCGTCACCTTATGCTTTACACCATATTGTTTCAAAAGTTTTTGTAACAATGTATTGCAAAAGTGCGACCCACCATCACTAATGAGCACCCTAGGCACACCAAACCGAGAAAAATGTTTCTTTTCAAAATTTGATAACGGTTTTGGCGTCGACCTTAAGCGAGCAATGGCCTCCACCCACTTTGATCGTAATCCACAGCTACAAGAATATATTCATTCGAAAACGAAGATGGAAAAGGACCGACAAAATCAATCCCCCAACAATCAAATACCTCCACTTCCAACATATTGTTCAACGGGATTTCATCTCTTTTTCCTATACCGCCACTTCTTTGGCATTTGTCACAAGACTTAGCGTGAGCATACGCATCTTTGAATAGCGAAGGCCAATAAAATCCCGATTGTAGGACTTTGGTGGCCGTCCGCATTCCATTATAGTGTCCCCCACAAGGGGAATTGTGACAATGCCAAAGAATGTTTTTGGCCTCTTCATCACTCACACACCTTCTTAGCAACCCATCGCTACTCAACCTAAAAATGTAAGGTTCATCCCACACATAATACTTCGTATCGGCTAAGAATTTCCGCTTCTCATTCCAAGTCAAATCCTCCGGCATTAATCTCGCGGCCTTATAATTTTCCATGTCGGCAAACCACAGTCGCTCTTGGATTGCAAATAACTTCTCATCCGGGAATTCCTCCTTCACTTCCTTTTCTTTGTCCGTAATTTTCACGTTCACTAAGCGAGACAAATGATCCGCTACCAAATTTTCCGAACCCTTTTTATCACGGACCTCTAAATCAAATTCTTGTAAAAGGAGAATCCATCGGATTAGCCTTTGTTTAGAGTCCGGTTTGGTAAGCAGATATTTTATCGCCGAATGATCCGTGAAAACCACAACTTTTGAACCAATTAGGTAAGGACGAAACTTTTCCAATGCATATACAATTGCGAGCAACTCTTTTTCGCTTGTTGCATAATTGATTTGAGCATCGTTCAAAACTTTGCTCGCATAATGTATAGCATGAAAAATTTTGTTCTTCCTTTGGCCTAACACGGCTCCCACCGCATAATCACTAGCATCACACATTAGTTCGAAATCAAGTTTCCAATTTGGCGCAGTGATTATGGGCGCGTTTATCAAATTCTCCTTCAATTTTTCAAAAGCTAACAAACAATCATTATCAAACAAGAAAGACTTATCTTTGTTGAGCAAGTTGCTCAAAGGTATGGCTATTTTGGAGAAGTCCTTGATGAATCTTCGATAGAATCCCGCATGTCCCAAAAAACTCCGAATGCCTTTGACATTGGTAGGTGGGGGAAGCGTCTTGATAACATCAATTTTTGCTTTGTCGACCTCTATTCCTCTTGAAGATATCTTGTGGCCAAGGACAATTCCCTCGGTCACCATAAAGTTGCATTTTTCCCAATTCAAGACCAAATTGGTATCCACACACCTCTTCAAGACGGTGTCCAAATTTTCCAAGCATAATTCGAATGACGCTCCAAAAACGGAAAAGTCATCCATAAAAACTTCAATTGTTTTCTCAATCAAATCGGCGAATATAGCTTGCATGCACCTTTGAAATGTTGCCGGCGCATTGCATAAGCCGAAAGGCATACGCCTATACGAAAATTCAAAAGGACATGTGAAAGCCGTTTTCTCATGATCTTGGATTCACCGATATTTGATTGTACCGAATAACCATCCAAGAAACAATAGTATTGTTGTCCCAAGCCTTTCTAGCATTTGGTCCATGAGCGGAAGAGGAAAATGATCCTTTCTCGTTGCTTTGTTAAGCCTACGGTAATCGATGCACATTCTCCACCCGTCACTTTTCTTGTTTGCACAAGTTCATCCTTATTATTAGACACAACCGTCAAACCTCCTTTCTTGAACCACATACGGGCTCACCAAGTACTATCGAAATCGGATAAATCATTCCGCTTCTAGCATCTTTACTACCTCCTTTCGAACTACTTCTTTCATCACCGGATTCAAACGCCTTTGAGGTTGGGCTACCGCTTGTACTCTTCCTCCATCATATATTGTGCATACAATAAGCGGGCTTATGCCTTTCAAATCGGCTAAAACCCAACCAATCGCATTTTGTTAGATTTCAAGACTTGAATTAAGCTTTCCTCCTCCTTCTCCGACAATGTATTACTAATTATTACGGGCTTTTTACCTCCCTCCTCAAGGAACACATACTTCAAATGAGATGGTAGATCTTTCAACTCAAGCTTTGGCTCTTCATCTTTTGGATCATTTTTCAAAACTTCCACTTCTTCCTCCCATGGATGCATTTCCTTGGAAATCTCCATTCCTTCCAAACACTCCTCAATTTCTCGACTATCATCATCATCATTCACTTCTTGTGTTGTTTCCTCAATAACATCAATCTTGAAACAATCTCTCTTATCAATTGGGTGCTTCATTGCTTCAAAAAGATTAAAGCAAATCTCTTCATCTTGAACTCTCACCTTCATTAAGCCATCATCTATATCAATCATCATCCTAGCCGTCTTCATGAATGGGCTTCCAAGAATTAAAAGTGCGTCCACATCTTCCTCCATGTCTATAACAACAAAGTCAACCGAAAAAAAGAATTTGTCCACTTTTACCAACAAGTCTAAAGCTACACCGTGCGGGCGAGTAATAGACTTGTCCGCCAATTGCAATGTCATTTTTGTAGACTTTAATTCAATCTCCCCCAATCTCTTCACAATGGACAATGGAATCAAATTGATACTTGATCCCAAATCAATTAATCCCTTTCCGACATATACATCCCTAATAAGTAAGTTACACGCCCGGATCACTCTTTTTGAATAGTCGTTGAATTATTGCACTACAACTTGCATCCACCATTATGGTTTCTTGATCCGTGTACCGCTTCTTTTCGTCAAGATATCCTTCATGAATTTTGCATATTTGGGCATTTGCTCTAATGCCTCGGTAAAGGAATATTTATTTGCAATTGCTTAAAATATCCATAAACCGAGCATAGTGCTTGCATCATCCTTTTAGAAGGAAGGTGAGGATATGGTAAGCTTCTCAATGGATAAGTTACTTCCTTCTCTTTTCCCTTTTTCATTTTCTTCTTTTTCTCCTCTACTTTCTCCTTTTCAACTACACCATTCTCTTTTTCATTTTCAACTAACACCTCATTTTCAACTAAGTCATCCTCCACATCAACATCATCATTTTTTTCAACTACCTCTTCCTCCACTATTACTTCTTCATCCTTCTCCACTAATTTCTTTTTTCTTTCAACCACTTTCCTTTTCTCGTCACAAACTCTACCACTTCTTGTTGTTATGGCTTTGCAATGCTCCTTAGGATTTGTTTGCGTAGTTGGGGAAAATGATGTCGAAGCACTTTGTTTGGAAAGTTGCTTAGCTAGTTTCCCCACTTGTGTTTCCATGTTCTTGATGGATGCCTCTGTGCTCTTTTGATTAGCCATAGAAGCTTGCATAAATTGAGCTAGAGTGTCTTGAATGTTGGAAGATCTCACTTGATTTTGAGGTTGATTTTGCGGTTGAGCTTGATTTTGATTTTGAGTTTGATATGGATTTTGTCTTCCTTGATTATTGTTATCTTGTCTCCACCCTCCTTGATAACCTTGGTTACCCCTTTGTTGGTAACCTTGGTTTTGATTTTGATAAGGGTAAGGAGCTCGTTGTTGGTACCCTTGCCCTTGGTTGGCCATATAGTTAGCTTCCTCATTTTTCGGAGGACAAAATCCGGTTTTATGATCTCCTTTGCACAATTCACAACAAGCTATTTGATGAGCTTGCTTATTTGATGTTCCTTGTAACTCCATGATTTGTTGAGGGAATCTAGCCATTTGTTTTGTCAATTCTTCAACTTGTTTCGCAAACAATTTGTTTTGCGCCTCAAGTGCTTCGTGACTCGAACCAATTTCTAGAACCCCCGTTTTCACTTGTACACCTCATTGATCATGTTGAGTTTGATGATCATTCCTACCCATCTTCTCCATTATTTGGATTGCTTCATATGGTGTTTTTGCCATCAAAGAACCCCCCGCCGTGGCATCCAACAACAATTTGTGTTGCGGTTGGAGATCATTTCGGAAGATATGAATTTGGGTGAGCTCGTCAAATCCCTGGCTCGGACACTTCCTAAGCATAGACTTGTACCTTTCCCACGCCCGATTTAAAGGCTCGTTTGCTCCTTGCGAAAATACCGAGATAGCGGTCTGTGCCTCCATGAAACGTGATTGAGGGAAAAATCGTTCAAGAAATTTTTCCTCCAAAACATTCCAATTAGTCATTGTCTCTTGCAATTGATCAAGATACCAATCTTTTGCCTTCCCCACTAGAGAATGAGGGAAAAGCCTTTGGAAGTATTGTTCTTCTTGGTCTTCCGGAGCACCCGCCGCTCCCACGATCTCATAAAACTTAGTAAGGTGAGTGTAAGGATCTTCATGGTCATGGCCATGAAATGGACTTGCCTAGAGAAGTTGAAGCAAGCCCGTTTTCATTTCCGCGACCCTTGCATTTGCTTGTCGACCAAATTGAGCATTGTGACGAGGGCTATTGACACACGGCCCCCGTGGTGGTGGTGGTGGTGGTTGTGGTTGATTCTCCGCCATAGTGGTGACTTCTCCAAACACGGGTGGTGTTGAAGAAGTAGATGCTTCTCCTCTTTCTCCTCTTTCTTGCCTTTGTCGAGCTAGTCTTTTCCGTCTTTTAGCACTACTATTAAGTCTAGCCACACAAAATAAACAAAGAGAGATTAGTAGAAAAAGTCTTAAAACACACAACTATTGCTATACTAACAACATCAAACGCCAATCCCCGGCAACGACGCCATTTTGTTGTAGGATATTTCCGTAAACAAGTATTTTAATTTATCGATTCCACAGGGATTGGTGTATGTTATAGTCTTTCAATAGAAAAGTGTATTTTAAGATATTGTAACCAAAGGGTTTGTTATCTACTCTACTAGAACCATGAGTTTCCAAACAATAACTAAATTAATTCTTTCAAAGAGAGTTATGGTTTGGATTAAAGAGAGTTTGAGATTGTTTTCAAATTAAGGAGGCATGTCAAGATTAGTTTCATTGATCTAGTTTCATACATATTCATTTAATCAAGTGATGAACCTAGTAGATGATTTTTATAAATACATATCCTCTCAATCTTGTAGATTTCCCACCAAGATTGTGAATGTTATCATGTTAATCCTTGCATGATTCCTCACTACAACTATTGACATGATAATCATTAAGGTCAATATTTTGTAAACACTAACACACAAATCTATTCCTAGCATTTGTTTATTAGAGGATGAATATCCTAGGTCTACTTTGAAGTATTCTTTTCCAAGCAAAACTCAAAGCATAAAGATGAAGATCAAAGATATTCAACTATATTAATCATCAACCATGTTCATACACAAATGGATTAAAAGAAATACATACTATATAGATCAAATACCTCTAATCTTGACACAAAAAGAGCTTAGCCACTCATTTCCATGGTTGCTTGCTCTCAAGATTGTTGGTAGAAATGATGAAAATCAAAGATTCAAGAAGGAAAAGCTATGGTGTTCTTCTTATACTTCTTGCCCTAGATTTTTTTACAAAGATGAAAAGATAATCATGATGAAGTGTTTCTTCCTTCCTTTACAAGCCAAAAAAGTCAGCTGAAGTGATGGGTTGGTGGCCAAAAGGTGAAAGCATGGGTCTGTCCTTTTTTCTGAATTTCGCAGACCGCGCTTAGCCCGGTTAAGCGCGCTGAGCGCGATCATGCTGGCACCGCGCTGAGCGCGACCTGTAGCATGCTTCCTTCATCCAAAAATATCTTCAAAAAGAATCATCCCTAAAGCTCTTCAAAATTCTTGAATCCAAGCTTGGGAGAATTAATCAATAAAATCCTACAATTAAAAGTAAAATAAGTTAAATAATATATATTGAACAAAAACTAAATAAAAACCTAATTAAAACAAAATACTAGAATAAATAATACTAATTATATGAAAAGGTATTGTTAAGGACCACAAAATCATGTACTAAATAACTACAATTTGGTCCTTAACAACTATCAACAAGAGATTAAGGATGATCAGTCCCTCAATTTATCAATAGACAGTCGTCAATCATGATGGTGACATAAACCATCTCTACCAACTACAACAGCGTCTTCAAACTTACACTTCAAGTTACCGAAGCGTAACACTGCTTGAGGCTCCATCCTAAGCCACAAGCACCACCAAGAAGTAAAACTTCTCCCCCACTTATTTCAAACTCATCTCTGCGGATAAACAATTTGAAACAAACAAGTACCGACAGTGTTTCACACACATGTCGCATACAACAGGATTAAACACACTAATAACTTGGTCGACAGACCGACCTACTCTGATACCACTAATGTAACACCCTAATTCTACCCAAAGTTTTATATGCAAAAATCAGAGTAATTTTAAAATTTCATAAGTTAAATACTGAGGCGTTACACCATCAAAAACAACTCACTTTAAAACAGTTTACTTTAAAGTATAAATTTCGGATACATAGCATCGCAGGAAAACATAAATTGATTCATAGAAATCAAAACATCTCCTTTATTAAACTTCCTCATCAAAATCATGTTTTTATGAATCATGGTTCTTATTCACAAAAGGAATAATAATAAAATAACAACAACAAGACGACATAAATATTTCCCCCCGAGTGCTACGTATCAGAGCGACACCGACTCGACTAACTATAGACTCCGTCTTCATAACCGTTACCAATATATAGGTAACTAAACAAGTAAAGGGTGAGATACTCCAAAACATATAATTAAGGCATGATATATATATATATATATATATATATATATATATATATATATATATATATATATATATATAGTGTCGGAATTATAAAGGGGTATAGATTAATAAGTGTAATTCCAACACATAATCAAAACTCACTTACTTTACTAGTCATCCTATTGTGTATAATCTACACATTATCACCGTAACCTCATCGGCATAAACGTCACAACAACACCTAAACTCCCATCGCCACGAAATCGTCACGAGCTAATACATCACTAATTAACACGGTGGTCTTAAACAACAACATCAACCAACAACATTAAATAATGCTAATAATATAAGCAACACAAACAAATCATCACAAATTGGCTAAAGCCCATCTTCGCCTTTGGCATAAAGCCCATCATCGCTTGTGGCATAAAGCCCATCATCACAACATCATCACAAACATCATCACATCATATATCACCGCAATTCAATATCATCCATCAATCAACAAAAACCCAACGCCAAACAACTCAAACATAAACATAACCGACTCCATGAGACACGACTATGTTATGCATGTGGTACCCATCGCTTTGTCCGTAATTAGGGACACTTGGCATAAAGCCGATCTTCGCTCGGCATAAAAGCCATCATCGCTTGGCATAAAAGCCCTCTTCGCTTATGATATGTATGTGACTCGACAATAAAACAACACAACACAACAACATCATCATCGCTCATCCAAATTGGCATAAATCCCACATCGCCATAATTTATCCAAAACAAGATAAATATATCATCACATCATAATTGCATTATGCAAACATCACTAATAAATTCATCAGAAGTCACACATTCACAATTCGGAAGCATTTATGAACAACATCAATTTAATCATCACATCATCATGTACAAAACATGTATCATCGCATTGTATATCAACAAGTATTCATTAATTAATTCACTAAATTCCGAAAACGGAAAAACAGTCAAAACGTCGATAATCGTCGCGAAAGTAATTCCTAATAACCGGTATTAATCATAATCGTCAACGTCGAAAACGGATTGCTCAGACGTGCCTTAAATCTACTAAAACACAATCCCATTCAATTTTACCGTAAATTGGCTTATTTCGGGTCGCTTCGTAAAAACTCGTAATTTCTAAAAACTAACCTCACCATTACATTCTACACGTCAAACTTAGCTAGCACGTCAATTTTCATTGAATTCGGAGCAACTTGCTCCGTCGCCGAATTTACCGAAATCGGAAAATTGGAACATAATCGGGTTCTAAATTTAATCGGCTATCTTATCCCCTAATTATATTTTATGGTTACCGAGTATTACCGAGTGGAATTGGGATAATTGAAAGAAACAGAAACCATTACAGGGAAAATTATGCAGGACATATAAATTGACAGAAAACAGAAAATCTATTTTACAGCAAACAGACTAAGCAAAATGCAAAACGCAAAACAGCATGGATGGAGGGGACGAACGTCCCTGTTCTTGTTCAATAAAGGAGGCGAGGGCCTCATGTTAAGGGGGTGGCCTCCAATGATATATATTCACGTTTTAAAATCTTTGAATCTAGTATCAATATATTTTTATATACATACAAAATGAGAGTTTCTATGATCCTATTATAATCTATTTATGAAAGAAAATTCTAGATTCATATGGAATAATATTATTTTTCAACGATTATTAGTTGATATAGTGTGTGGGAGGTATTCAAGCTGTAGCACTTTACCTTTATTTTAGTTTGTTATATAAAAAGATCTATGTTTTCAAAATTCCCTGCGTTTTTTAGTGTTTCACAGTTTTTCTGATTTTTCAACTTTTACTATTTTGTTTTCTTTTCTATTTCCATTTCCATCTTATATTTTCATTATATCATACTACTAATAATATTACTCATAATCTCTACACCAATTTCAACTCCTCTAAATATTTCAACAATCAACCAACAAAATCATAAAACTCTACTATCAATTTTTCCCCAAATCCAATATATAACATCAACCCTAACTATAATAAAATGGAAGAAATCAAACCCCTTACCATGGAAGCTTTGATGATTCTTGATGGTCCAACATCTCCACCATCAAGTTCCCTCTTGCTCCTCTTCTTCTCCTTCCTCCCAAAACCCTCACTTTCCTCTCAAGTTTCTATTTTAGGTTTTTGTTGTTTTAAAAGGAAAGAAAACAAAGGAAAGGGTTTTATAATGATATTTCTTACTAGCTTTATCTCTTGCACTTGTTTGGCTTTGGTATGTTGAATGGAAGGAAAATAAGGAAAGTGTTTGGATGGAAAGAAAATGAGGAAAGTGGTTTTATGATAACCTTACTAGTAAACTAAGGTGTAAACCCAACTTTTCCCAAATAATCCTCACACTCTTAATTTATTCTTATAAATTAACACACAAAAATATCTACCAATATTATTAATTCAATCAATTAAAATAATTCCGGGGAATTAAATATCGGATCCGAATAATATTTTACCGAACCGAACGAAATAAAACTCGGACCGAACACAACGTCGCCAGATAAATTAATAGATATACTAATTAATATGAATATTCTCGTCGCAAAATAAATATCGATCGGTAATTTGAAAATATTAATATAATATATTATTAATTAAAACAGGGCGTTACACCTTATGCGATGCACCCCACAACTATGAAAATCCAAAACACGCTTACCGTTTCCAAAGATGCATCTCCAAAATCGGAATATGAACGAAAGTCTAAGCCAACAAAATTTATGAAATTTTGGCATCGGAGCCGTCACGATTGGATAAAAATCGAGACATATGTGAATTTTTGAATATTGCGCGTCAGAGAAACTAATATTTTGTTCTTCTCAAACACTTCTTCAGTAATAAAAATTATGGGCATTATCCATGAAGAATCAGCTCTCGGCCCGAGAAAAAAAGTCAAAGACGACGCCGAGAATGAATTTTGGGCGCCGGAGCCACTCAGTTTTGACATTCCAGTCAAAAGTTAGGAATTTTTTTAGTGTCCTGAAAACATTGTTCAACTTAGAAAATTAGTTTAATGCTCTTGAAAGATTGATTTTTTTTGAGACCTTCTTCACACAATTAGCCTTCGACCCGAAAATTAAAGTTGAAGATAATATCGAGATGGACTCGCCAGTAGAAAATCAGCCAAAAAAATCCAACGAGCTGAGAATTGTGAATTTATGAACGCCTAAAGCAGAGATAAGCAGAGGTAAAATGAATTCTGCTTCAAAGAAATTAAACCATTCAGAGGCTTTCCTTGATGAACTGGCTCTCGGTCCGAACATAAGAAATGTAGATAAAACCAAGATGATTCGAATGCCAGTGAAACCACTTCAAAACAATATTCTTGTTGAAAGTTATGAGTTTCTGAGTTTGAACTAGCGAAATCGCTGTCTCTAATCCGAACAATTGTAAATTAACCAAAACGCCTGGATTTCTCTGCCATTTGAGACGTGATACAACACATGAGACCTTGTCATTGTGATGACTCAAGTGAACATTGATTGAGTTGTCTGAGAAGCCACATAATGCCTTTAACCTCGAAGAAATAAATTTATGCTTTAAACACTGTCTGACTAAATAATAACTTTTTCTAACGATCTTGCACGAAAATAATATCTGGTCCCATGGTTAATGTACAAATTACATGTATGCAATGCAACTAAGGGTATAATGTAAGCCAGTTGGTGTTAAAATTGAATAGGGTGAATTTTGGGATACAATAATCTCCTTAATAACCTGACCACATCCTTTATAAGTGAGTGAGACCCTCACTTTTCCATAATTTAGTCCGTATATGCATCGCTGTAAAATTTATAGAAGTATACTTTCATAATCACCCTTTAGACAATCAAATTTGACTTTTTAAAAGAAATACATTGATGTAATAGGTCATATATATCAAGTATATAATCATAATAAATTTATTTAGAGTTAAACCTTACACTCATGTCATAAGATGAAAAGTGTCATATATTAGAATCAATCCAAAATACATAATACTATAAAAATGAAAAGTTACAAAACCATAATACTACACATAATTCATAATATAAATAATGTTAAATACTATTAGGCATAAATAACAAGCCAATCATCTTGAGTATAAGATTATGTCATCCAAGGGATGTGGCTGACATTGGTCGTTATTCGGTGTGTAGCTTATATCAACTACTACAGTGCGAACAAGAAACACTTTGACGGGTTCGGTCCCCAAATTTCCTTTGAGCATGACGAGTTCACAACCATGTGGTTAATCCCTAATGTAGTCATCAAAATATGACCAGTCGGAGATGTGTGGAAAGTGATGGAGGATCCATGTCTAACAAAATGATACAAATGAAATATTAGTAATGACATAGCACATGTGTTGTGAAAATGGTACAATAATATTAAAGGTGAAAATATAATACAGTTAACATTACATAGAGTGTTGTCATATGGATGGTCTTCCAAAAACAACTATCATCTAACTTTGAGTACATGTAAACCAAACAAGCGGTCCCCAATTGTACTCATGAATCTGATCGAAGTCAATGAAGTATCTGATGTAAACCACATTAACGTAATTAGAACTCTTGTCAACAAATATGGATGTGCAACCAAGTACATGATGTATAACCTCAATGTAGATGCTTTATGATGTATAACATATTCATCATCACCATCGGCCACCATTGTTGTAGTTAGGTGGTGTATATATACCTTCTCCAAAAATAAAAATCTAGCATTACAACCTCTTGTGTCTTCCATATCCTTTAGGGAATCCTCTTGGTCATATCGCAAATAAGTTACCATCATATCCAATGCATCAGGTCTGATAGTTCTGGAGTGGTCTAATAATCTCCTTCTAATCATAAGATGTACAAGGGATGATACATATCCGCGTGAAAGATTAAAATATGATGTCTCTGGGTGCCATCTCTAACCTAAAGTTGACAGTATACCATGGTTAATAATAGTATAATCGATCATGCATAAATCTCGAATCCTAAATAACTGCACAACATCATTAAACCATTGCTCCTTAGATTGTTGAAGCCTCACAATCTTCCTACAATGGTTGTTCTATGTGTTTTAAAGAATATTATTACACATCATCATCAAAAAGTTTGAATATTGTTACTGTATTTCAAAGAATAAATTCAAATAAACTTTACCTCCCTGTCCCACACATGTCTAGCAGTATGATTTGCATACAAAGACAGTAGTGAAGTGTGTGACACCCCAAATAATTCGATTATTAAATAATTAGAATTTTTAATTATTAATTTAATTGGAAATTTAATTATTGGTATTTTTGGATTATTGGAGTTAATTTAATTAATTAAAGGAAAGAAGTGTTGGTGGTGTGAAGAGTGATTAGAGGGTGTGAGGAGTAAAATACTCTACTCTTACTAATTACTAATTTAATTATTTTATTGGAATAATAAAAGGAGTATTAAAAGGAAAAAGAAGAGAAAGAGAGTTATTTTGGAATATTCATCATACGTGAAATTGAGAAGAGGAAAAGGAAGGAGGAAAACCGGAAGTGTCGGAATTCGAAGAACCCATAAGGTAAGGGGTGATTTCGATTAATTGATTCGTATTATCGGTTTTGATATTCAATAGTATGGATCATAGTATGTTAGGAATCCCGGTTTAGAAATTCTAGGGTTCCGTAGAATTGTCCCTATTGTGTCGGATTGTAGGTCGGAAACCATTAGGGTGTCAGATAATAAATAGGAATGATGAAATAATGTTGTTTGATGTTATAATGGTGCAAAATGGATGTGTTTTGGTGTTTCTCATGTTGCAATTCGTATGGGAATGTTTGGAATTGATTTAGAATGAATAAATGCTGTCAAAAATGCAGATTTTGACTCTGCAGGTCGTGGGAACCGGTTCCCAGTGGGGAGGAACCGGGTTCCACTATGTAAATTTATAAAAACTGGCAAAAATGCACGTAGGAACCGGTTCCCAGTGGGGTAGGAACCGGATTCCCATACATTTTTCCAGATGCGTGATTTTTGAACCTTGTGGGAACCGGTTCCTGCATAGGTAGGAACTGGGTTCCACTGAAACTTTTTGAAAAATTCTAAAACTTTGAAAATTCATAACTTTCAAACCATAAGTCCGTTTTGGACGTTATTTCTTAAATTTAATGCTCTATTTTATAAAATGAAAAGATTTCCTAAAACTTGAAATTATTTTGAAAATGAGTCGAATTCCGAGATAAGTGATTATTGGCGGATGCACATGGGTGTGTATGTAGCAGTGAACCTGTGATGAATGGATGTATTAGTATTGTGTGAATGAAAGGCATGTTTATGTTGCTAATGATTGTGTGCATGATCGTTGAGATATCATGTTTTTGGTTTTGATTCAGTTATGATAAATTGATGTATTTCATAGACTGATTTGATGTTGCATGCTAGTGATGTGCGTGCATATGCATTTTTGGTGAAGTTAATTCCCATTGTGTGGAATTTGGCTTGTATTGCCGTTAACCGATACCTGGGGTGATGAAGGGTGGTTAGGCTGGATTCGTGTCCGGGTGTTTATGGACGAATCGATGGTTGCTGTATCCGGTTGATGATGGATCAGTGTTGGGTGACTTGGTCACGTATTGGTACCACATGCATTGTGTCTGCATTTGTGTTTGCATGGAATTGTAGCATGTTAGGATGTCTTCCAGTGTTACAATTCTTTTGTTGATTATAGATTTGTGCATAATGACTTGTATGATTGGAACTGCGTGTTGAATATGAAATTATGCTGAAATGGGTGAAATAATATGCTTGTGATATAATGTTGATTGAGAAGCTTATAATGCTTGTTAATTATGAGAAATCTCACCCTTACTTTAACAATTTCAGATTAAACTTAGCAGCTCATGAGTTGGTGAGAATGACTCTAGAGCTATGTTACTTTAAGTCCGCGTGTCAGTGTCGTGCTCTGATAGGTTGTAACACTGGGGAACGTTTAGTTGAGGAATTAGTTATTATTCAATTGTTTCTTTGAATTTCATCGAGAATAATTATGTTTTGGTTTATCCCGTTTTGGTAATGGTATTTTTCCGCTGTGTAAGACATGGTCTTAATTTGATTGAATTATTTGAATAATGACCCTCAGTGTAGCATGACTACTGTTTTATTGGAAGTTTTATTTATTTCATAATTGTGACATCCCTTGTTCCGTGTTAACTCTGATGGAATATGTCTTTAATCATTGATATAATTAATATTATTCGGGGTATTTTAGAAGGGGTGTTACAAAGTGTCATATATGTCATCCTCCAAATTTCTATAAAATGGAAACATCGACAGCAGGTGCATCGGCCTGGACTGGTGGGGCTTCCAGTGAACTAGTAGATGACACATGCCTTTAGGAAGATGAAGTCGGAGACACCTAAACCCTACAAGCAGCCTCTTCCACTTCAAATAAACTGAACCAAATGGTGGTTGCAAGGATCTGGATCTTTCACTATGAATAGATGAATGATATGACACTCTATCTCGCCTCCATTGTTCTTAGTTATCGGTCATCTTACCTATAAATTATAATTAAACTATGCAAGCTATAAAAAGTAGAAACATATAAAATTCAGATGAAATCCATTCAAAATCAAACCAAATAATATAGACAAACATGATACAGAAGTGCACTTCCGTATTTTTGGAAAATCAAATTTTGAAGAAAAAATTCAAAAGTGAACTTCCATAGTTTCCTAAAACTTAGAAAAAGTAAAAGTGTTAAAAATGCATGAAAATCGAAAAATGCTTCAAAATGCATGGGATTATAAATTACCCAACAATGAGGGTAACTACCTATATGATAATGTTTTGTACACAACCTAATATATTTATTTCGTAACGCGGGAAGAGAAAATCAAATATGAGAAAAACTTGGGTTGAATAACTTATTAAATATGTAGCAGATGTTGAAGCATTTAGATAGAATAAATGTTGAGAAATAATTGAGAAACCACTAGGATTGAATAAAGTTGAAAAAGAAATTGAATTGATAAAAAAAACTTGGAGTATTAGAGAAGTGACTTAAGAAAAGATTTTGCAATATGGTGTGTATTAGAATAAAAATGTGTTCGGAGGTATACTATCATATTTTGTTAGGGATATACATTTTCGTGTTATATTTATTTGGTAAAATAAGGGTGTTTCTCATTTGCGAATAGATGAAGTGTTGAATGGAGTGCGTCCAAAAATGCATTTCCAAATTCTAGGGACATTTTAAGTTTTTCACAAGGGTTCGTGAGTACCATTAAGGGTGCAAAAAGTAATGCCTTTTTAGGTCCGGTCTAAAAAGTCCATACAAAATTCAGAGAGACAATACTCATCACACCATGGGATGCACCCACAACTTTGAAAACTCAAAAATACTCTTATTGTGTCCGGAGATACATCTTCAGACGCACTTAAAATCACACAAGCTCTCATAATTCAATCACACACTTCATTTTTGACAAAATTTGGTCAAAGATTTATCTCTGTATATTCTTTAGGGTGTGTCTGAAGATGTATCTCTGAATTTTGTGAAAAGTTGTATCGTTTGGTGGAGAACACTCTAAAGGCGGGAGAAGTAATTCCAAATTCAGAGTCTAATTTTAGAGTCCAAACCTTATGTTTATTTAGCTTTTCAGTTCATTCGAAATTAACTAACCCGTTTTAAACACTCTAAGATCTCTAAGTGAGATAGTTGTTTTTCGTCTCACATATTTAGTTATTAAATTTATAATTTTAATTCATTTATTATTGTAAATTTTATTAATATAATTATCTCATGTGACAAAAATAAAAAAATAAAAACTAATTGATAACAAAAAAAAGTTAAATTTTCTTATTATAAATACATACTAATTGATAATATTACATTATTTAAAATATAAATAAATATTTTTTTTTACAGAAATTGAATTCATAACTAAGGATTTATACCCATTTCACCATTTCACTTAAGTATCACATGTTTTTAAAAAAATAATCTATCTCATAAATTATATCTAATATTTATTTTTTTATTATTCAATATTGTAAAAAAAAAAAAAAAAAAATCTATAATTTTGTTGTAAAATTTTTAAAGGGTTTTATTTTATATTTTAGAGGGATCGAGTATGAACTCCATCTATTAACCCTCATTTATCTTTATTATTTTATAGGAATATTTATCTCATATTATAGGGTGCGTCACATGTTGAATTTGAGACTTAACACAATAGAGGGAGGTGAGTTGTGTGGATTGAAGCAAATAATCTCCTCTACACAAACACAGATCTTGGAGCGATTAGTCTTCTAATTCTAAAAAATCTAAGCTCAATATTTTGGTTTTAATCGGAATAATAAAAAATTTGTGAGATTTTAATATCAAACAAATCTCGAACCTATGAAGTTTTTAATATCGAGCAGAGCTTCAACTCATCTTGGTTTTAATAGAACTGACCAAAAATCTTAAATATTTTAACACTGAATGCTCTTCGACCTAAAACTAGGGTTGATTACACAATCCTCAAATATAAGTTTTTTACAAGAATAACTTATTTACATTTCTTTTTCTTAAGGCAAATTTTTAAAATTAAAACATGACCCTCTTATACAATTATACATCTCATATATACTCCAAACTCAACAACATATTGTGTCAAACATATAAAATATATAGGATGTTTTGGTCTATTCAGTGTCCATGATAAGAGAGGATATATAAATGTATTATATTTTGTCTCAATTCTATATTTAGTGAGACAATACAATAAGATAAATTAAAATTGCTGCTGAAACTTATTATATCCTCTCACTCTAACAAAAAATATAATTTGAAATTTGAGATGGAATAAAAGCTACGTGATATGATAAGAAAATAAATTAGTGATTTTTTTGTCAAAAATATATTTAATTGGAATTTAATATGATTCAGTGTTGTACATAATTATTGTTAATCCAAGTTGGTAGCTTAGTATTTCCTAAAAGCAAATAAAGAAAAGACTCCAATTTGAATTAGTTGAAAAAAAGAATCCGTAGCCGGAATCGAACCGGGAAATTCGATTTAGAGAATTTAGCCAGTTGTGCTACTACGGAATTGTGTTAATACTTGAAGTTAACCATGTTATATATATTAACGTTTAAAATAGAACCTCATTAAAGAACTTGAAGTATCGTTACATAACCTGAATATATTTTCTTTTTGAATATTTTTTACATCAATTTATTTATATTTATTATAACATGTATCCAATTCTAATTTTGAAATTTCTTTAGAATTAGTGGTAGACTCATGAAGTTCTGTTCGTGAAAAAAATTTCCTAATTTTTTTCTCTCGTTCTTTTTCTTAATAAAACAAATCTACATTTTCAAAATATACTAATAACTTTTTACTAAAGATAAACATGAAATTCCTACATAATTAATTTTTTTTCTTGATTTTTTCTTAATAAAACAAATCTACTTTATAAAAATATGTTTTGCATATAAAATTTAAAATTGTCCAATATAAATCTATCATGACGACACGAAATGCATAATCGTAAATTTTGTCATCATAAAAAAGAGGAGTATGTGAGTGTACTTGTTCATTAGTTGTTTTGCATGATGTCAAAATTAAGATAATTTTATCATTTATGTATATTAGACGGTATCTTTGAGTCATTATATGCACATTTACATTAGGGGTCTTATAATACATTTAGAAAATGTTTGGAAAAAGTATCATCCATTAAAAATCATTTTATGCACGACAAACATAATACGGAAGTGCACTTCCGTATTTTTGAAAAATCAAACTTTGAATAAAAAAAATTGGAAGTGCACTTCCGTAGTTTCCTATGTTAGGTGATCAACTCTGAGGAAGGAGCATTACTTTGTGATACCTTTGTGAGAGAACGCCACATATCCACCTAAAACCTTAAGGTGATAGGTGTGTGGATTCTCCCACTTATAAAGTGTTCATTCTTTCCTTTCCTAACCAATGTGAGACTTCTTCCTCACACTTGATTCTCAACACTCCCCCCTCAAGTGTAAGTCACAATGCTCCCCACATGTGAAAGCTCTCTCCAACGAAACACCTTCTACCCACCACATGCGGGAAGTGTTTCGATACATGTTAGACGGTCCCTATCTCAAAATCATAGGCTCGTGATACCACTGTTAGGGGGTATTTCGAGGAGGGAGCATGTTACTCGGGACACACTTTTTGTGAGAGAACACCACATCTCCACCTAAAACCTTAAGGTGATAGGTGTGTGGGTTCTCCCACTTATAAAGTGTTCGTTCTTTCCTTTTCTAACCAATGTGGGACTTCTTTCTCACACTTGATTCTCAACATCCTAAAACTTTAAAAAAGTAAAAATGTTAAAAATGCATAAAAATCGAAAAATGCTTCAAAACACATGGGACAATAAATTACCCTACGATAAGTGTAACTACTTATATAGTAATGTTTTGTACACAACCTAATATATTTATTTTGTAATGCATGAAAAGAAAATCAAATATAAGAAAAATTTTGGATTGGATAACTTATCAAATATGTAGTTGATGTTGAAGTATTTGGATATAATAAATCTTGAGAAACCACTTGGATTAAATGAAGTAGAAAAATAATTTGGATTGATAAAAAAACTTGGGGTGTTAGAGAAGTGACTTGAGAAGAGATTTTGGTATGTTTTGTTGGAAATGGGGAGGGGGAGTTATGATGCGTATTAGACTAAAAATGTGTACGGAGGTATACTACCGTATTTTGTTAGGGATATACATTTCTGCATTATATTTATTTGCAAAATAAGGGTGTGTCTCAATTACGAATAGATGAGGTGTTGAATGGAGTGCGTCCGAAAATGCATTTTCAAATTCTAGAGACATTTTAAATTTTTCACAAGGGTTCGTGAATACCACTAAGGGTGCGAAAAGTAATGCCTTTTTAGGACCGGGCTAAAAAAATCCGTACAATATTCAGAGAGACAATACTCATCACACCCTATGGGATGCACCCACAACTTTGAAAACCCAAAAAATACTCTTATTGTATCCAGAGATGCATCTTTAGTCGAATCTAAAATCACACAAACTCTCATAATTCAGCCACACATTTCATTTTTGATAAAATTTAGTTCAAATATTTATCTCTATATATTATTTAAGGTGCGTCTGAAAATGCATATCTAAATTCACTGAAAGTTGTAACGTTTCACCATAGTGAAAACACCCTAAAGGCAAGGAAAACTAATTTCCAATTCAGACTCTAATTTTAGACTCAAAACCTTATATTTTATTTAGCTTTTAAGTTCATTTCAAATTGACTAGTTTATTTTAACAACTCTAAAATCTTTAAGTGAGATAGTTGTTTTTCGTCTCACATATTTAATTATTAAATTCATAATTTTAATTTAATTAATATTATAAATTTTATTTATATAATTATATCATGACACAAAATAAAAAAATAAAAATTAATTGATAACAAAAAAAATTAAAGTTTCTTATTATAAATATAAACAACTAATCGATAATATTACATTATTAAAAATATAAATAATTTTTTTTTACAAAAGTTGAATTCATAACTAAAAATGTACACATTTCACTTAAGTATCACATGTTTTTTTTAAAAAAAATTTATCTCATAAGTTATAATATTTAATATTTATTTTTGTATTATTCAATATTGTAAAAAAAACTAAAAAATCAATAATTTTGTTGTAAATTTTTTAAAGGGCTTTATTTTATATTTAAAGGGGTCAGGTTTGAACTCGATTTATTAACCATCATTTATCTTTATTATTTTAGAGAAATACTTATCTCATATCATATCATAGAGTGTGTCTCATCCCATGTAAAATTTTAGACTTAACACAATAGAGAGAAGTGAGTTGTGTGGATTGAAGCAAATAATCTTCTCTCCACAAACATAGATCTTGGAGCAATTACTTTTTACGTTTCAAAAGAATTTGAGTTCGATATCTCGATTTTAATTGGGATAGCAAAAAATTTATGAGATTTTAATATCGGAAAGATCTCGAACTTATAAAAAATTTAATATCGAACCGAACTTCAACTCATTTTGGTTTTAACAGAGTTGACCAAAAATCTTAAATATTTTAACATTGAATAGTCTTCAACCTAAAACTAGTCGTGATAACACAATCCCAAAATATATATATTTTACAAGATTAACTTAGTTACATTTTTTTAAGGCCATTCTTAAAATTATAACATGACTTTTAAATAGTTTGAGACGGCCCATCTCAGTGTGAAAAGAAGTCATGTATGTTTTTTGCTAAAAAATATTTGAGCAAAGAAAATTGTCAATCAAATTAATTATACATCTCATATATACTCCAAACTCAACAATATATTGTGTTAAACATGTAAAATGTATAAGATGTTTATGGTCTATTTGCTGAAATTTATTATATCCTCTAAATCCTAAACCCTAACTAAAATTCTTATTTGAAATTTGAGATGGAATAAAAGCTAACGTGATATGATAAGAAAATAAAATAGTGATTTTTTCTCAAAAATAAAATCGTAATTGAAATTTAATATGAATCAGTATTGCGCACAATTATTATTGATCCAAGTTGGTAGCTTAATATTTCTTAAAAGTAAATAACGAAAAGACTTCAATGTGAATTTAGTTAAAAAAAGAATCCAAATACAGAAAGTTAATAGTGTAATATATATTAATGTTCAAAATAGAACCATGTTAAAGAACTTGAATATTTCTTTGGAATATTTCTTACATTATATATATAGTATAACATGTATCTAATTCTAAGGTTAATCCTTATTTTGAGATTTCTTTAGAATCGGTGGTAGACGTATGTAGTTCTGTACATGAATTGAATTTCCTAATTTTTTTTCTTGTTCTTTTTCTTAATAAAAACAAACCTACATTATGAAATATATAACAACTTTTTACTAAAAGAATAATATGAAATTCATAAAAAATTAATGCTTTTTTCATAAAATATGTTATGTTTATAAAACTTAAAAGAGAATTTCTCTTAGTAGTGGTGATTTTCACCATCAAAAATTTAATAATATCATTCGCATATGCACAATGAAATATTTATTATAATAATGGCAGTAAAGAAAAATATGTAATAGAATTAACAAAAATAGATATCAGAATTTCATATAATTTGGAATTGTGTTACATAATAGAATTTCATATAATTCAAAATGGCGTTACATATCAAATCATTCCAATAGCCATTAACAAAATTACATATCAATATTCCAAAACTCATTACACTCACAGTCAGGGTTGTAACAAGTTTTTGGAGGCCCTGTGTAGGTTAGTTGTAACACTCCAATTCTACCCAAAGTTTAATATGCAAAAATCAGAGTAATTTTAAATTTTCATAAATTAAATACTGTTACACCATCAAACACAACTCACTTTAAAACAGTTACTTTAAAGTATAAATTTCGGATACATAGCATCGCAGAAAAACATAAATTGATTCATAGAAATCAACACATCTCCTTTATTAAACTTCCTCATCAAAATCATGTTTTTATAATTTATGATTCTTATTTACAAAAGGAAAGCAACAAAAGAACAACAACAATGACAACATAAATATTCCCCCCGAGTGCTACGTGTCGCGACACCGACTCGACTAACAGCAGCTATAAACTCCGTCTTCATAACCTGCACGTTACCAATATAAAGGTAACGGCGAAACAAGTAAAGGGTGAGATAAACCAAAACATATAGTTAAAGGCATGATAAAATATATAAATAGTTTTGGACTTGTAAAAGATATAAGTTAAATAAGTGCATTGCAACACATAACCAAACCTCACTTATTTCGATCGTCATTCTAATGTGTATAATCTACACTATATCCTCATAACCTCATCGGCATACTCCATCGCAACAACACATAACCCTCCTTCACCACGAAATTCGTCACGAGCTAATACATCACTAATTAACACGGCAGTCTTAAATAACAACATCAACCAACAACATTAACTAATGCTAACAATATAAACAACATAAACAAATCATCACAAATTGGCTAAAGCCCATCTTCGCTTTTGGCATAAAGCCCATCATTGCTTTTGGCATAAAGCCCATCATCGCTGGTGGCATAAAGCCCATCATCAGACATCATCGCAAATATCATCACAAACATCATCGCAAACATCATCACAAACATCATCACAAACATCATCACAAACATCGAATAAAACTCAATACCAAAAGACTCCAAAATAAACATAATGGACTCCATGAGACACGACTATGTTATGCATGTGTTACCCATCGCTTTGTCCGTAATTAGGGACACTTGGCATAAAGCCGATCTTCACTCGGCATAAAAGCCCTCTTCGCTTATGAAATGTATGTGACTCGACAATAAAACAACACAACTCAAAAATATTATCATCGCTCATCCAAATTGGCATAAAGCCCACATCGCCATAATTTATCCAAAACAAGATAAATATATCATCGCATCATAATTGCATTATGCAAACATCACTAATAAATTCAGCCAAAAGTCATGCATTCACAAATCGGAAGCATATATTGACAACATCAATTTAATCATCACATCATCATATACAAAACATATATCATCGCATTGCATATCAACAAGTATTCATTAATAAATACCCCGTCGTAAATCTTACGTTTATTCACACCGCATCATTATTAATTAATTCTCTAAATTCCGAAAACGGGAAAATAGTCAAACACCTATAATCGTCACGAAAGTCATTCCTAACAACCGATATTAATCATAATCGTCGACGTCGAAATCGGATTGTCCATACGTACCTTAAACCTATTAAAACACCGTCCGATTCAATTTTACCGTAAATTGGCTTACTTCGGGTCGTCTCGTAAAAACTCGTAATTTCCAAAAAATAACATCACTACTACGTTCTACCCGTCAAACTTAGCTAGCACGTCAATTTTCGTTGAATTCGGAACAACTTGCTTCGTCGCCGAATTTACCGGAATCGGAAAATCGAAACATATTCGGGTCCTAAATTTAATCGGCTAACTAGTACCCTAGTTATATTTTATTAACACTAATTAATAGCATATTGTTTTACTGAAATTGAAACAGACAGAACCTCTAGGCAAAATTATGCAGGAACTAAAAACCAGAAAACAGCAAAATGGAAAAACAAATAAACATTGGAAATTCACGAAATTCATTGCCTTCTCTTCTAAGAGGGACGAACGTCCCCTTTGTACCTATGGGCAGGAGGCGGGTGCCTCAACCTACATGAGGTGAGCGCCTCACCTCCCCACGTATATGCCATCATCCATTTCATTCTTGTTTTTCAATTCACCTGCGTTTTGCCAACTTTACAATTTCCATTGTTATACTGTTTTCTAGTTTTTTTTTGTCAAGTTTTTCTTTTCTATTTCATTCTTATTTTTCATTTTAATTTTCATTCCTATTTTTCATTTTAATTTTCATTCCATAATCTAAACACTACAACACTAATAATTAACACCTATAATTTCTACAACAATTCCATCTCTTCTAATCTATTTCATTCAACAATCAACCAAACCCTTTAACCCCATTATCAATTTTTCCCCAATCCAAACTACAACCACCAAACATCTCTTATCACTAACTCACCATATCTTATCATCAACACAACATATATACCTCAATAGAGAATTTCAACAACAACAACAAAATACCAAAACAATGGCAAACTATGAACCCCGTGAATCAAAATACCAATTTTTCCTAAATCCACAACATATCTATCAAACCCTAACTATATGGAAAGTAAAATCAAACCCCTTACCATGGAAGTTTTGATGATTCAATATGCTCCAACAAAACCCCAATCAATGCTTGCTCTCCTCTCTTCTTCTTCTTCCCTCCTCCAAACCCTCACTTTCTCTCTAGGTTTCTATTTTGGTTTTTGTGTTTACAATGGAAAGAAAAGGAAAAGAAATTGGTTTTTATAACTTGTTTCCTACTAGTAAGCCAAGTTTCCATGTTTGGTTTTAGTATAATTGAATGGAAGGAAAATGAGGAAAGTGTTTGGATGGAAAGAAAATGAGGAAAGTGGTTTTATGATAACCTTACTAGTAAACTAAGGTGTAAACCCAACTTTTCCCAAATAATCCACACACTCCTAATTATTCTTATAAATTAACACACAAAATATCTACCCATAATTATTAATTCAATCAATTAAAATAATTTCAGAGGGAATTAAATATCGGATCCGAATAATGTTTTACCGAACCGAACGGAATAAAACCCGGACCGAACAAAACGTCGCCATATAACTTAACAGGTGTATTAATTAACATAATTATTCTCGTCGCAAGATAAATATCGATCGGTAAATCGAAAATATTAATATAATATAATATTAATAAAAACAGGGCGTTACATTAGTCACAATGTAGCAAAGGACAAAACAAATAGAGGCCATATATAATCACCATTTAAGCTAAACAATATTTTATGAGGCCACGTTTAACCATATATTAGCCTTAAAAATTTTGAGGTCCTGTGCGGTAGGTCGCCTTGCACGCCCTCAAAGACGGTCATGCTCACAGTAATTTTAAAAAGTCACTCAAAATAACATTATAAGCCATATCATTCCCAAAGTCACTCAAAATGACATTATAAGCCATAACATTCCCAAAGTCATTACATTCCAAAATAATACAACAAAACTAAAACATAAATCAAATACATAATTATGGTTGACTTTATGGTGGAAATCTGGTGGCGTCTTGACATTAGCATCAATAATCTGGTTGGTTGGTTACGACAACAATGGAAAGATTCAAATGAAACAACGTTTACTTCTGGAACAGGTTGATATGGTTTGCCATTAGTCGCATGCTCATGGGGTAGAAGATGAAGATAACATGCCAGCTCACCTGCCACGTATGAAAATTTAACGGATGCTTGAGTCCAACTGACGGAAGGTACTTGTTTGTTACGTTTTGAAAATTAAGTGACCAATGTGGCGTGAAAAAAATTAAGGGACCAAACTGAACTATAACCTATAGTTAAGAGACCAAAATGGGTATTTTTCCATTATATAAATGTATAGAAATTATTGAGAAATCACTTGGATTGAATGAAGTAGAAAAATAGTTTTGATTGATAAAAAAAAAGTTAGGGGTATTAGATTAGTGAACTGAGAAGAGGTTTTGGTATTGTTTTGATGGAAATGAGAAGGGGGAGTTATGGTGCGTATTAGACTAAAAATTCATTCGTAGGTATACTTTCGTATTTTGTTAGGGATGTACATTTTCATACTATTTGTTTGGGCAAAATAAGGACGTGGCTCATTTACGAATAGATGGGGTGTTGAAGGGAGTGCGTCCAAAAATATATTTCCAAATTCTAAGGACATTTTAAGTTTTTCACAACGCCTCATGAGTCTAACGGTGCAAAAAGTAATGCCCTTTTAGGACCGGGCTAAAAAAGTCCTTACAAAATTCAGAGAGGCAATACTCAACACACCTTATGCGATGCACCCCACAACTATGAAAATCCAAAACACGCTTACCGTTTCCAAAGATGCATCTCCAAAATCGGAATATGAACGAAAGTCTAAGCCAACAAAATTTATGAAATTTTGGCATCATAGCCGTCACGATTGGATAAAAATCGAGACATATGTGAATTTTTGAATATTGCGCGTCAGAGAAACTAATATTTTGTTCTTCTCAAACACTTCTTCAGTAATAAAAATTATGGGCATTATCCATGAAGAATCAGCTCTCGGCCCGAGAACAAAAGTCGAAGACGACGTCAAGAATGAATTTTACGCGCCAGAGCCACTCAGTTTCAACATTCCGGTCAAAAGTTAGGAATTTTTTAGTGTCCTGAAAACATTGTTCAACCTAGAAAATCAGTTTAATGCTCTTGAAAGACTAATTTTTTTTGAGACCTTCTTCACACAATTAGCCTTCGACCCGAAAATTAAAGTTGAAGATAATATCGAGATGGACTCGCCAGTAGAAAATCAGCCAAAAATATCCAACGAGCTGAGAATTGTGAATTTATGAACACCTAAAACGCAGATAAACAGCAGGTAAAATGAATTATGCTTCAAAGAAATTAAACCATTCAGAGGCTTTCCTTGATGAATTGGCTCTCGGTCCGAACATAAGAAATGTAGATAAAACCAAGATGATTCGAATGCCAGTGAAACCACTTCAAAATAGTATTCTTGTTGAAAGTTATGAGTTTCTGAGTTTGAACTAGCGAAATCGCTGTCTCTAATCCGAACCATTGTAAATTAACCAAAACGCCTGGATTTCTCTGCCATTTGAGATGTGATACAACACATGAGACCTTGTCATTGTGATGACTCAAGTGAACATTGATTGAGTTGTCTGAGAAGCCACATAATGCCTTTAACCTCAAAGAAATAAATTTATGCTTTAAACACTGTCTGACTGAATAATAACTTTTTCTAACGATCTTGCACGAAAATAATATCTGGTCCCATGGTTAATGCACAAATTACATGTATGCAATGCAACTAAGGGTAAAATGTAAGCCAATTGGTGTTAAAATTGAATAGGGTGAATTTTAGGATACAATAATCTCCTTAATAACCTCACCACATCCTTTATAAGTGAGTGAGACCCTCACATTTCCATAATTTAGTCCGTATATGCATCGCTGTAAAATTTATAGAAGTATACTTTCATAATCACCCTTTAGACAATCAAATTTGACTTTTTAAAAGAAATACATTGATGTAATAGGTCATATATATCAAGTATATAATCATAATAAATTTATTTAGAGTTAAACCTTACACTCATGTCATAAGATGAAAAGTGTCATATATTAGAATCAATCCAAAATACATAATACTATAAAAATGAAAAGTTACAAAACCATAATACTACACATAATTCATAATATAAATAATATTAAATACTATTAGGCACACATAACAAGCCAATCATCTTGAGTATAAGATTATGTCATCCAAGGGATGTGGCTGACATTGGTCGTTATACGGTGTGTAGCTTATATCAACTACTACAGTGAGAAACAAGAAACACTTTGAAGGGTTCGGTCCCCAAATTTACTTTGAGCATGACGAGTTCACAACCATGTGGTTAACCCCTAATGTAGTCATCAACATATGACCAGTCGGATATGTGTGGAAAGTGATGGAGGATCCATGTCTAACAAAATGATACAAATGAAATATTAGTAATGACATAGCACACGTGTTGTGAAAATGGTACATTAATATTAAAGGTGAAAATATAATACAATTAACATTACATAGAGTGTTTTCATATGGATGGTCTTCCAAAAACAACTATCATCTAACTTTGAGTACATGTAAACCAAACAAGCGGTCCCCAATTGTACTCATGAATCTGATCAAAGTCAATGAAGTATCTGATGTAAACCACATTGACGTAATTAGAACTCTTGTCCACAAATATGGATGTGCAACCAAGTACATGATGTATAACCTCAATGTAGATGCTTTATGATGTATAACATATTCATCATCACCATCGGTCACAATTTTTGTAGTTAGGTGGTGTATATATACCTTTTCCAAAAATAAAAATCTAGCATTACAACCTCTTGTGTCTTCCATATCCTTTAGGGAATCCTCTTGGTCATATCGCAAATAAGTTACCATCATATCCAATGCATCAGGTCTGATAGTTCTGGAGTGGTCTAATAATCTCCTTCTAATCATAAGATGTACCAGGGATGATACATATCCGCGTGAAAGATTAAAATATGATGTCTCTGGGTGCCATCTCTAACCTAAAGTTGACAGTATACCATGGTTAATAATAGTATAATCGATCATGCATAAATCTCGAATCCTAAATAATTGCACAACATCATTAAACCATTGCTCCTTGGATTGTTGAAGCCTCACAGTCTTCCTACAATGGTTGTTCTATGTGTTTTAAAGAATATTATTACACATCATCATCAAAAAGTTTGAATATTGTTACTGTATTTCAAAGAATAAATTCAAATAAACTTTACCTCCCTGTCCCACACATGTCTAGCAGTATGATTTGCATACAAAGACAGTAGTGAAGTGTGTGACACCCCAAATAATTCGATTATTAAATAATTAGAATTTTTAATTATTAATTTAATTGGAAATTTAATTATTGGTATTTTTGGATTATTGGAATTAATTTAATTAATTAAAGGAAAGAAGTGTTGGTGGTGTGAAGAGTGATTAGAGGGTGTGAGGAGTAAAATACTCTACTCTTACTAATTACTAATTTAATTATTTTATTGGAATAATAAAAGGAGTATTAAAAGGAAAAAGAAGAGAAAGAGAGTTATTTTGGAATATTCATCATACGTGAAATTGAGAAGAGGAAAAGGAAGGAGGAAAACCGGAAGTGTCGGAATTCGAAGAACCCATAAGTTAAGGGGTGATTTCGATTAATTGATTCGTATTATCGGTTTTGATATTCAATAGTATGGATCATAGTATGTTAGGAATCCCGGTTTAGAAATTCTAGGGTTCCGTAGAATTGTCCCTATTGTGTCGGATTGTAGGTCGGAAACCATTAGGGTGTCAGATAATAAATAGGAATGATGAAATAATGTTGTTTGATGTTATAATGGTGCAAAATGGATGTGTTTTGGTGTTTCTCATGTTGCAATTCGTATGGGAATGTTTGGAATTGATTTAGAATGAATAAATGCTGTCAAAAGTGCAGATTTTGACTCTGCAGGTCGTGGGAACCGGTTCCCAGTGGGGAGGAACCGGGTTCCACTATGTAAATTTATAAAAACTGGCAAAAATGCACGTAGGAACCGGTTCCCAGTGGGGTAGGAACCGGATTCCCATACATTTTTCCAGATGCGTGATTTTTGAACCTTGTGGGAACCGGTTCCTGCATAGGTAGGAACCGGGTTCCACTGAAACTTTTTGAAAAATTCTAAAACTTTGAAAATTCATAACTTTCAAACCGTAAGTCCGTTTTGGACGTTATTTCTTAAATTTAATGCTCTATTTTATAAAATGAAAAGATTTCCTAAAACTTGAAATTATTTTGAAAATGAGTCGAATTCCGAGATAAGTGATTATTGGCGGATGCACATGGGTGTGTATGTAGCAGTGAACCTGTGATGAATGGATGTATTAGTATTGTGTGAATGAAAGGCATGTTTATGTTGCTAATGATTGTGTGCATGATCGTTGAGATATCATGTTTTTGGTTTTGATTCAGTTATGATAAATTGATGTATTTCATAGACTGATTTGATGTTGCATGCTAGTGATGTGCGTGCATATGCATTTTTGGTGAAGTTAATTCCCATTGTGTGGAATTTGGCTTGTATTGCCGTTAACCGATACCTGGGGTGATGAAGGGTGGTTAGGCTGGATTCGTGTCCGGGTGTTTATGGACGAATCGATGGTTGCTGTATCCGGTTGATGATGGATCAGTGTTGGGTGACTTGGTCACGTGTTGGTACCACATGCATTGTGTCTGCATTTGTGTTTGCATGGAATTGTAGCATGTTAGGATGTCTTCCAGTGTTACAATTCTTTTGTTGATTATAGATTTGTGCATAATGACTTGTATGATTGGAACTGCGTGTTGAATATGAAATTATGCTGAAATGGGTGAAATAATATGCTTGTGATATAATGTTGATTGAGAAGCTTATAATGCTTGTTAATTATGAGAAATCTCACCCTTACTTTAACAATTTCAGATTAAACTTAGCAGCTCATGAGTTGGTGAGAATGACTCTAGAGCTATGTTACTTTAAGTCCGCGTGTCAGTGTCGTGCTCTGATAGGTTGTAACACTGGGGAACGTTTAGTTGAGGAATTAGTTATTATTCAATTGTTTCTTTGAATTTCATCGAGAATAATTATGTTTTGGTTTATCCCGTTTTGGTAATGGTATTTTTCCGCTGTGTAAGACATGGTCTTAATTTGATTGAATTATTTGAATAATGACCATCAGTGTAGCATGACTACTGTTTTATTGGAAGTTTTATTTATTTCATAATTGTGACATCCCTTGTTCCGTGTTAACTCTGATGGAATATGTCTTTAATCATTGATATAATTAATATTATTCGGGGTATTTTAGAAGGGGTGTTACAAAGTGTCATATATGTCATCCTCCAAATTTCTATAAAATGGAAACATCGACAGCAGGTGCATCGGCCTGGACTGGTGGGGCTTCCAGTGAACTAGTAGATGACACATGCCTTTAGGAAGATGAAGTCGGAGACACCTAAACCCTACAAGCAGCCTCTTCCACTTCAAATAAACTGAACCAAATGGTGGTTGCAAGGATCTGGATCTTTCACTATGAATAGATGAATGATATGACACTCTATCTCGCCTCCATTGTTCTTAGTTATCGGTCATCTTACCTATAAATTATAATTAAACTATGCAAGCTATAAAAAGTAGAAACATATAAAATTCAGATGAAATCCATTCAAAATCAAACCAAATAATATAGACAAACATGATACAGAAGTGCACTTCCGTATTTTTGGAAAATCAAATTTTGAAGAAAAAATTCAAAAGTGAACTTCCATAGTTTCCTAAAACTTAGAAAAAGTAAAAGTGTTAAAAATGCATGAAAATCGAAAAATGCTTCAAAATGCATGGGATTATAAATTACCCAACAATGAGGGTAACTACCTATATGATAATGTTTTGTACACAACCTAATATATTTATTTCGTAACGCGGGAAGAGAAAATCAAATATGAGAAAAACTTGGGTTGAATAACTTATTAAATATGTAGCAGATGTTGAAGCATTTAGATAGAATAAATGTTGAGAAATAATTGAGAAACCACTAGGATTGAATAAAGTTAAAAAAGAAATTGAATTGATAAAAAAAACTTGGAGTATTAGAGAAGTGACTTAAGAAAAGATTTTGCAATATGGTGTGTATTAGAATAAAAATGTGTTCGGAGGTATACTATCATATTTTGTTAGGGATATACATTTTCGTGTTATATTTATTTGGTAAAATAAGGGTGTTTCTCATTTGCGAATAGATGAAGTGTTGAATGGAGTGCGTCCAAAAATGCATTTCCAAATTCTAGGGACATTTTAAGTTTTTCACAAGGGTTCGTGAGTACCATTAAGGGTGCAAAAAGTAATGCCTTTTTAGGTCCGGTCTAAAAAGTCCATACAAAATTCAGAGAGACAATACTCATCACACCATGGGATGCACCCACAACTTTGAAAACTCAAAAATACTCTTATTGTGTCCGGAGATACATCTTCAGACGCACTTAAAATCACACAAGCTCTCATAATTCAATCACACACTTCATTTTTGACAAAATTTGGTCAAAGATTTATCTCTGTATATTCTTTAGGGTGTGTCTGAAGATGTATCTCTGAATTTTGTGAAAAGTTGTATCGTTTGGTGGAGAACACTCTAAAGGCGGGAGAAGTAATTCCAAATTCAGAGTCTAATTTTAGAGTCCAAACCTTATGTTTATTTAGCTTTTCAGTTCATTCGAAATTAACTAACCCGTTTTAAACACTCTAAGATCTCTAAGTGAGATAGTTGTTTTTCGTCTCACATATTTAGTTATTAAATTTATAATTTTAATTCATTTATTATTGTAAATTTTATTAATATAATTATCTCATGTGACAAAAATAAAAAAATAAAAACTAATTGATAACAAAAAAAAGTTAAATTTTCTTATTATAAATACATACTAATTGATAATATTACATTATTTAAAATATAAATAAATATTTTTTTTTACAGAAATTGAATTCATAACTAAGGATTTATACCCATTTCACCATTTCACTTAAGTATCACATGTTTTTAAAAAAATAATCTATCTCATAAATTATATCTAATATTTATTTTTTTATTATTCAATATTGTAAAAAAAAAAAAAAAAAAATCTATAATTTTGTTGTAAAATTTTTAAAGGGTTTTATTTTATATTTTAGAGGGATCGAGTATGAACTCCATCTATTAACCCTCATTTATCTTTATTATTTTATAGGAATATTTATCTCATATTATAGGGTGCGTCACATGTTGAATTTGAGACTTAACACAATAGAGGGAGGTGAGTTGTGTGGATTGAAGCAAATAATCTCCTCTACACAAACACAGATCTTGGAGCGATTAGTCTTCTAATTCTAAAAAATCTAAGCTCAATATTTTGGTTTTAATCGGAATAATAAAAAATTTGTGAGATTTTAATATCAAACAAATCTCGAACCTATGAAGTTTTTAATATCGAGCAGAGCTTCAACTCATCTTGGTTTTAATAGAACTGACCAAAAATCTTAAATATTTTAACACTGAATGCTCTTCGACCTAAAACTAGGGTTGATTACACAATCCTCAAATATAAGTTTTTTACAAGAATAACTTATTTACATTTCTTTTTCTTAAGGCAAATTTTTAAAATTAAAACATGACCCTCTTATACAATTATACATCTCATATATACTCCAAACTCAACAACATATTGTGTCAAACATATAAAATATATAGGATGTTTTGGTCTATTCAGTGTCCATGATAAGAGAGGATATATAAATGTATTATATTTTGTCTCAATTCTATGTTTAGTGAGACAATACAATAAGATAAATTAAAATTGCTGAAACTTATTATATCCTCTCACTCTAACAAAAAATATAATTTGAAATTTGAGATGGAATAAAAGCTACGTGATATGATAAGAAAATAAATTAGTGATTTTTTTGTCAAAAATATATTTAATTGGAATTTAATATGATTCAGTGTTGTACATAATTATTGTTAATCCAAGTTGGTAGCTTAGTATTTCCTAAAAGCAAATAAAGAAAAGACTCCAATTTGAATTAGTTGAAAAAAAGAATCCGTAGCCGGGAATCGAACCCGGGAAATTCGATTTAGAGAATTTAGCCAGTTGTGCTACTACGGAATTGTGTTAATACTTGAAGTTAACCATGTTATATATATTAACGTTTAAAATAGAACCTCATTAAAGAACTTGAAGTATCGTTACATAACCTGAATATATTTTCTTTTTGAATATTTTTTACATCAATTTATTTATATTTATTATAACATGTATCCAATTCTAATTTTGAAATTTCTTTAGAATTAGTGGTAGACTCATGAAGTTCTGTTCGTGAAAAAAATTTCCTAATTTTTTTCTCTCGTTCTTTTTCTTAATAAAACAAATCTACATTTTCAAAATATACTAATAACTTTTTACTAAAGATAAACATGAAATTCCTACATAATTAATTTTTTTTCTTGATTTTTTCTTAATAAAACAAATCTACTTTATAAAAATATGTTTTGCATATAAAATTTAAAATTCTCCAATATAAATCTATCATGACGACACGAAATGCATAATCGTAAATTTTGTCATCATAAAAAAGAGGAGTATGTGAGTGTACTTGTTCATTAGTTGTTTTGCATGATGTCAAAATTAAGATAATTTTATCATTTATGTATATTAGACGGTATCTTTGAGTCATTATATGCACATTTACATTAGGGGTCTTATAATACATTTAGAAAATGTTTGGAAAAAGTATCATCCATTAAAAATCATTTTATGCACGACAAACATAATACGGAAGTGCACTTCCGTATTTTTGAAAAATCAAACTTTGAATAAAAAAATTTGGAAGTGCACTTCCGTAGTTTCCTATGTTAGGTGATCAACTCTGAGGAAGGAGCATTACTTTGTGATACCTTTGTGAGAGAACGCCACATATCCACCTAAAACCTTAAGGTGATAGGTGTGTGGATTCTCCCACTTATAAAGTGTTCATTCTTTCCTTTCCTAACCAATGTGAGACTTCTTCCTCACACTTGATTCTCAACACTCCCCCCTCAAGTGTAAGTCACAATGCTCCCCACATGTGAAAGCTCTCCAACGAAACACCTTCTACCCACCACATGCGGGAAGTGTTTCGATACATGTTAGACGGTCCCTATCTCAAAATCATAGGCTCGTGATACCACTGTTAGGGGGTATTTCGAGGAGGGAGCATGTTACTCGGGACACACTTTTTGTGAGAGAACACCACATCTCCACCTAAAACCTTAAGGTGATAGGTGTGTGGGTTCTCCCACTTATAAAGTGTTCGTTCTTTCCTTTTCTAACCAATGTGGGACTTCTTTCTCACACTTGATTCTCAACATCCTAAAACTTTAAAAAAGTAAAAATGTTAAAAATGCATAAAAATCGAAAAATGCTTCAAAACACATGGGACAATAAATTACCCTACGATAAGTGTAACTACTTATATAGTAATGTTTTGTACACAACCTAATATATTTATTTTGTAATGCATGAAAAGAAAATCAAATATAAGAAAAATTTTGGATTGGATAACTTATCAAATATGTAGTTGATGTTGAAGTATTTGGATATAATAAATCTTGAGAAACCACTTGGATTAAATGAAGTAGAAAAATAATTTGGATTGATAAAAAAACTTGGGGTGTTAGAGAAGTGACTTGAGAAGAGATTTTGGTATGTTTTGTTGGAAATGGGGAGGGGGAGTTATGATGCGTATTAGACTAAAAATGTGTACGGAGGTATACTACCGTATTTTGTTAGGGATATACATTTCTGCATTATATTTATTTGCAAAATAAGGGTGTGTCTCAATTACGAATAGATGAGGTGTTGAATGGAGTGCGTCCGAAAATGCATTTTCAAATTCTAGAGACATTTTAAATTTTTCACAAGGGTTCGTGAATACCACTAAGGGTGCGAAAAGTAATGCCTTTTAGGACCGGCTAAAAAAACAATATTCGAGAGACATCACACCGCACCCACAACTTTGAAAACCCAAAAATACTCTTATTGTATCCAGAGATGCATCTTTAGTCGAATCTAAAATCACACAAACTCTCATAATTCAGCCACACATTTCATTTTGATAAAATTTAGTTCAAATATTTATCTCTATATATTATTTTAAGGTGCATATCTAAATTCATAGTTGTAAATTCACCATAGTGAAAACACCCTAAAGGCAAGGAAAACTAATTTCCAATTCAGACTCTAATTTTAGACTCAAAATCTTATATTTTATTTAGCTTTTAAGTTCATTTCAAATTGACTAGTTTATTTTAACAACTCTAAAATCTTTAAGTGAGATAGTTGTTTATAGTCTCACATATTTAATTATTAAATTCATAATTTTAATTTAATTAATATTATAAATTTTATTTATATAATTATATCATGACACAAAATAAAAAAATAAAAATTAATTGATAACAAAAAAAATTAAAGTTTCTTATTATAAATATAAACAACTAATCGATAATATTACATTATTAAAAATATAAATAATTTTTTTTTACAAAAGTTGAATTCATAACTAAAAATGTACACATTTCACTTAAGTATCACATGTTTTTTTTAAAAAAAATTTATCTCATAAGTTATAATATTTAATATTTATTTTTGTATTATTCAATATTGTAAAAAAAACTAAAAAATCAATAATTTTGTTGTAAATTTTTTAAAGGGCTTTATTTTATATTTAAAGGGGTCAGGTTTGAACTCGATTTATTAACCATCATTTATCTTTATTATTTTAGAGAAATACTTATCTCATATCATATCATAGAGTGTGTCTCATCCCATGTAAAATTTTAGACTTAACACAATAGAGAAGTGAGTTGTGTGGATTGAAGCAAATAATCTTCTCTCCACAAACATAGATCTTGGAGCAATTACTTTTTACGTTTCAAAAGAATTTGAGTTCGATATCTCGATTTTAATTGGGATAGCAAAAAATTTATGAGATTTTAATATCGGAAAGATCTCGAACTTATAAAAAATTTAATATCGAACCGAACTTCAACTCATTTTGGTTTTAACAGAGTTGACCAAAAATCTTAAATATTTTAACATTGAATAGTCTTCAACCTAAAACTAGTCGTGATAACACAATCCCAAAATATATATATTTTACAAGATTAACTTAGTTACATTTTTTTAAGGTCATTCTTAAAATTATAACATGACTTTTAAATAGTTTGAGATCCCATGTGAAAAGAAGTCATGTATGTTTTTTGCTAAAAAATATTTGAGCAAAGAAAATTGTCAATCAAATTAATTATACATCTCATATATACTCCAAACTCAACAATATATTGTGTTAAACATGTAAAATGTATAAGATGTTTATGGTCTATTTGCTGAAATTTATTATATCCTCTAAATCCTAAACCCTAACTAAAATTTTTATTTGAAATTTGAGATGGAATAAAAGCTAACGTGATATGATAAGAAAATAAAATAGTGATTTTTTCTCAAAAATAAAATCGTAATTGAAATTTAATATGAATCAGTATTGCGCACAATTATTATTGATCCAAGTTGGTAGCTTAATATTTCTTAAAAGTAAATAACGAAAAGACTTCAATGTGAATTTAGTTAAAAAAGAATCCAAATACAGAAAGTTAATAGTGTAATATATATTAATGTTCAAAATAGAACCATGTTAAAGAACTTGAATATTTCTTTGGAATATTTCTTACATTATATATATAGTATAACATGTATCTAATTCTAAGGTTAATCCTTATTTTGAGATTTCTTTAGAATCGGTGGTAGACGTATGTAGTTCTGTACATGAATTGAATTTCCTAATTTTTTTTCTTGTTCTTTTCTTAATAAAACAAACCTACATTATGAAATATATAACAACTTTTTACTAAAAGAATAATATGAAATTCATAAAAAATTAATGCTTTTTTCATAAAATATGTTATGTTTATAAAACTTAAAAGAGAATTTCTCTTAGTAGTGGTGATTTTCACCATCAAAAATTTAATAATATCATTCGCATATGCACAATGAAATATTTATTATAATAATGGCAGTAAAGAAAAATATCTAATAGAATTAACAAAAATAGATATCAGAATTTCATATAATTTGGAATTGTGTTACATAATAGAATTTCATATAATTCAAAATGGCGTTACATATCAAATCATTCCAATAGCCATTAACAAAATTACATATCAATATTCCAAAACTCATTACACTCACAGTCAGGGTTGTAACAAGTTTTTGGAGGCCCTGTGTAGGTTAGTTGTAACACTCCAATTCTACCCAAAGTTTAATATGCAAAAATCAGAGTAATTTTAAATTTTCATAAATTAAATACTGAGGCGTTACACCATCAAACACAACTCACTTTAAAACAGTTACTTTAAAGTATAAATTTCGGATACATAGCATCGCAGAAAAACATAAATTGATTCATAGAAATCAACACATCTCCTTTATTAAACTTCCTCATCAAAATCATGTTTTTATAATTTATGATTCTTATTTACAAAAGGAAAGCAACAAAAGAACAACAACAATGACAACATAAATATTCCCCCCGAGTGCTACGTATCAGAGCGACACCGACTCGACTAACAGCAGCTATAAACTCCGTCTTCATAACCTGCACGTTACCAATATAAAGGTAACGGCGAAACAAGTAAAGGGTGAGATAAACCAAAACATATAGTTAAAGGCATGATAAAATATATAAATAGTTTTGGACTTGTAAAAGATATAAGTTAAATAAGTGCATTGCAACACATAACCAAACCTCACTTATTTCGATCGTCATTCTAATGTGTATAATCTACACTATATCCTCATAACCTCATCGGCATACTCCATCGCAACAACACATAACCCTCCTTCACCACGAAATTCGTCACGAGCTAATACATCACTAATTAACACGGCAGTCTTAAATAACAACATCAACCAACAACATTAACTAATGCTAACAATATAAACAACATAAACAAATCATCACAAATTGGCTAAAGCCCATCTTCGCTTTTGGCATAAAGCCCATCATTGCTTTTGGCATAAAAGCCCATCATCGCTGGTGGCATAAAGCCCATCATCACAAACATCATCGCAAATATCATCACAAACATCATCGCAAACATCATCACAAACATCATCACAAACATCATCACAAACATCGAATAAAACTCAATACCAAAAGACTCCAAAATAAACATAATGGACTCCATGAGACACGACTATGTTATGCATGTGTTACCCATCGCTTTGTCCGTAATTAGGGACACTTGGCATAAAGCCGATCTTCACTCGGCATAAAAGCCCTCTTCGCTTATGAAATGTATGTGACTCGACAATAAAACAACACAACCCAAAAATATTATCATCGCTCATCCAAATTGGCATAAAGCCCACATCGCCATAATTTATCCAAAACAAGATAAATATATCATCGCATCATAATTGCATTATGCAAACATCACTAATAAATTCAGCCAAAAGTCATGCATTCACAAATCGGAAGCATATATTGACAACATCAATTTAATCATCACATCATCATATACAAAACATATATCATCGCATTGCATATCAACAAGTATTCATTAATAAATACCCCGTCGTAAATCTTACGTTTATTCACACCGCATCATTATTAATTAATTCTCTAAATTCCGAAAACGGGAAAATAGTCAAACACCTATAATCGTCACGAAAGTCATTCCTAACAACCGATATTAATCATAATCGTCGACGTCGAAATCGGATTGTCCATACGTACCTTAAACCTATTAAAACACCGTCCGATTCAATTTTACCGTAAATTGGCTTACTTCGGGTCGTCTCGTAAAAACTCGTAATTTCCAAAAAATAACATCACTACTACGTTCTACCCGTCAAACTTAGCTAGCACGTCAATTTTCGTTGAATTCGGAACAACTTGCTTCGTCGCCGAATTTACCGGAATCGGAAAATCGAAACATATTCGGGTCCTAAATTTAATCGGCTAACTAGTACCCTAGTTATATTTTATTAACACTAATTAATAGCATATTGTTTTACTGAAATTGAAACAGACAGAACCTCTAGGCAAAATTATGCAGGAACTAAAAACCAGAAAACAGCAAAATGGAAAAACAAATAAACAGCATTGGAAATTCACGAAATTCATTGCCTTCTCTTCTAAGAGGGACGAACGTCCCCTTTGTACCTATGGGCAGGAGGCGGGTGCCTCAACCTACATGAGGTGAGCGCCTCACCTCCCCACGTATATGCCATCATCCATTTCATTCTTGTTTTTCAATTCACCTGCGTTTTGCCAACTTTACAGTTTCCATTGTTATACTGTTTTCTAGTTTTTTTTTGTCAAGTTTTTCTTTTCTATTTCATTCTTATTTTTCATTTTAATTTTCATTCCTATTTTTCATTTTAATTTTCATTCCATAATCTAAACACTACAACACTAATAATTAACACCTATAATTTCTACAACAATTCCATCTCTTCTAATCTATTTCATTCAACAATCAACCAAACCCTTTAACCCCATTATCAATTTTTCCCCAATCCAAACTACAACCACCAAACATCTCTTATCACTAACTCACCATATCTTATCATCAACACAACATATATACCTCAATAGAGAATTTCAACAACAACAACAAAATACCAAAACAATGGCAAACTATGAACCCCGTGAATCAAAATACCAATTTTTCCTAAATCCACAACATATCTATCAAACCCTAACTATATGGAAAGTAAAATCAAACCCCTTACCATGGAAGTTTTGATGATTCAATATGCTCCAACAAAAACCCCAATCAATGCTTGCTCTTGCTCCTCTTCTTCTTCTTCTTCCCCTCCTCCAAACCCTCACTTTCTCTCTAGGTTTCTATTTTGGTTTTTGTGTTTACAATGGAAAGAAAAGGAAAAGAAATTGGTTTTTATAACTTGTTTCCTACTAGTAAGCCAAGTTTCCATGTTTGGTTTTAGTATAATTGAATGGAAGGAAAATGAGGAAAGTGTTTGGATGGAAAGAAAATGAGGAAAGTGGTTTTATGATAACCTTACTAGTAAACTAAGGTGTAAACCCAACTTTTCCCAAATAATCCACACACTCCTAATTATTCTTATAAATTAACACACAAAATATCTACCCATAATTATTAATTCAATCAATTAAAATAATTTCAGGGAATTAAATATCGGATCCGAATAATGTTTTACCGAACCGAACGAAATAAAACCAGGACCGAACAAAACGTCGCCATATAACTTAACAGGTGTATTAATTAACATAATTATTCTCGTCGCAAGATAAATATCGATCGGTAAATCGAAAATATTAATATAATATAATATTAATAAAAACAGGGCGTTACATTAGTCACAATGTAGCAAAGGACAAAACAAATAGAGGCCATATATAATCACCATTTAAGCTAAACAATATTTTATGAGGCCACGTTTAACCATATATTAGCCTTAAAAATTTTGAGGTCCTGTGCGGTAGGTCGCCTTGCACGCCCTCAAAGACGGCCATGCTCACAGTAATTTTAAAAAGTCACTCAAAATAACATTATAAGCCATATCATTCCCAAAGTCACTCAAAATGACATTATAAGCCATAACATTCCCAAAGTCATTACATTCCAAAATAATACAACAAAACTAAAACATAAATCAAATACATAATTATGGTTGACTTTACGGTGGAAATCTGGTGGTGTCTTGACATTAGCATCAATAATCTGGTTGGTTGGTTACGACAACAATGGAAAGATTCAAATGAAACAACGTTTACTTCTGGAACAGGTTGATATGGTTTGCCATTAGTCGCATGCTCATGGGGTAGAAGATGAAGATAACATGCCAGCTCACCTGCCACGTATGAAAATTTAACGGATGCTTGAGTCCAACTGACGGAAGGTACTTGTTTGTTACGTTTTGAAAATTAAGTGACCAATGTGGCGTGAAAAAAATTAAGGGACCAAACTGAACTATAACCTATAGTTAAGAGACCAAAATGGGTATTTTTCCATTATATAAATGTATAGAAATTATTGAGAAATCACTTGGATTGAATGAAGTAGAAAAATAGTTTAGATTGATAAAAAAAAGTTAGGGGTATTAGATTAGTGAACTGAGAAGAGGTTTTGGTATTGTTTTGATGGAAATGAGAAGGGGGAGTTATGGTGCGTATTAGACTAAAAATTCATTCGTAGGTATACTTTCGTATTTTGTTAGGGATGTACATTTTCATACTATTTGTTTGGGCAAAATAAGGACGTGGCTCATTTACGAATAGATGGGGTGTTGAAGGGAGTGCGTCCAAAAATATATTTCCAAATTCTAAGGACATTTTAAGTTTTTCACAACGCCTCATGAGTCTAAGGGTGCAAAAAGTAATGCCCTTTTAGGACCGGGCTAAAAAAGTCCTTACAAAATTCAGAGAGGCAATACTCAACACACCTTATGCGATGCACCCCACAACTATGAAAATCCAAAACACGCTTACCGTTTCCAAAGATGCATCTCCAAAATCGGAATATGAACGAAAGTCTAAGCCAACAAAATTTATGAAATTTTGGCATCAGAGCCGTCACGATTGGATAAAAATCGAGACATATGTGAATTTTCGAATATTGCACGTCAGAGAAACTAATATTTTGTTCTTCTCAAACACTTCTTCAGTAATAAAAATTATGGGCATTATCCATGAAGAATTAGCTCTCGGCCCGAGAACAAAAGTCGAAGACGACGTCAAGAATGAATTTTACGCGCCAGAGCCACTCAGTTTCAACATTCCGGTCAAAAGTTAGGAATTTTTTAGTGTCCTGAAAACATTGTTCAACCTAGAAAATCAGTTTAATGCTCTTGAAAGACTAATTTTTTTTGAGACCTTCTTCACACAATTAGCCTTCGACCCGAAAATTAAAGTTGAAGATAATATCGAGATGGACTCGCCACTAGAAAATCAGCCAAAAAATATCCAACGAGCTGAGAATTGTGAATTTATGAACGCCTAAAACGCAGATAAACAGCAGGTAAAATGAATTATGCTTCAAAGAAATTAAACCATTCAGAGGCTTTCCTTGATGAATTGGCTCTCGGTCCGAACATAAGAAATGTAGATAAAACCAAGATGATTCGAATGCCAGTGAAACCACTTCAAAACAGTATTCTTGTTGAAAGTTATGTGTTTCTGAGTTTGAACTAGCGAAATCGCTGTCTCTAATCCGAACCATTGTAAATTAACCAAAACGCCTGGATTTCTCTGCCATTTGAGACGTGATAAATCACATGAGACCTTGTCATTGTGATGACTCAAGTGAACATTGATTGAGTTGTCTGAGAAGCCACATAATGCCTTTAACCTCAAAGAAATAAATTTATGCTTTAAACACTGTCTGACTGAATAATAACTTTTTCTAACGATCTTGCACGAAAATAATATCTGGTCCCATGGTTAATGCACAAATTACATGTATGCAATGCAACTAAGGGTAAAATGTAAGCCAATTGGTGTTAAAATTGAATAGGGTGAATTTTAGGATACAATAATCTCCTTAATAACCTCACCACATCCTTTATAAGTGAGTGAGACCCTCACATTTCCATAATTTAGTCCGTATATGCATCGCTGTAAAATTTATAGAAGTATACTTTCATAATCACCCTTTAGACAATCAAATTTGACTTTTTAAAAGAAATACATTGATGTAATAGGTCATATATATCAAGTATATAATCATAATAAATTTATTTAGAGTTAAACCTTACACTCATGTCATAAGATGAAAAGTGTCATATATTAGAATCAATCCAAAATACATAATACTATAAAAATGAAAAGTTACAAAACCATAATACTACACATAATTCATAATATAAATAATATTAAATATTATTAGGCACACATAACAAGCCAATCATCTTGAGTATAAGATTATGTCATCCAAGGGATGTGGCTGACATTGGTCGTTATACGGTGTGTAGCTTATATCAACTACTACAGTGAGAAACAAGAAACACTTTGAAGGGTTCGGTCCCCAAATTTCCTTTGAGCATGACGAGTTCACAACCATGTGGTTAACCCCTAATGTAGTCATCAACATATGACCAGTTGGATATGTGTGGAAAGTGATGGAGGATCCATGTCTAACAAAATTATACAAATGAAATATTAGTAATGACATAGCACACGTGTTGTGAAAATGGTACATTAATATTAAAGGTGAAAATATAATACAATTAACATTACATAGAGTGTTTTCATATGGATGGTCTTCCAAAAACAACTATCATCTAACTTTGAGTACATGTAAACCAAACAAGCGGTCCCCAATTGTACTCATGAATCTGATCAAAGTCAATGAAGTATCTGATGTAAACCACATTGACGTAATTAGAACTCTTGTCCACAAATATGGATGTGCAACCAAGTACATGATGTATAACCTCAATGTAGATGCTTTATGATGTATAACATATTCATCATCACCATCGGTCACAAATGTTGTACTTAGGTGGTGTATATATACCTTTTCCAAAAATAAAAATCTAGCATTACAACCTCTTGTGTCTTCCATATCCTTTAGGGAATCCTCTAGGTCATATCGCAAATAAGTTACCATCATATCCAATGCATCAGGTCTGATAGTTCTGGAGTGGTCTAATAATCTCCTTCTAATCATAAGATGTACCAGGGATGATACATATCCGCGTGAAAGATTAAAATATGATGTCTCTGGGTGCCATCTCTAACCTAAAGTTGACAGTATACCATGGTTAATAATAGTATAATCGATCATGCATAAATCTCGAATCCTAAATAATTGCACAACATCATTAAACCATTGCTCCTTGGATTGTTGAAGCCTCACAGTCTTCCTACAATGGTTGTTCTATGTGTTTTAAAGAATATTATTACACATCATCATCAAAAAGTTTGAATATTGTTACTGTATTTCAAAGAATAAATTCAAATAAACTTTACCTCCCTGTCCCACACATGTCTAGCAGTATGATTTGCATACAAAGACAGTAGTGAAGTGTGTGACACCCCAAATAATTCGATTATTAAATAATTAGAATTTTTAATTATTAATTTAATTGGAAATTTAATTATTGGTATTTTTGGATTATTGGAATTAATTTAATTAATTAAAGGAAAGAAGTGTTGGTGGTGTGAAGAGTTATTAGAGGGTGTGAGGAGTAAAATACTCTACTCTTACTAATTACTAATTTAATTATTTTATTGGAATAATAAAAGGAGTATTAAAAGGAAAAAGAAGAGAAAGAGAGTTATTTTGGAATATTCATCATACGTGAAATTGAGAAGAGGAAAAGGAAGGAGGAAAACCGGAAGTGTCGGAATTCGAAGAACCCATAAGGTAAGGGGTGATTTCGATTAATTGATTCGTATTATCGGTTTTGATATTCAATAGTATGGATCATAGTATGTTAGGAATCCCGGTTTAGAAATTCTAGGGTTCCGTAGAATTGTCCCTATTGTGTCGGATTGTAGGTCGGAAACCATTAGGGTGTCAAGATAATAAATAGGAATGATGAAATAATGTTGTTTGATGTTATAATGGTGCAAAATGGATGTGTTTTGGTGTTTCTCATGTTGCAATTCGTATGGGAATGTTTGGAATTGATTTAGAATGAATAAATGCTGTCAAAAATGCAGATTTTGACTCTGCAGGTCGTGGGAACCGGTTCCCAGTGGGGAGGAACCGGGTTCCACTATGTAAATTTATAAAAACTGGCAAAAATGCACGTAGGAACCGGTTCCCAGTGGGGTAGGAACCGGATTCCCATACATTTTTCCAGATGCGTGATTTTTGAACCTTGTGGGAACCGGTTCCTGCATAGGTAGGAACTGGGTTCCACTGAAACTTTTTGAAAAATTCTAAAACTTTGAAAATTCATAACTTTCAAACCATAAGTCCGTTTTGGACGTTATTTCTTAAATTTAATGCTCTATTTTATAAAATGAAAAGATTTCCTAAAACTTGAAATTATTTTGAAAATGAGTCGAATTCCGAGATAAGTGATTATTGGCGGATGCACATGGGTGTGTATGTAGCAGTGAACCTGTGATGAATGGATGTATTAGTATTGTGTGAATGAAAGGCATGTTTATGTTGCTAATGATTGTGTGCATGATCGTTGAGATATCATGTTTTTGGTTTTGATTCAGTTATGATAAATTGATGTATTTCATAGACTGATTTGATGTTGCATGCTAGTGATGTGCGTGCATATGCATTTTTGGTGAAGTTAATTCCCATTGTGTGGAATTTGGCTTGTATTGCCGTTAACCGATACCTGGGGTGATGAAGGGTGGTTAGGCTGGATTCGTGTCCGGGTGTTTATGGACGAATCGATGGTTGCTGTATCCGGTTGATGATGGATCAGTGTTGGGTGACTTGGTCACGTGTTGGTACCACATGCATTGTGTCTGCATTTGTGTTTGCATGGAATTGTAGCATGTTAGGATGTCTTCCAGTGTTACAATTCTTTTGTTGATTATAGATTTGTGCATAATGACTTGTATGATTGGAACTGCGTGTTGAATATGAAATTATGCTGAAATGGGTGAAATAATATGCTTGTGATATAATGTTGATTGAGAAGCTTATAATGCTTGTTAATTATGAGAAATCTCACCCTTACTTTAACAATTTCAGATTAAACTTAGCAGCTCATGAGTTGGTGAGAATGACTCTAGAGCTATGTTACTTTAAGTCCGCGTGTCAGTGTCGTGCTCTGATAGGTTGTAACACTGGGGAACGTTTAGTTGAGGAATTAGTTATTATTCAATTGTTTCTTTGAATTTCATCGGGAATAATTATGTTTTGGTTTATCCCGTTTTGGTTATGGTATTTTTCCGCTGTGTAAGACATGGTCTTAATTTGATTGAATTATTTGAATAATGACCCTCAGTGTAGCATGACTACTGTTTTATTGGAAGTTTTATTTATTTCATAATTGTGACATCCCTTGTTCCGTGTTAACTCTGATGGAATATGTCTTTAATCATTGATATAATTAATATTATTCGGGGTATTTTAGAAGGGGTGTTACAAAGTGTCATATATGTCATCCTCCAAATTTCTATAAAATGGAAACATCGACAGCAGGTGCATCGGCCTGGACTGGTGGGGCTTCCAGTGAACTAGTAGATGACACATGCCTTTAGGAAGATGAAGTCGGAGACACCTAAACCCTACAAGCAGCCTCTTCCACTTCAAATAAACTGAACCAAATGGTGGTTGCAAGGATCTGGATCTTTCACTATGAATAGATGAATGATATGACACTCTATCGCGCCTCCATTGTTCTTAGTTATCGGTCATCTTACCTATAAATTATAATTAAACTATGCAAGCTAGAAAAAGTAGAAACATATAAAATTCAGATGAAATCCATTCAAAATCAAACCAAATAATATAGACAAACATGATACAGAAGTGCACTTCCGTATTTTTGGAAAATCAAATTTTGAAGAAAAAATTCAAAAGTGAACTTCCATAGTTTCCTAAAACTTAGAAAAAGTAAAAGTGTTAAAAATGCATGAAAATCGAAAAATGCTTCAAAATGCATGGGATTATAAATTACCCAACAATGAGGGTAACTACCTATATGATAATGTTTTGTACACAACCTAATATATTTATTTCGTAACGCGGGAAGAGAAAATCAAATATGAGAAAAACTTGGGTTGAATAACTTATTAAATATGTAGCAGATGTTGAAGCATTTAGATAGAATAAATGTTGAGAAATAATTGAGAAACCACTAGGATTGAATAAAGTTAAAAAAGAAATTGAATTGATAAAAAAAACTTGGAGTATTAGAGAAGTGACTTAAGAAAAGATTTTGCAATATGGTGTGTATTAGAATAAAAATGTGTTCGGAGGTATACTATCATATTTTGTTAGGGATATACATTTTCGTGTTATATTTATTTGGTAAAATAAGGGTGTTTCTCATTTGCGAATAGATGAAGTGTTGAATGGAGTGCGTCCAAAAATGCATTTCCAAATTCTAGGGACATTTTAAGTTTTTCACAAGGGTTCGTGAGTACCATTAAGGGTGCAAAAAGTAATGCCTTTTTAGGTCCGGTCTAAAAAGTCCATACAAAATTCAGAGAGACAATACTCATCACACCATGGGATGCACCCACAACTTTGAAAACTCAAAAATACTCTTATTGTGTCCGGAGATACATCTTCAGACGCACTTAAAATCACACAAGCTCTCATAATTCAATCACACACTTCATTTTTGACAAAATTTGGTCAAAGATTTATCTCTGTATATTCTTTAGGGTGTGTCTGAAGATGTATCTCTGAATTTTGTGAAAAGTTGTATCGTTTGGTGGAGAACACTCTAAAGGCGGGAGAAGTAATTCCAAATTCAGAGTCTAATTTTAGAGTCCAAACCTTATGTTTATTTAGCTTTTCAGTTCATTCGAAATTAACTAACCCGTTTTAAACACTCTAAGATCTCTAAGTGAGATAGTTGTTTTTCGTCTCACATATTTAGTTATTAAATTTATAATTTTAATTCATTTATTATTGTAAATTTTATTAATATAATTATCTCATGTGACAAAAATAAAAAAATAAAAACTAATTGATAACAAAAAAAAGTTAAATTTTCTTATTATAAATACATACTAATTGATAATATTACATTATTTAAAATATAAATAAATATTTTTTTTTACAGAAATTGAATTCATAACTAAGGATTTATACCCATTTCACCATTTCACTTAAGTATCACATGTTTTTAAAAAAATAATCTATCTCATAAATTATATCTAATATTTATTTTTTTATTATTCAATATTGTAAAAAAAAAAAAAAAAAAATCTATAATTTTGTTGTAAAATTTTTAAAGGGTTTTATTTTATATTTTAGAGGGATCGAGTATGAACTCCATCTATTAACCCTCATTTATCTTTATTATTTTATAGGAATATTTATCTCATATTATAGGGTGCGTCACATGTTGAATTTGAGACTTAACACAATAGAGGGAGGTGAGTTGTGTGGATTGAAGCAAATAATCTCCTCTACACAAACACAGATCTTGGAGCGATTAGTCTTCTAATTCTAAAAAATCTAAGCTCAATATTTTGGTTTTAATCGGAATAATAAAAAATTTGTGAGATTTTAATATCAAACAAATCTCGAACCTATGAAGTTTTTAATATCGAGCAGAGCTTCAACTCATCTTGGTTTTAATAGAACTGACCAAAAATCTTAAATATTTTAACACTGAATGCTCTTCGACCTAAAACTAGGGTTGATTACACAATCCTCAAATATAAGTTTTTTACAAGAATAACTTATTTACATTTCTTTTTCTTAAGGCAAATTTTTAAAATTAAAACATGACCCTCTTATACAATTATACATCTCATATATACTCCAAACTCAACAACATATTGTGTCAAACATATAAAATATATAGGATGTTTTGGTCTATTCAGTGTCCATGATAAGAGAGGATATATAAATGTATTATATTTTGTCTCAATTCTATGTTTAGTGAGACAATACAATAAGATAAATTAAAATTGCTGAAACTTATTATATCCTCTCACTCTAACAAAAAATATAATTTGAAATTTGAGATGGAATAAAAGCTACGTGATATGATAAGAAAATAAATTAGTGATTTTTTTGTCAAAAATATATTTAATTGGAATTTAATATGATTCAGTGTTGTACATAATTATTGTTAATCCAAGTTGGTAGCTTAGTATTTCCTAAAAGCAAATAAAGAAAAGACTCCAATTTGAATTAGTTGAAAAAAAGAATCCGTAGCCGGGAATCGAACCCGGGAAATTCGATTTAGAGAATTTAGCCAGTTGTGCTACTACGGAATTGTGTTAATACTTGAAGTTAACCATGTTATATATATTAACGTTTAAAATAGAACCTCATTAAAGAACTTGAAGTATCGTTACATAACCTGAATATATTTTCTTTTTGAATATTTTTTTACATCAATTTATTTATATTTATTATAACATGTATCCAATTCTAATTTTGAAATTTCTTTAGAATTAGTGGTAGACTCATGAAGTTCTGTTCGTGAAAAAAATTTCCTAATTTTTTTCTCTCGTTCTTTTTCTTAATAAAACAAATCTACATTTTCAAAATATACTAATAACTTTTTACTAAAGATAAACATGAAATTCCTACATAATTAATTTTTTTTCTTGATTTTTTCTTAATAAAACAAATCTACTTTATAAAAATATGTTTTGCATATAAAATTTAAAATTGTCCAATATAAATCTATCATGACGACACGAAATGCATAATCGTAAATTTTGTCATCATAAAAAAGAGGAGTATGTGAGTGTACTTGTTCATTAGTTGTTTTGCATGATGTCAAAATTAAGATAATTTTATCATTTATGTATATTAGACGGTATCTTTGAGTCATTATATGCACATTTACATTAGGGGTCTTATAATACATTTAGAAAATGTTTGGAAAAAGTATCATCCATTAAAAATCATTTTATGCACGACAAACATAATACGGAAGTGCACTTCCGTATTTTTGAAAAATCAAACTTTGAATAAAAAAAATTGGAAGTGCACTTCCGTAGTTTCCTATGTTAGGTGATCAACTCTGAGGAAGGAGCATTACTTTGTGATACCTTTGTGAGAGAACGCCACATATCCACCTAAAACCTTAAGGTGATAGGTGTGTGGATTCTCCCACTTATAAAGTGTTCATTCTTTCCTTTCCTAACCAATGTGAGACTTCTTCCTCACACTTGATTCTCAACACTCCCCCCTCAAGTGTAAGTCACAATGCTCCCCACATGTGAAAGCTCTCTCCAACGAAACACCTTCTACCCACCACATGCGGGAAGTGTTTCGATACATGTTAGACGGTCCCTATCTCAAAATCATAGGCTCGTGATACCACTGTTAGGGGGTATTTCGAGGAGGGAGCATGTTACTCGGGACACACTTTTTGTGAGAGAACACCACATCTCCACCTAAAACCTTAAGGTGATAGGTGTGTGGGTTCTCCCACTTATAAAGTGTTCGTTCTTTCCTTTTCTAACCAATGTGGGACTTCTTTCTCACACTTGATTCTCAACATCCTAAAACTTTAAAAAAGTAAAAATGTTAAAATGCATAAAAATCGAAAAATGCTTCAAAACACATGGGACAATAAATTACCCTACGATAAGTGTAACTACTTATATAGTAATGTTTTGTACACAACCTAATATATTTATTTTGTAATGCATGAAAAGAAAATCAAATATAAGAAAAAATTTGGATTGGATAACTTATCAAATATGTAGTTGATGTTGAAGTATTTGGATATAATAAATCTTGAGAAACCACTTGGATTAAATGAAGTAGAAAAATAATTTGGATTGATAAAAAAACTTGGGGTGTTAGAGAAGTGACTTGAGAAGAGATTTTGGTATGTTTTGTTGGAAATGGGGAGGGGGAGTTATGATGCGTATTAGACTAAAAATGTGTACGGAGGTATACTACCGTATTTTGTTAGGGATATACATTTCTGCATTATATTTATTTGCAAAATAAGGGTGTGTCTCAATTACGAATAGATGAGGTGTTGAATGGAGTGCGTCCGAAAATGCATTTTCAAATTCTAGAGACATTTTAAATTTTTCACAAGGGTTCGTGAATACCACTAAGGGTGCGAAAAGTAATGCCTTTTTAGGACCGGGCTAAAAAAATCCGTACAATATTCAGAGAGACAATACTCATCACACCCTATGGGATGCACCCACAACTTTGAAAACCCAAAAAATACTCTTATTGTATCCAGAGATGCATCTTTAGTCGAATCTAAAATCACACAAACTCTCATAATTCAGCCACACATTTCATTTTTGATAAAATTTAGTTCAAATATTTATCTCTATATATTATTTAAGGTGCGTCTGAAAATGCATATCTAAATTCACTGAAAGTTGTAACGTTTCACCATAGTGAAAACACCCTAAAGGCAAGGAAAACTAATTTCCAATTCAGACTCTAATTTTAGACTCAAAATCTTATATTTTATTTAGCTTTTAAGTTCATTTCAAATTGACTAGTTTATTTTAACAACTCTAAAATCTTTAAGTGAGATAGTTGTTTATAGTCTCACATATTTAATTATTAAATTCATAATTTTAATTTAATTAATATTATAAATTTTATTTATATAATTATATCATGACACAAAATAAAAAAATAAAAATTAATTGATAACAAAAAAAATTAAAGTTTCTTATTATAAATATAAACAACTAATCGATAATATTACATTATTAAAAATATAAATAATTTTTTTTTACAAAAGTTGAATTCATAACTAAAAATGTACACATTTCACTTAAGTATCACATGTTTTTTTTAAAAAAAATTTATCTCATAAGTTATAATATTTAATATTTATTTTTGTATTATTCAATATTGTAAAAAAAACTAAAAAATCAATAATTTTGTTGTAAATTTTTTAAAGGGCTTTATTTTATATTTAAAGGGGTCAGGTTTGAACTCGATTTATTAACCATCATTTATCTTTATTATTTTAGAGAAATACTTATCTCATATCATATCATAGAGTGTGTCTCATCCCATGTAAAATTTTAGACTTAACACAATAGAGAGAAGTGAGTTGTGTGGATTGAAGCAAATAATCTTCTCTCCACAAACATAGATCTTGGAGCAATTACTTTTTACGTTTCAAAAGAATTTGAGTTTGATATCTCGATTTTAATTGGGATAGCAAAAAATTTATGAGATTTTAATATCGGAAAGATCTCGAACTTATAAAAAAATTAATATCGAACCGAACTTCAACTCATTTTGGTTTTAACAGAGTTGACCAAAAATCTTAAATATTTTAACATTGAATAGTCTTCAACCTAAAACTAGTCGTGATAACACAATCCCAAAATATATATATTTTACAAGATTAACTTAGTTACATTTTTTTAAGGCCATTCTTAAAATTATAACATGACTTTTAAATAGTTTGAGACGGCCCATCTCAGTGTGAAAAGAAGTCATGTATGTTTTTTGCTAAAAAATATTTGAGCAAAGAAAATTGTCAATCAAATTAATTATACATCTCATATATACTCCAAACTCAACAATATATTGTGTTAAACATGTAAAATGTATAAGATGTTTATGGTCTATTTGCTGAAATTTATTATATCCTCTAAATCCTAAACCCTAACTAAAATTCTTATTTGAAATTTGAGATGGAATAAAAGCTAACGTGATATGATAAGAAAATAAAATAGTGATTTTTTCTCAAAAATAAAATCGTAATTGAAATTTAATATGAATCAGTATTGCGCACAATTATTATTGATCCAAGTTGGTAGCTTAATATTTCTTAAAAGTAAATAACGAAAAGACTTCAATGTGAATTTAGTTAAAAAAGAATCCAAATACAGAAAGTTAATAGTGTAATATATATTAATGTTCAAAATAGAACCATGTTAAAGAACTTGAATATTTCTTTGGAATATTTCTTACATTATATATATAGTATAACATGTATCTAATTCTAAGGTTAATCCTTATTTTGAGATTTCTTTAGAATCGGTGGTAGACGTATGTAGTTCTGTACATGAATTGAATTTCCTAATTTTTTTTCTTGTTCTTTTTCTTAATAAAAACAAACCTACATTATGAAATATATAACAACTTTTTACTAAAAGAATAATATGAAATTCATAAAAAATTAATGCTTTTTTCATAAAATATGTTATGTATATAAAACTTAAAAGAGAATTTCTCTTAGTAGTGGTGATTTTCACCATCAAAAATTTAATAATATCATTCGCATATGCACAATGAAATATTTATTATAATAATGGCAGTAAAGAAAAATATCTAATAGAATTAACAAAAATAGATATCAGAATTTCATATAATTTGGAATTGTGTTACATAATAGAATTTCATATAATTCAAAATGGCGTTACATATCAAATCATTCCAATAGTCATTAACAAAATTACATATCAATATTTCAAAACTCATTACACTCACAGTCAGGGTTGTAACAAGTTTTTGGAGGCCCTGTGTAGGTTAGTTGTAACACTCCAATTCTACCCAAAGTTTAATATACAAAAATCAGAGTAATTTTAAATTTTCATAAATTAAATACTGAGGCGTTACACCATCAAACACAACTCACTTTAAAACAGTTACTATAGTGAAAACACCCTAAAGGCAAGGAAAAGTAATTTCCAATTCAAACTCAAATTTTAGAGTCAAAACCTTATATTTTATTTTGCCTTTCGGTTCATTTCAAATTGACTAGTTCATTTTAACAACTCTAAAATCTCTAAGTGAGATAGTTGTTTTTCGTCTCACATATTTAGTTTTGAAATTCATAATTTTAATTTAATTAGTATTATAAATTTTATTAATATAATTATATCATGACACAAAATTAAAAAATAAAAACTAATTGATAACAAAAAAAAAATTAAAGTTTCTTATTATAAATAAAAACAACTAATGGATACTATTACATTATTAAAAATATAAATAATTGTTTTTTTTTTTTTTACAGAAATTGAATTCATAACTAAAAATTTATACACATTTCACTTAAGTCTCACATGTTTTAAAAAATAATTTATCTCATAAGTTATAATATTCAATATTTATTTTATTATTATTCAATATTGTAAAAAAAAAAAAACTAAAAAACCAATAATTTTGTTGTAAATTTTTTAAATGGCTTAGTTTTATATTTTAGAGGGGTCAGGTTTGAGCTCGATCTATTAACTCTCATTTATCTTTATTATTTTAGAGGAATACTTATCTCATATCATATCATAGAGTGTCTCATGTTGAATTTAAGACTTAACACAATAGAGGGAAGAGAGTTGTGAGGATTGAAGTAAATAATCTTCTCTGCACAAACATAGATCTTGGAGCAATTACTCTTTAAGTTTCAAAAAAATCAAAGTTCGATATCTTGATTTTAATTGAGATAACAAAAAATTTGTGAGATTTTAATATCGGAAAGATCTTGATGAACCTATAAAACTTTTAATATCGAACCGAACTTCAACCCATTTTGGTTTTAACAGAGTTGACCAAAAATCTTAAAATATATACTTTTTATAAGATTAACTTACTTACATTTTTTTAAGGCCAATTATTAAAATTATAACATAACTTTTAAATAGTTTGAGACGACCCATCTCTATGTGAAAAGAAGTCATGTATCTTTTTTGCCAAAAAACATTTGAGCAAGAAAATTGTCAATCAAATTAATTATACATCTCATATATACTCCAAACTCAACAACATATTGTGTTAAACATGTAAAATGTATAAGATGTTTATGGTCTATTTGCTGAAATTTATTATATCCTCTCAGTCTAACTAAAATTCTTATTTGAAAATTGAAATGGAATAAAAGCTAACGTGATATGATAAGAAAATAAAATAGTGATTTTTTCTCAAAAATAAAATTATAATTGAAATTTAATATGAATCAGTATTGCGCACAATTATTATTGATCCGCACAATTATTATTGATCCAAGTTGGTAGCTTAATATTTCTTTAAAAGTAAATTACGAAAAGACTTCAATGTGAATTTAGTTTTAAAAAATGAATCCAAAGTCGGGAATCAAACCCCGAAATTCAAACTGAGAAGTTAACTTGTTGTGCTACTACGGAATTGTGTTAATACAGGAAGTTAATAGTATTATATATATTAATGTTCAAAATAGAACCATGTTAAAGAACTTGAATATTTCTTTGGAATATTTCTTACATCAACTATGAAGCTATCACTTACAAATTGACCATTTTTTCTATTATGTCCTTTTGCAAAAAAAAAACAATTACACTGCAATAGGGTTAAATTTGTCTCTAACAAATTCAACTCATTTCTACCATAATTTGACTTTACAATGCGCCAACTGTCAATTTCCTATTGATACGTTTCAAATCCTTCTATTACCCTCCATGTAATAGAAAAAATTTATGTGTCTTTATTATACATTTCTTTTCCCTCATTTGCATTTCTTTGCCTTTCATATACCTTTCCTTTCACTCCTCTGCCTCCTTACCTCCTCAGCCTCCTTACTGAAGCATATCAGCACCTTCGTCTACATCAAAAAGCAAGGTAATAATCGTTAACCTTCTTCTTTCTTTTTTATGAAAACCCACTATGCATCCTTACCGAAACTGCCATCATGTCTCTGTCTTCAATCCAAGATTTTCTTTCTATTATGTAGTTGTTGGAACTGTCTTCATTATATTGAAAATGTTATGTTGCTGAAATTACTTGCTTTGTTGTCGATTTCATGAAATTTCCGCTTACTCATGTTGTTGGTGGTTTGTATTTCATGACTTTTACAAGTTTGTGTTCAATGCCTTATGTACTAGCTAGTTTGTATATCATGAGATTTGCTTGGATGTCGTTTGCTTTTGCTATTTGTAAAGTGAATAAACCGTTGATTTAAGTATTCATGAAGTTCTCATTGATGTATTCCTTTGCAAAAGATGAAGCTTTTATCTTGCTTAGGTTGAATATTTTTCCATACTTTAACTGATTCAATATTTCTGACACAGAACAATGTCTAGAGCGGCTATCCTCATCAAAGATCTGGTCCAAGGAAACCAAGTTTGGAAAATGCATGTTAGGATTGTTGATTTGTGGGTTGTGAAGGAGAAAAATGGAAGCCAACGTCTTGAAATGGTCTTACAAGATGAAACGGTATGTATTTTTTCGAACTCAAATCCATAAACGTTATCCGTTTATCATTGTTGTTTCATTGTAAATTTCAGTCTGACCAGATTTATGTCACCACTCGTAGCCGGGACTATAAAGAATGGAATGAACAACTTACGGAACATGATACATATTATCTTTACAATGGAGAATCTGTTGTTAATGATGCCACAATAAAAGTGTGTTTAAAAAAGGAGTGACGATGTTGGCGTTTTCCTTATACCTACTTGGCTTTGCATAATGGATGCATATTTTGGCACTATTTTTTGTAAGGATTTAATCCAAACAACAATATTTTGTTATTTCTAATAGGCCTGCTTGACAAATGACTAATTCCTTATGTAATTCCCTCTATTTTCCTTTTGTTAATCCATTATGCTGCATTAATCTCATCATCTGATTATAATACAAAGTTGTCTATATGCATAATCCGCTTTTCTGTTTATGCCAGAAATGTTAGCATCTTTTATTTATTATGGTTTTTCATGTACCCTTCATTCTATACCCCTAACAGTAACCATCTTTAAATAAATCAACTTCTAAAATTTTATGCAGTAACCATTACATTTATTTCATACACACTGCTCATTAAGATGACTTTGAATATTCTGATTCAGAAGGAGTGTTTCTTTATGAGTCACAGTCAGAAAATGACATTGAAGAGTCAAAAGTTGAAACTTCTGAAGAAGAATCAGAAGTTGAAACTTCTGAAGAACAATCAGAAGTTGAAACTTCTATAGAAGAATCAGAAGTTGAAACTTCTGAAGAGTTAAAAAATGACATAGAAGATTCTGAAGATGAGTCAGAATCTAAGGTTTGTGAAGAAGAGACAGAAGTTGACACTTCTGAAGAAGAATCAGAAGAAGAGTTAGAATCTCAAGGAGATTCTGCTTCTAAAGATGAGTCAGAACATGAAGGTTTTTAAGAAGAGTTTGGACTTGAAAGTTCCGAAGAAGAGTTAGAGTCAGAAGATGAAGAATCTTCTAGAGACTCTAAGGATAAGTCAGATAGTGAATCTGATTTTGATCCAGATTTTGATGATGATCAAGAATCTGGTGGTGATCATGCTTCTGGAAGGGAAAACTCTAAAGACGTAGGTTCTGGAGGATAAGTTTTTGGAGATGATCATGATTTTGGTGGTAATCATGAATCTAAAGGTGGATCTTCTGAAGGAGGAGCTTCTAAAGGCAATCTAGACTCTTATGATGGTCATGATTCTGAAGGAGGAACTTTTGAAGGTGATGGTTCTGGACAAGGTCCAGAAGTTAACAAAGGTGGAACTTCTGGTGGAAGTAAAACTTCTGAAGAAAGTCCAGAAAGAGATACGGTTCCAGAATCAGAAGGAGATTCTGAACAAATAGGTATTGGAGAAGTTCTCAAGAAGAAAGTGTGACTGAATGCCATGAAAGAAGAAATTGAGACTTCAGAAGGAAACAAAACTTGGAAGTTAACTGAGCTTCCAAGGGAGAAGAAAACCATCAGCGCCAGATCGGTTTTTAAGGAGAAATCTGCATTTTTGAATAGAGTATTGGAAGTTGCACACTGTTGCAACCAGAAGAAACTTGCAAATGTTCTGATGAAGGATGTCAAGACTGAATACCTTATCCGTTTGAGGGATATAATTGGTGTTGTATATTTTGGCTAGCTGAATATGAATTAAGGGATGGTGTTGAGAATAATTCATATCCAAAACTTCTGAGGGTCAGTCAGAAGTTCTGATGTCCAGTAATTCATATCCAGAACTTCTGATGGTCAGTCAAAAGTTCTGATGTTCTGATGTTCTGAAGTTCTGATGTTTTGATGTTCTGGAGGATAACTTAGTATTTGCTATGTTAGAGTTAACTTAACTGTGAAGTTATCTTAGCGGTGAAGTTAACTTAGCTGTGAAGTATTTAGATAACTTAACTATAAGGTTATTTTAATTAGGGCTTACGTGGCATACTTATTTTTGCCATTTTTGTGTATAAATAGGTATTTCTATGTTCATTAATAATACAACATTCCTGATTTCTTTTCTCCTTTTGGTAGTCGTCATTCTCTTTTATTCTTCCATCATTTCAATCATTTTTATTCTTGTGCACCAATAACTACAACATATGGAATGCTGCATCAAAATTGTAATTCAAAATGTATTACTACAACAAACGATACCGTTTTCATCGCTTTATTTTAACCAATTTGCACTACATCCATGATTTAACAAATGTGTTTTTTTCCTATGCAGCTATAGGGTATTAAACATATGTAAATATGTAAATTCACAATACAAACTTCTGCTACACTAATACAACTTATATGCCAACACTTCTCATATTTTATCATAGGATAACTCAAGACTGTTTCATCATTTGAAACTTATGCTGCAAAGTTATTTGAATTTTACCCTTAATGCATTTTATATCCATAGTTTTATAGTGCAGACCAACTTGGCCCCAATCTCTTTACTTTTCAATATTACATCTTACCATGTCTTTTTACTTGATGAATCCTTGAGTTGTCTATATCATCTATCCATTCTACCTTGATATTTTAAAAAATTGCATAAAGTGGGTCATTTCATTCATAAATGCTTGATGTACCTTTCTAACTCTTTCCATGCTTGATTATCCTTCATAGGTTGTTTGTTATGTTATTGGTACGGTTCAACAGAATAAAGCAGATGCAAGTAGGTGTTATCTAAGATTATTTTCCAATATATTATGGCAGTGGCTTGAATTAAGGATAAACAAATACTTGCACAGTCTGTTGTGGCTGTCTACATATGATTGTTTTCCCCCTGCAACATCAGGTCAACCTTATACTTTTGCAGTTAGCACACATTTGTTGTTAGAAAAATATGTTCATATACAAACGAGGAATAACACTTATGCAAGCTCTTTTGCCCATGCCACATTCTTTTTATTTTTTTGATTAACTGTCATTTTAAGCTTAAACTAAAATACATTACCTAAGTAACAATTTTTAATAACTTTAAAATTAATAACTTTATAATATGAGGCGTTTTTTAAGTTAACTTAAACACTTCATAATCATGTTTAATTTATTAAGTTAACTTCATGTTTTTTACTGGTTTTGTTGTGATAATTCATACTTTGTAATGTATCACATTTTGCTAATATGTTGCATAAGCTACATGTGAAGGAAACACTGAATCTTTGCCTCAATTCTTTTTCCAACAATACTTTCCTCTCCTAAAAAGGTCAGGTATGCACACCCTTTTGACTTTACAAGGTATCCATAGTTGATTACCATTGCTTAATTTTTTAGGCTACTTTTCAAACAATCATGGTGATGTCTGGCTGTTAAGTTTGTTATCCTTTTCTGTTACTAGACATACATTCCTCCACCCTTTAACTCTTAAAATTAGAATTAATTTTTAAGGCAAATGTAGATTCTAAGATACCTAATTGGAAAATATAACTAATAACTTTGAACTTAGTGAGTATATGAATTCTATATCCCTATTGGTAATCAAAAGAAAGTTGTTAAATATAATAACCTTGCAAAAGCATTTGGACGAACCTAACAATTTTTTCTATTATTGTATTATGCACAAAATTACAAGTAAATAAAGCTGCAAGTTCTATTCACATTCTATTCAACAACTGTTCTATTCAACTATGCTCCTAATATTATTAATGTTGTAGAAAATTTTATAGACTCACTACCTATGGTAAAATAAATTCCACATGTTTTTATTTACAATTATGATGTTGTGCATACACCCATATACGTCCTTACATTACTTAGGATTCTAAATATGATTACTTCGTCGCGGTTTAAGTATACTAATTTCACCAATGGATATGATTATATCATGCTTGATTACTATATTATGTTCTTTTATAATAATAAACTTTTACATGTATTGTGGCTTACACAATCATTTTGTGGTTAATTGTGTAGCTCATGGAGCCTAATGAAAGCATACAATTGGGAAAAAGGCCAGGGCTAGGAGATCACTAATTATGAAGGAAAATCGTTTTAAGAGGCAAAAAATTGGTCCTTGACAATCTTTGTTTGAAAGAAACATGATTCAATAGAAAGAGAACTTCACAAATCGATAACCCTTTAACAAATTGACTCCATCAATGCAAAACCAGTAGTCTATTTCACAGATTATCGAAGAAGGTATCCTCCTCAGTGCGTGTTTTGAGGGTTCTGCCCCTAGCATGGGGAGATATGGATTTCAAACTAAATTAAAGTCATCCAACTTTGAGTCTTTAGGCACCAACATGATACAAGTGCACAAACCAGACTCATCGACTCTACGCACCATCACAATGCTAACTCTCAAACCGCATTCGATGACGTTGCAAGTTCTTCTAATAACTCAAAGTATGTTACTATTTATGAATCGATATTCTATACCTATAATGTAACGCCCGTTTTAATTAATATTATATTATATTAATATTTTCGAATTACAGATCAATATTTATTTTGCGATGAGAATATTTATATTAATCAATATATCTGATAATATATTTGGCGACGTTTTGTTCGGTCCGGTTTTTATTCCGTTTGGTTCGATAAAATATTATTCGGACCGATATTTAATTCCCCGGAATTATTTGAATGAATGGAATTAATGATATAATTAGATGTTATTAGTGTTTTAAGAATAGATAGGGGTGTGAGGAGTAATTTTGTAAAAATGGGGTTTACACCCTTGGCTAGTAAGAGTACACCCTTATAAAACCAATTTTCCTCATTTTCTTTCCATTCATAAAACACTTCTCTTTGTTTTCTTTCCATTTGCAAAACAAAACCTAACTTAGAAACTTGGAAGCTAGTAAGAAAACATAAGTTATAAAACCATTTTCTTTCCCTTTTCCTTCCATTTCCTACACCAAGCAAACTTAGAGGCATGGAGAGAAAAGAAAGGGTTTTGGGAGAAGAAGAACTAGAGAAGAACAAGAGGAGAGCAAGAGCTTGAAGATAGAGTCTTGTAGTATCATCCAAGCTAGAGGTAAGGGGTTTGATTCTCCATCTCATATTGTTAGGTTTTGATGTTTATGTTTTTGATTTGGGGGAAAAGTTGATAAGTTGATTTATAGGGGTTTGGTTGATTGTTTAAGTGAAATAGATTAGAAGCGTTGGAATAGGAGTAGGGATTATGAGGTTGATGATGATTAGAATCAATGGGAATGGTAAAAGTGAAGTTGGGAATGGTAAAAATGGAGTTTTCACACGCCTCCATCAACACGGGCCGTGTTGATTAACACGGGCACCCGTGTTGACCTCTTGTATAGGAAATAATTGCTTCCAGGTCCATCAACACGGGCCGTGTTGATTAACACGGGTGCCCGTGTTGATTCACCGACTTGGTGTTTTTTTGTGTTTTCTAGTGGCTTTTCAACACGGGTCGTGTTGATTAACACGGGGGCCCGTGTTGATGTATCTGTAGCCTCCCATATTCTGATTTTTTTTGCACTTCTTTTGCCCCGATTATATTCCGATTTTCCGATTTTGGGAAATTCAACGACGGAGCAAGTTGCTCCGAATTCAACAAAAATTGACGTGCTAGCTAAGTTCGACGTGTAGAACGTAGTGGTGAGGTTAGTTTTTAGGAATTACGAGTTTTTACGAGATGACCCGAATTAGGCCAATTTACGGTTAAATTGAATCGGATTGCATTTTAGTAGATTTAAGGCACGTATGGGCAATCTGATTTCGATGTTGACGATTATGGTTAATGTCGGTTATTAGGAATGACTTTCGCGACGATTATTGAAGTTTTGACTATTTTTCCGTTTTTGGAATTTGGTGAATTAAGCGATAATGATGCGGTGTAAATAAACATAATGTTTGCGACAGTGTATTTATTAATGAATACTTATTGATATGCAATGCGATGGTATATGCCTTTGTACATGATGATGTGATGATTTTATTGATGTTGTTAATAAATGCTTCCGATTTGTGAATGCATGATTTTGATGATGATGAATTATTAGTGATGTTTTGCATAATGCAATTATGATGCGATGATATATTTATCTTGATGTGGATAAATTATGGCGATGTGGGCTTTATTGCAATTTTGATGAGCGATGATGGTGTTTTTGTGTTGTGTTGTTTATTATCGAGTCACATACATTGCATAATTATGCCAAGCGACGAGGCTTTTATGCCAAGTGTTCCTAATTATGGACAAAGCGACGGGTACCACATGCATAACATAGTCGTGTCTCATGGAGTCAGTTATGTTTATGTTTGAGTTGTTGGCGTTGGGTTTTTGTTAATTGATGGATGATGTTGAAGTTGCGATGATATATGATGCTTTGTTTGGTGATGATCTTTATGATGAACATGAAATGAATATAACTTAATAATTTCATGATAACTATACGATGAATATAAATGATGAGTTTTGCGATGGTTTAACTTGATGAAATGCTTAATGCAAATAAGATGTGATGATGTTTGCGACGATGAGCTTTTATGCCAAAAAGTGACGATGGGCTTTAGCCAGTTCGTGATGATTCTATTGATGTTGCTTATGTATTAGCATTGTTTGATGTTGTTGTTTGATGTGTTGTTTATGATTTCCGTATTGATTAGTGAAGTATTAACTTGTGACGATTTCGTGGTGAGGAATGTTTATGTGGTGTGACGGTTTATGTCAATAAGGTTATGGAGACGAAGTGTAGATTATACACATTAGAATGGCGATCAAAGTAAGTGAGATTTAGATAGGTGTTGGAATGCACTCACTAACCTATATCTTTTATAATTCCAAAACTATATATATATACTTATCATGCCTTTAATTATATGTTTTGGAGTATTTCACCCTTTACTTGTTTCGCCGTTACCTTTATATTGGTAACGTGCAGGTTATGAAGACGGAGTTTATAGCTGCTATTAGTCGAGTCGGTGTCGCTCTGATACGTAGCACTCGGGGGGAATTATTATGTTGTCTTGTTGTTGTTCTTTTGTTGTTTTCCTTTGTAAATAAGAATCATAATTTATGAAAACATGATTTTGATGAGGAAGTTTAATAAAGGAGACATTTTATTTTTATGAATCAATTTATGATTTGCGACGAGGCTATGTATCCGAGATTTATACTTTAAAGTGAATTGTTTAAAGTGATTTAGTTTTGATGGTGTGACGCCTCAGTATTTAATTTATGAAATTTTAGTTTACTCTGATTTTACATATAAAACCTTGAGTATTATTGGGGTGTTACATATAACAATGTATGATGTTTGATTATTACTTTCTCAAAATATTGGTTGAATTCTTACTATGTTATTTCCCACGTTTTCACTTAGCAATTCAACATGTCAAATAACTACTACACATATGAGAAATAATAATATCCCCATTGATACACATCTTATTCATATGAGTTCTTCCTATTTTATATGTTTACATTGCAAGGGCAGATTAAACTGTTATACACTTGATGACAGCAGATCGCTATTAACGGCACTTTGTGTTACAGGGGTCCATATAACAATAACCAGACATGGATGCAGGGGCCATTGAATATTGCAGAGCCGTTGGAAGGAACTCAACAAAATGTCTCAACTGTACAAAGACTTGCAGCCCTATTGAGCAAAGGAAAAGGCAAAAATTATTCTGGAATCCAACCAGGGTAATAATCATACCATTCCTATTTTACTTCCATTGTTTATTATTATTGAATGACAACTTATGTTACTTATGCAAATACTCCATATATTATTGTTACTTTATGTTACATCCGTCCATCGAATATTTTGCATCCAAAACTAAATAAACCAATTTTCACATCGGAACCTTTGTAATCAACTATAACTAATAACGCGTATGTACAAAACCAGACTGCGCCTTGGTGGAAAGATAATTCGTATTATTGTTCGGTAAATACACCAAAGTATGAATCATACTAATACTTTTTTTTATAAACATCATGTTTGCCTATAACATGGAATGTTGATTTATTTTTTACTTCTGTTTGTGTGCAAATCTCAAAGCAGACCTGTTACAAATGCCAAACCACGTCGTGGAAGGCCTAGAAAATTGGTGAGATGAGAATTTTCTATTATTCTTTCATTTGCCATGACTATTAATAAATCTCAAGACCAATCTCTAGATCATGTTGGTTTGTATTTTCCAAAGGAGGTGTTTAATCATGGGCAATTTTATGTGACTATTTCTAGAGTTAAATCAAAAAAGGGACTGAGGATTCTTATCCATGACAAGGATAAAATCTCTATGACTAATACCACAAATGTTATTTTCAAAGAAGTTTTCCAAAATATTTAGAAGGTTTGTTCATACTATCTTTCATCTGGCATAATTTTAGCATTCTATTTATAATTTTATAAATTGCCACATATATTAATATCTTGCATTATTTTACAGGTCCATAAATTCAAGGTTTTTTGAAGATTGATGTTACAAATCTATGATTTTTCACAATTGATTGTAACAAATCTTTTATTTTATGTTTTTCTTCGCTAATATCTTAAGTAAACGACATTACTACAAACTCTAATACAATGACATTTATAAAGATTTTGATGTCAATTGACATTTTGGTAGATTGTTACTACCAATTCCACATAGTCACACTTCTTCTTTTCATTTCATGGTTCTTTCTATTTAATATGTTTTTAACATTCATATATATTGTTTCATTTAAACCAATATTATTTGGTCATTTCTTTAAAGTTTTCCCATTAAGAATGTTATTTTTAAACAAACTCTATTAGCTACTGTATGTTGTTAAAAAAATTAAAGTACTCGTGCGGGAGCACGGGTCTCTTACTAATTATATATATTATAACGTGTATCTAATTCTAAGTTTAATCCTTATTTTGAGATTTCTTTAAAATTGGTGGTAGACGTATGTAGTTCTGTACATGAATTGAATTTCTTAATTTTTTTTCTTGTTCTTTTTCTTAATAAAAACAAACCTACATTATGAAATATATAACAACTTTTTACTAAAAGAATAATATGAAATTCATAAAAAATTAATATTTTTTTTCCATAAAATATGTTATGTATATAAAACTTAAAGGAGAAAATCTCTTAGTAGTGGTGATTTTCAGTATAAAAAATTTGATAATATCATTCGCATATGTACAATGAAATATTTATTACAATAATGACACTAAAAAAAATATGTAATAGAATTAACAGAAATAGATATCAGAATTTCATATAATTTGGAACTGTGTTATATAATAGAATTTCATATAATTCAAAATGGCGTTACATACCAAATTATTCAAATAATCATTAACAAAATTACATATCGATATTCCAAAACTCATTACGCTCACAATCATTCTAAAAAGTCACTCAAAATAGCATTATAAGCCATATCATTCCTAAAGTCACTCAAAATGACATTATAAGCCATAACATTCCCAAAGTCATTACATTCCAAAATAGTACAACAAAACCAAAACATAAAACAAATACATAATAATGGTTGGCTCAAAACAAGTTTTGAACCTTTTTGAAGTCTTCTTTTTTCTTTTTGGGTGATAGCTGAGTTGTGTTAGAGGGAGTTAATAGTAGGAGCATTGATATAAAATTGAGGAACAAGTACCCTTGTGAGAGACACACCACTTGTCCACCTAAAACCTTAAGGTGATAGGTGAGTGAGTTCTCCCTTAAGTCTCCACATTCCTAGCCAATGTGTGACTATTTTCCCACTTACTCACACTTGCTATATATTCCAACACTACCCCTCAAGTGTAACCAAAGGCTCTGGATACCATGTTAGAAGGAGTTAATAGTAGGAGCATTGATATAAAGTTGAGGAACAAGCACCCTTGTGAGAGACACACCACTTGTCCACCTAAAACCTAGGTGAGTGGTTTCACCCTTAAGTCTCCACATTCCTAGCCAATGTGGAACTATTTCTCCACTTACTCACACTTTCTATATATTCCAACAAGTTGGAGATATTGACGGTGCTTTTTGACTAGTAGGTGTTGGTGCAAGTTGGATAAGAGGTGTAGGCGTTCACTGATTTGTGGGTGAATAGTCACTTAGTATTGACTGAGTTTTGGGTTCAGAGTCACCTTGTGTTTGCTGAGTTGTGTTAGGCTAACTTGCTTCTTGGGTAAGTAGCATTGGCGATTTACACATGATCTTATTATGACAATCTATATGGCATCGACTGCATGTGATACCAGTCTCATCTAACCCCTTGTAAGCTAATTTCTTAAACTAAAAAAATCCTTCCCATGATGAACAACACACTCAAATTTCGTAGTCATGACCCAATTTGTCTAAATAATGAAGATGTTAGAAGACCCAAAGACGAAAAAAGTTTGATTTTTAACAAGATAAATAATAGTAATCATACCTTGATTAAAATACTGGAAATGAACAGTAAAAGTTAATATTTGTTGCATCTTCAACAAGATTTGTCTTCTTTCAACAGTCTTCATTGTTCCTCTTCTTCTCGCTTTTCTCCGTCATCGTCTTCGACATTTTTATATACAAGTGTGACCTAGGGTTCCAAATATCAAACTATGAACAAGTATTCTTCTTCTAAACATATATTGAATAAGTTCAATAATAAAACTAAAAAAAGGTTAGATATTAAAATTCCATCAAGATTGCTATATAGGCCGAAGTTAATGTTTTTTTTTTATAGAAATTTTAACATAAATGATCAATTTGATTAACAAAAATGTTTTTAAAGGACTATTATGTAACATATTTTAGTTAAGAGACTAAAATAAAATATTAAATTAAGTTAAGAGACCAAAAGATATACTATGTCAATAAATTATTAATATCTCTGTCAAAAACCTAAAACAAGTAGAATGAAACACATATATTAGAGAATGTGAATGTTAAACTTTGATTTGTCTAAAAAAAAATTATGGATAAAATGAACATGGCTCATGAATCTAATCTAATTTACCTTCCTAAGTGAGATAGGAAATGTTATAACAATAATCACTTGGTGTCCTAAACTTACCATATTAAACAGATAAAAACAATAATTATGTATCTGATTTATGGTGGTGCTATTAGTAGAAAAACAATAATTTGACTTACAATTTTCAGGTATAATAATATGTAAGCTATATGTCATCATTCTCCTTAGCTATACTTATATAACTAATATAATTTATAATATGTAGATATCTCTTCCGTAGTAGCTCACATGGTAAAATTCTGAAGTTGAATTTCCGGGTTCGATACCCGGCTACGGAATCAGTTTTGCCTAATTTTAATTATTAACAGCTTTCAATGCGACTTTCTAAGCGTCGCTCTTTACATAGTTAAGATTATAATTTCAAGCATTCATCACTTAAAAGTTTGTATTTTGTATACTATAAATATATATCAATTGTCAAAGTTATATAATTAATTATGTAAAGTATTGTGATTTGAAGTAATAAGTTATATAATTAATTATGTAAAGTATTGTAATTTGAAGTATTACTTCATGGGTCAGAGTAAGTCCACAATTTTAAGATGAAAAAATTGTTTTTTTTTTGTTTGGGAAAAACAATTGTAATGTTGTTAGTATTGTTGGGACATTATAAGAGTCAATAACAAAACATAAATTATTTATACAAAATTTTAAACTGACACGTGTACGAGTTGTTTTACTCATTAATCTTCAAATTTTTTTAAATAATGTTGAATTTTTAACTCATATTTTTCACAACAATCTTCTCTTCAAATGCGAGTCTATCTACTATATTTTGATAATGTGGAGTTTTCAACTCACATTTCTGTACAACAATTTTCTCCTCAAATACGAGTCCATTTACTATATTTTTTTTAAATGGAAATTCTTTCATCCATATATATTTATATCGTTGTTGCGAGCAATGCAACAGAATTGTGAGGGGTAATTAAATATTTTCTTTGGAGAATGCGGGTGTATTTAGGGGTGACAAATGCCCGTCCTGTTTAAGCCCACCCCGCAAAAGGCCGCAAAAAATGGGGCGGGCGGGACAATCATAGTTGAAGATGCGGCCATAAAAATCTAACTCCGCCCCTCAAAAAGTGAGGGCGGGGCGGGGAAAGTCCACAGACATTGCACCTTTTAAGCTTAAAAACATAAAAATTTATGAATATACACATGCCCGTAAAAGTCCGCGTTAAAAACGGGGCGGGGCAATCACATTAGCGGGTGAGGGCGTAAAACCTTGACCCGTCCTGCACTAAAGTGCAGGCAAAACGGACATGTTCAACAGGTCGGACCCGTTTTGTCACCCCTAGGTGTATTGAAGCTTTGGGATAGTTAAAGGTAGTATGTGTTATAACAATTTTCACATTAGTTGTCATTTGATAGCGGTTGTAATTTTTCTTCAATTTTAGAGTTTTTACGTTAATCGCTTGTTTTGTTATTATTTTTTTGTGTAAGCAAGATAATATTAACATGAGAACTAAGGGTTCTCCAAATCTGAATACACAGCAAAGCGGGATAACCTGACCAAAAAGAAAGAAATTACAAACTAATTGAAATTATGAAAGGAAAAATAAAGGGTCTTTGCAAAAACTCATAAAAGATACAATTTGAGTGTGTAATTTCTCCAATAAAAGATCACTTCCGAACTAAAGTTTTAATACTCCAAACCGTATTATCAATATTCCATTCGTCGTTTCGAAAACAAATCATTTTCTATATTTTTTGTTTTTTTTTCAACAATTATAATATCGATTTAATTAATTTTAATTTTTATTTAATTTTGAAAAATAACTTTTAAAAATAAAATTTTCATTTTAATAGTTGAGTTATATAATTAAGTATTTGACATATAAAGTCTTATGATTTGAAGTATTAATTCATTGGTAACACTTTAGTTCACAATTTTAAAGTTAAAAAATCGTTTTTTCTAAACCATTGTAAAGTAGTCTTTATAGTGTCGATTTAATTAATTTCTTTTTTCAATTTAAAAAATTAAATTTTGAAAATATTTTTTTAAAAAGATGTTAATTGATAAATATTAATTTATGTACATTCTTATATAAATATAAACAAATATTATTGTCAAGAATTGAATTATTCACCTGCAGTTCATATTTATAATAAAATATAAGTTTAAATACAGTTTTGTTCCCATAAATTTTTCAATTGTTTAATTTTGATTTTTTAAATTTCAATTGTTCGGTTTTAACTCGTCAAATTTGTCTCATTTGCATTTTATAATTCTCAACGACATCTAGACTAAACTTCGTTGATATTAAAAAAAATTAAGTCAACACTAATGTTACAAAAAAATGGTCAATTCAAAAGGAATTGTTTTCATTATATTTGATTTCTTTAAAAATTAAAATAAATTAATAATTATTTTTTTAATATGAGGTTAATTATTATACACTGTCATTCAGTGTATCATAACCATTCACAAGTATCACTTTTTATATAATTAAATAAAAGTCAAATTTTAATAAATATTTAATGGTCACGGTTCAAAATAGTATAAAGTAGTGTAAAGCAGCTTTACACCGTCATTACATACTAATTAAATTCTTTTAATATTTGATTAAAAAATCTTGTGTGCTAGAGATTGGGTTTCATTTTAAGAGAACTTAAACAACGAAAAATAAATAATATGGGACGACAATCAAACGACAAAACAACGGTGAGCCTACTTATGGCCATGGAAGATGGTCAATCAAGAAAGACTCTTCCCAAATATATATCAAAGTAAGTTTTCTCATTCTCTATATCTTATATTTTGTTATGATAGTTTTTATAATTATTATATTATGATATTTGTAATAGTTGTATCATATGTACGATAATTATTTGTTTGTTTATGCGGTCACACAAATCTCTTAAGCATCTATAAGCTAGTTCAACAAGACTGAATATAGTAGCTCAGTTGACAATTGTTAATTGAGTGAGGGTTGTTGGTCCGGGTTCAAGTCTTGGCTGTGGTAAAGGGGCATCTTTTCAATTAAAGGCTATATATATATATATATATATATATATATATATATATATATATATATATATATATATATATATATATATTCAGATCTTCGAAGTGATCCATTGGCATAGTGGTAAAATTCCAAGGGGCGCCACTTTGATTCCAAACTGGTTCAAATTTTGTCATCACCAAATTTTGAACACATAACAAAGGTCCTAGCCACTACACCAAATGAACCATTCTTGATAACATGGTTATTAAGTAAGTTAAACCATTATCATTTAATGTTGTGGAAATTTCTCCAACAATTTTTTTTTTTATTTTTTTTTAAAATACAACTTGAAATTTCTCCAACAATGTTTTTATATTTTTTTTTAAAATGCAAACAAGTTGTTGATTTTATAAATCAACAATTTTTTTTATAAAAAAAGCTAGTTCAACACAAAGGGGAACGAGAAAGAAAAACAAAGATGCAGTCGACACTCTAGGCATGACAAATAAATCCGTTCTATCGGACTCCGCCTCGAAATTAGTGGGGAAAACCTGATTTAATCGAGGACGGGGCAGATGCGAGAAAAACCCGTTTATTATTTTTATGTGTGCGGAGACGAGTGATTCTAATACCCTCACTCGCCCCGCACCTGTCAACTAAATTTAATTTATTTTAAATAGTTTTTTATTACTCATTTACACATTTTATTATTTTTATAATATCATTTTTATTAAAATTAATATTTATTTTTTTAAAAATAAAATTTAAATAAAAATATCTTTTTATCAATTATTTAGTTTAACTATTGATTTTTATCTTTATTGAAAAAAATATAAGTTTAAAAAAATTAAAATTTTAGTCAGCGGATGCGGTAAAACCCGTTTCTTTTTTAGGGCGGAAACAAGTAAACAAATTTTAACCTCGAACGAGTTTGGGGGCGGATGCGGGTCTGAGTGTTCTTAAACCCACCCGATCCGCCCTGTTGTCATCTCAAACTTCAAACAAGCAAATCTTAGTCATTATATTTATTTTTAGATATTTTTATTGTTGATTTTATCCATAAGACATATGTTAAATTGTTATTGTCATATCTTCTTAGACTTCTATATTATCGTTTTAGCCAAAAAAAAAAGTTTGTTAATTTAATTAACTAATTGTTTATCTTTTTTACTTTCTCGTAGCATTTCAATTCAAATTCACATGAACTACGTGATTGTGTTAAAAAATAACTCATACACATCCAAACTTAACGTGATTTATTGTAATATTTAGTATAATTCAATCCGTTAACAATTTTTTATTAGATTAGTTTAGTTTTCAACACCCCATAAATAAAAAAACTTATTTAATCTTTCAATTATTTATTTTATTTACATAATGCAATAACAAAACAAAAAAAGTAAGTAAAAATTAAATTTAACAATGAATAGACTATGGCCCACACTATCTCCAAATAAACCGGAGTAGATGATAGCCTTTCATTACTTTTGAGTAACACTTAACTTTTAGGTATGTATTCCATTCTTTACTCAAATTTCTCACACACCAAAACAAAACACAATGTCAAATTAAGCTACAAAAACATATATAAAATGGTGTCTTGTTCTTCTCTTTCACCTCATATTCCAACTTTTTTGATCCAACAAAAGAAACAACAATTACTATTTAAGCCTCCTCCATTTCTTCATCAAACTAACCTTCCTTCTCCTTTTACTTTGAGTAGAAAAAATCTTCACAAATGCTTCTCACAACAAAAAGAAACTCAATCTATACAAGAAGAAAAAGAAGAAGCAGCATCATTTCAATTTGAGCGTTTGTTCTCAAATATTAACCAAGTTACTTTAAAGAGAGAGCCTGGTTGGTGGCATTGCTATTTGCACACCTCTTTTTCTCTTCTGTTTTGTAAAATTTGCTATAATGTGAATTTAACTTATTCATGTTTTTTTTTGTTGTGTGTTTTGTCATTAACAGGAAGCTTATCTAGTGCAATTTTCCTGGTTGCTGGCACTACGGTGAGAAACTCTTGCTCTTTCTTTTTCTTTACTTCCAAGTTTTGTATTACTAGGCTTGAGCACCGTTTATCAGTAACTATGTAGCACTGACACTTCATATTAAAGACAGTGATATGTGTTTGTCATTGACCCGTAGTTACATTCAATTACTTTTCTTTTCTTGAATTATTATAGGTCTTTACGTATCAGTGTTATGTGGCCTATATGAATATCGTGTCTGGTGTTTGTGTTTGATAGATCACATTTAATATGCATATAGCTACAAAACAACTTTCAACTTTTTACTAATTAGGGTTTAATTGCATTTTTTTTCAAGCATTCTTTATTGCCATGATTTCTCTCAAATGCTAAGAAATATTGCAGGTAGGTGCAGGGATACTTGCAATTCCTGCAGTGACACAAGAATCAGGCTTTTTAGCATCCACAGTTACTTGCATTCTTTGTTGGTTATTCATGGTAATTATCATTGCCTATTATGCTTTTGTTTCCTCTTCTAAAAAATAATCACTTATACGCAAAAGCACTTCTGTTGAGAACTCTTGCAGGTTGTGACAGGTTTGCTCCTTGCTGAAGTAAATGTTAACACCATGTGTGATCTTGGTTCTGGTGGCGTATCATTGGTAACTCCCTAATCGAATGATACTAAATTCTAGAGAAAAAGTTACTAGAAGCGTAACTTTTGTTTTTGAAGTTTTTATCTTGATTAAGTTCAGGTATCGATGGCTAGAAGAACTTTAGGGACATTAGGAGTTCAAATTTCATCGTAAGTTGATAAATCAGTGATTTTATGTTATTTCATTTAAGTTCTCTTTAAGAAATATTTAACAATGGCTGCGATTTTCTTGCAGTTGGTCATACATCTTCATCCATTATGCAGTTTTGGTTGCCTATATAGCTCGTTCTTCGGATATCTTGACGAATTTTCTTCACATTCCAATGTACAATCCATTAACTAGCCCTTAAATTATGCTCGAATTTTCATATATCTTTTGCTATTTCAAGTATTCAAAGTTTATTAGAGGCTAATACTAGCATATTGGTTACAGATGGGAAAGTGGAACTTTGTTTTCATTGATTTTTGGAGGGATATGCTTCTTTGGAAGGTTTGTTTTTCTTCCTTCATGCTTTCAAGAACAAAAAGATTTGTTTGTATCAAGTTCTGAAACACTGAGACAGTCAGTCACGACACTGATACATAGACATAGATAATAATTAAAGAAAAAGAAAAAAGGATTGAATGTAACCACTTACGTTGATGTCATGTCAGGCACTTGACACGTTTTTAATCTGAAGTGTCGGTGTTACATATTGTATTCTCTTAACCGATAATACTTAATTGTGATTTGTAGCCAGCGCTTTATTGGTGCAATTAATGGCGTTCTGGTAATTGGAATCATCGGCTTTTTTCTAGCTCTTGTGGTAAGGTTTTTATGCCAATACTTATGAAATTTTCATGTCTAATTTATTTCTCATCTATTACATGATTCATAGGATTCAAAAAAATGATTTATAAAGCATATTTTGTTCTTGTTGAGACTAAGATTTGTTTTTCATAATTAGACAGTTGCAAGTGGAAACCTGCATTTGGATGCTCTTTTAAAAGCAAACTTCCAAGCAGTTCCTATGAGTATACCAATCATTGCACTCTCATTTGTTTACCAGGTAACTTCCCTATCCTCAAGTTGTTGACTATGAAGCACAAACACAGACACGGGCTGTTGCCCAACACAAACACTGACACGCCTATTTTCAGAGCTAGTTGAACAATGGACAACGTTTTTACACTTTGATTGTATTCTTATACAGAATGTAGTACCTGTTCTTTGTACAAATCTCGAAGGAGACTTGTTAAAAGTAAGGTGACAAATCTCATCTTTGGTCTTTTCTTAACTATCAAGTTGTGCATATTTGAAATTTTCTAGATTTTATTGTATCACCTTTTTGTTGTTGCAGAAGTGCAATAGTACTAGGCACTGGTATACCTCTAGTTCTGTTTCTCATTTGGAATGGTGTTATCTTAGGAACTGTTGGTGACAATCCAATGGGATTAGATCCATTACAACAGTTGAGATCTTCAAATGGAACAATTGGAGTAAGTTTTTTATGACAGAATCGAGTTTTTTTAGCCGATAATACATTGAAGTTTCATGACTAGTTATTGAAACTTATTTTCTTGCACTTAATCTGATTCTGCAGCCTATAGTTGAGGTCTTCTCATTTCTTGCAATCGCTACTTCTTACATTGGATTTGTTTTGGGTTTGACAGACTTTCTAGCAGACTGTATGTATATTATATTTCCAATTTCTCTTATCTTTTTGATAAACGCTAATAGAGAAATTTCATCGAAATTATTCTATGTACTATCACGTACTATGAAATACTGACACAAATATTGGCATACTGACACCGGTGATAATTTGAAAAAAAATGATGTGATTAAGTGCAATTATGTGTATCGGTGTCAAACATTATCACATTTTTTTTTCAGATATCAGATAAATTTTCAATCTGACATGTCAGTCTGCATAAATCCGTATAATCCGTTGATATCTGACTGATACCTTTGTTGTTTTACAGTGCTGAATCTCCCAACAGGCCAGAACAGACCTTTTCCATATATACTAACTTTAATTCCACCACTTCTTCTCTCATTATTGGACCCTGAAATATTTTTCAAAGCCTTGGACTTTGCTGGAACATATGGAGGTAAATGCTCATTGTTTTCATTACCATGTTAATTTTAAGTGCAATATATTTTTGCTCCCACAACCCTCTAGGATTCGAACTCGAATTCTTGTGAATGAATCATTTTAATCTGACTAAATTTGATTTGACAGGTTTTTTCATTGTTTCTTTCTTGTTATTGACAGTGTTGCTGCTTTTCGGAGTTATTCCGGCCGCAATGTCCTGGTCTGATAGGAACTCAAATTCACCTTCATCAGTGAAACTACCTGAACTTGTTCCAGGAGGAAGGATAACCCTACTAATGGTCCTTGGTTGTTCAGGATATGTTATTCTTTCTGAATTATTTGAGAACTTCCAGCACCTTTGAGAAAGAATCATATGGATATTTTCTTACACCTTTTTGTCTGATTCTGTTTGTAATTATTATTAAAGCATATTAAAAGTCTTATAGTGTAAAGTTATATACAAATAGTACTATTCCAATTTGATAAAATTTCAGCTTTAATCATTATAACTTAATTTGATTTCTCTATTATTCAAAGCGTATTTTAAGGGCTGTGTAGATGTTATGAATTGTCCATTTTGCATTCAATATACTCCATAACCAAAAGTAGTGGTTCAATGGAGTTTTTCCAGCCTGGCAAAGATAGTGGATCAATTTGCATTTGATTGCAATGACCAACTATACTATAATGGGACAAAATATATATACATAAGTATCTTGTCCTTGATGCAAATTTCAAGTGGCCGAGGCTGGTTGTATTCAATCAGGGCCGGCTACAACACAGAGCCTCAAATTTATCAGTTAAATTGTGGTTAAATAAGACTTCATAACAAATTTGATTTGTCAGAGTTAAACCATAATTAAATATAGCCCTTAGAGCATGACTTCGTAACCTACACAGAGCCTTTAAAAACTTAAGACGGACGGCCCTGGATTCAATCTTCATTGCATAGCACCAGAGTTAAGGGAACCAAAAGGGGAAAGGAACATACAAATTATATAATGACAGTGAAAGCTTCAAAGAGATTCAACTTACTGAATAATAACATGTACAAAGATTTTCAACATACTTCTATCTACCATTTCCCTTACATGAGAAAAAGTTGAAATTACAATATTAATATTAATATACTAATATACTCTTACCATCTGATTTCAAATTACAAGCATTATACTCTTACCATCTGATTTCAAATTACAAGCATTATACTCTTACCATCTGATTTCAAATTACAAGCATTATTAGACATGCAGTGATACTTAATCCACGAGAAGAAATATGGCTTTTTTACTTATCGTGCCATCCATGGTAACTAGTTCCGTTATTCTGATCAGCATTGGTTGAAGAAGTGCTTCCCTCAGAGTATTGATTATTGTTTGAACTAGAAGAAGAACGGAATGGCCACAGAAACGAAAATGGATTTCTCCTTCCGTTATTCTGACGGTCACTCTCCCTGTTACTTGAGCTACCATTTCCACCGTTGTTGCCACCATTCCTTCCTCCCCAACCTCGATTACTACCACCACCACCACCACCACCACGAGAACTAACTTGTCCTTGTGGTGGCAGCTCGACACGGCAAACAGGACACGAGTTATGTTGAACCAACCAAGGAATAATACAGTCAGAATGGTAAATATGGTCGCACGGCATCTCTCTTGCTTCAGAACCAAGTTCAAATTTCTCTTTACAAACTGGACAATGTGAATCTGAGCGAAGATGCGCCTGTGTGATCCTAATAGTCGGCATTGCATCAATCGAAGATCGTGCAGCTGGGGGTGGACCACGCCGATCATTCATGGTGAGTTGTTCAATGAGTTCTTCCAGTCCCGAACCCATAAAGTAGTCACCAAAATCACCGCGCCTCGGACCACCTCTCGAGTTTCCATTAGGCAAGTTTAATCCAGGAACTTGACCGTGAAATACTAAAAAAGGACCAGAACTATAAACGCCCCAACTCTGTTCAGGAACCGGGACAGCCGTCCCGGACCTCCCTCTAACATCAAAGTTCGGGTGCATTCCAGCCATCCTATGCCTCATGAAATTATCAACAGCGTCCATAAGCCCAAACCTGTTTTCAGAACCTCTGCTCCCCATAAAAGCATGAATAGCATCAAATAAGTCAGGCATTTGATTAAACTCGCCCGAGCGTGACGGAAGGGTATTTTGAGGCGCAACGCCTCGCATCTCATCAAGTTCTTGTACAAATCCGTCATCACAGTAAGGACAGACAACGTCTCTCCCTTCAAGCACAATTGGCCGACTGCATTCATAACACCAATGCGTTGCTCCACTTGACATTCTTCAACTGCATTCAGAAATCGTAAAATATGCATCAAATTTTTATTTTTCCTTAATCATATCTATATCTATCTAAATATGATCTATGAAACACGAACACAGACACAAACTCCGGATACAACACCGACACTGACACATCAACACCAGTAATAATTTTTTTAAAAATGAATAAGTTAAACTTAATCACAATTGACTTGTCAATAGTTAAACATCACAAAATGCAAATCATTCATAGAAACTGAATGAAAATTGTAACCAACAAGCCAGATTCTAGATGACAAATTTCATATTCTATTACACAACCATTTTCTCCTTCAAACAACAAAGAACAGTTGCAACAGTTACAAAATTAGGGGGAACAAACTTATGCACACATTCATCATAAATGAAAACAATTTACCCTAAATTAATGCAAGAAACTACCAAAGAAAAACAATTAGATATCAAAATTCATAACCAACCAATAACTGAAAAATTTAGGGTAAGAGTTGAACACAGTAATAAAAGCACAATTTTTTTCAAATGGGGTTTCAATTAATCAATACCCAAGAACAAGATTAGGCTAAAAATCATACAGAATCATTGAAAAAAGTGAAGAAAAAGGATGAAAAATTCAGAGGTCATGAGAGTGAACTTACAAAAAGAAATAAGAAGGACTCAAAGCTTAGTAACCTGAGATTCTGAAGAGAGAGAGAGAGAGAGAGAGAGAGAGAGAGAGTGTTTTGTGCTTTGTTATGAGGAAAATGACATTTGGTTTTTTACCACTTGAGATTAGAATAATGACTCATTCTTTTCTTTTCTTTTTTAATAAAATAATAATAATTGGGAAGAAAATGTTGTACCAAAAAAAAGACTATATTAGGTGTATGGGTAATTTCCATGTAATGGAATATAGAGTTTACTTTTGACCAAAACAAATATAGGAAGTTAGAAAGTAATTTAACCATATAGGTATTTGGATAAAATTATTCTGATATCTTTTAATTTAACAAAATACCAAACTTTGAATTCATTCAAAAGACATTTTAAGAATATATATATATATATATATATATATATATATATATATATATATATATATATATATATATAATTTATTCACTTTTTTAATTTTTTCTTTTAAATTTGGGATTATTAAACCCCGCTAATTTACTGTACCGAATGCTAATACATTCATGTAAGTTTGTATTAACAACATACATCAGGGTGTATATTTAAGTGGACCCTATTATTTTATGTGCTTTTTTTCTTCAGATTTTTGTAATTTAAAGGGGTTTAAAATCTTCGCCAATTTACTGTAGGAAAAAAATTATTACTAACCCTGCACATTTCATTTTTTAATTAATTTGTTACATAGATCACATCTGTTATCATATATTTTTCTCTATTATTCACTTGAAAAATTATGTTGCTAGTACCATCTGTTTGTAACGAACTATTATCAGCAAGTTTTATCTTGCTCTTTTTTTACTCGTCGAAATCTACCAATAATTCCTTTTGACAAGTCATGTGATTCAAGCAGCTAGACTGTCAAAGTCGAGGAACCAAATCTTAGACTCGACATGGTTATCTGCAACGGCAACTATAACTACCATACCACCTTCAAAGTCATTTGAATCTTAGCGATCAAGGTTTGCTCATTCGTGTTTGCATGTCGATCCCTTGTCTTTCTTGTACCAATATCAATATCTCTTGGCGAAGTGACCCCACTTTTCACAGTTATAGCACTGCACACCTTGTTTGTCTTCTTTGTCCTTTCGATAGTTTCCTCCTCCTTTTTTCGCGGATTCAGAAGCTCCATCTTCGACATGGTTCTTATGAGGGTTTGACAAAGATTTTTTTCCTGAGTCTTAAGGACTTTGCATTTAAACTTGTTGGAACCACCATTCATTTTTCATGAATGAGCTTGCAGTGCATGTATCAAATCCTGAACTCCTTTTCTTTCGACAATTCTCATCTCACGCGTCTCCAATGAACCAAACAAATCTTCCACTTTTAGGGTTTCAAGATTGTTGGATTCTTGAATTGCTACGATAACGTGATCAAAGTGAGATATCACTGTTCTCATTACCTTCTCAACTATAATTTTATTAGTTATGGTTTCACCACAACCCTTCATGAGATGGACGAGTTTCTGAACCTTCGACACATATTCTGCAACTTTTTCCAATTCTCCCATCGACAACAATTCATATTATCGACACAAAATTTACAACTTGACAACCTTGACTTTCTCACCTCCTTCATAATACTTCACCAGAATATCTCATGCCTCCTTCGCCGTTTCAGCATGAGAGATTATGTTGAAATTAGCAACATTGACTGCCGTCTGAATGCAATAAGCAGCCTTGCAAGCCTTCTTGTTGGCTTCGTTGTGGGTTGTTTTATTTGCGTCTGTTGTATTTGCAACCAGCACAATAACGTCATTAGTAACCACTTATAAGGTTTCATGAAAGCCAAATAGAGATTGCGTTTATTGTCTCTATCGAATCCAATTTTTACCGTCAAGCATTGAAAGAAAATTCAAAATGCCCTTATCACTAGCCATCTTTGCAGTGCTTAATTCTCTTGCCATAGAAACACGACCTCTTACGTGGAGTTCTTGAAAACACGATCAAGAATAATAATCGGAAGCTCGATATACCAATTTGTTAGTGCGCGTGACACTTTTAATGAGGAGAGAGAGATAATAATAAGCAAATAAGAGTTTTATTATTCACTTAAGTTGTATTGTACAAAATAAGAATACACGATATGACTATTTATATACAACCTTAATTGGGTTTGAGCTTACACAACTTGAATTATATTTAAATATTAAATCTAATCAAATATAATCTAATATTTCAACAATTACAAGTTTCTCTTTATTCATATGAAATAATGACATATTTTTTATTGAATCATGAAATAAGTGTACTATAAAATGTAAAAATTTACAATTGACATTAGAATGTTAGAAAGTGATTTGAAAGATTAATAAAAATAACACATTAAAACCACATCAATTTATATGTTTCCAATCCAAAATACATATCAAAACTATTTTGTAACGAAACTAGAAGAAATTTTGTTGAAAAAGAAGAAACAAAAAAGGTACAGAAAATGAAAATTAATGAACAAAACTTGAATATGAAGAAGACTTTTATAACATTTCAAAATGACGGTAATGACAACAACAATGGTGGCGGAAAGGGAGAGTATGAGTTCAATTTTTTTGTGATTTATGATTTATATTTTCTATATTTTAGAGTTTAGTTCTAGAAGCGTGTTTTGCTGAAAGAAAAAAATCTAAACAAATATGAAGAATGATCGAACCGATAAAAAATTTGTGTTAATGATATTTTCATTAATTTAATTCATCGGCTTAACATTATTAAAAATTAAAATCGATAATCAAACCAAAATTACATCAATTTTTATGATCTTATTTCGATTTAATTTGTTTTAAATCGTCGATTCGATTAGATTTTTTTTATCAGCTTACGGACTACGTGTATAAGATAATGTAGTAGAGAAGAGTCATTGTAATTATTATATTGGAATAGTTTTGGTGATTTTCCTTGGGCTGCAGCTACAACATAGTGGTGGGAACACTTGCTCACGTTAGATGCGGTATTGATTAGAGGTAGAGCCATGCTTTGGGACCCTTACTGATTGAGAATAGATATTTCCTAGAAATTGATCTATATATTCACTCATTCCTCTTTACATAAGAATCGATTTAGAAAGAAAATTGCCACAATACAGCATATTCCACCCCAATCCGAAACAGTCATATAAACTGGAATAATTTTTAATTTTTTATTTCCACCAAATAACATTTAAATTATATCAAAACAAATAGTTATGATAAGGTTGTAGTCTTTTTGTAGTCACCATGAGATATATTATTGGTGTCTAGTAGTGTGACATTTTTGGTAGAAGATATTGAAATATATATACCAGAACGGATGGAAAATGGCGTGACATGATTAATATTTTTAACCACATAGTTGTAAATAGTATTTTAACATTAAAACAAGACTAATTTAAATAAAATTAAAGGTGCGTTTGTTTCAAGTTATGAAGTTTTATTCCTTGAAAACATATTCTCGAAATTTATATTTCTAAGAATAAGATTCTTATTTGGTAAAAATAAAAATTACAAAAAATAAAATTTTCTGGTAAAAATAAAATCTTCTTGTAATGTTTACACATTTTATTTGATTTTAAAATTATAAAAAATAAAATAAATATTAATGTGAATATTAGTGGGAAGTTAATGTTGGTTAACTTTATTTCTATGAGAATTTTGGATTCCCACCCTTTAAACATAAGAATAAATGAGAGAAAAATCATGTGTAAAATGGTTCATGGAAATAAAAAGTATCTGAGAATAATTTTAAAAAATTTGAAATAAACATGGTATTATTGTCTTTCCCATGTCACAATCCCAAAAATATATTTTTTATCCGTAAAACGAACACACCCTAAAACAATAATGACAAATCCAAAAATATTTGATAGCACAGGCTCATCAATATATAAAGAATGTAACAATTCGAATTCAAACCTAAAATTTTAGGTAAAATATCATCACAATCAAACCTGTATATACTAAGAACGATACTTTCAAAATTTAAAAAAGAAAAACTATAACATAATATAAGACGTTGTTTCCACTTAAACATAATAATTAAAATTAAAATTAGTTTATTTTGTTTTATTTAAAACAAATTTATATAACAATTTTTTAATGGGAATAAAATAAATTTTTTAGATATTTTTAACAAAGTTTTTTTTCTTCTCTATCCGTATCTGAAAACTACTCATGTATAGTTTTGTTTGAAATCAATATTACATGTGTTTTCCGTACTAAATAAGAAAATGAATTAGAGGTTAAAGATAATTACTCTAGATTTTAGTACGATGATTTAGGTCTCCCATCGGAGTTGAAAGGTTATTATTTTACACTCAAGTTAATATTTGAGAAAAGTCGAACTAATGCAAGTCTTAGTGAGTGAGTATTTGGATGTAACTCAAAGTCACACTTATATAGGGGTAACAACTAGAATTATTTTCACTTGATACGACTTGGAACACTAAGGATTGTCAAACACAAATCAATAGTTTAGATGGACATGGAGACTTGGAATTTTGTTTCTTAAGAGACAGACGTCGAACACGATGCTCCGACAACAGGATCGACAAGTTAAACTAGAACCAACACATTATAACAATATAAGTTGTACAAGCTGATGGAGCTGAAAATGATAAATAATACAAAAAATCAGTAACTCGATTTGGTGAAACCACGCCTACGTCAGAAAGGTTAGGCTACAACCCAAGAAAAGAACTTCACTATAGCTTAGTACATTTAGACTTACAAGCAACAACAAGCACATGTTGTTAGATGCCTCTTCCTAACACTACTCAATGACTTCTATTTAGAGTCTCTCCCTAAATCTGAGAGCCTACTCAATTTATTTTCTATCACACAATCCGTGATAGGTTATTACAACCACTAAACCTAGTGATCAACTTCAATCAACAAGATGAATGATGTTGAGTTTTACAACTCAACTAGACAAACCTTTTATGCCAAATTACTGAAACATAGAGATGTACATAAATATTCTACACTAATCATATTAGGGCATTAGTGTGGAATATAAGACACAAAACCTAACACTATAAGATCTTTAATAGGGATGCTTATTTTTTTCTAATTCAGGTTGTGAGCTCATTAAATAGCATAATTATTTTGGGTTTTTCATCATAGATTTGAGATTTGATTTCTTTCCGAAAATAATGCAGATTCTACTGGATATTTGATTTGTTCCTTGATTATCTCCAACAAAAAGATTTGATTTGGTTTGTGAAAAATTCAAATTTAAATCTCTTTAAATATGATTTAATCTTCACAACTGCCCAACAACTCATATAATCATATTATTAAATCAATAGCAATAAAATATGATCAAATATTTGATCAAAAGAATATTCCAAAACACAGTGTAAAGTTTTGATGCAGAAGGCCCAGATGTCGTAGCACCATGCTGGAACATCGTGTCCAACATGTGTCCTTTATGTACCTCCATATAGATTAAGCAAGCTAGATCAACTTGAACACTTTGAAAACTTTGAACACTTCTCCATATTATTGTTTTGCAAAATACATCCAATCAAAATGACCAATTCACAAAGAACTTCAATCTTCCTCTTACGTAAATTATGGAAAAAGAACTCTTCAAGATATAACACTTTGTTTAGATTAGAACAAGTGACAACCAGTAGAATAATTGGACTTCATCACCCAGCAGAATCAATGGTCTTCATCAGAGCATTCTGTCAGCAGCAACAACATTCTTCCAATTTATCGTAGTTAAGCACAACAATAACAGAAGTCAGTAACATCAAGATCATATGTTTATACATGGTCCACTCAGTTGCTCCAAACAAAACAGATAATCCAACAAATTATTGGTGTCATATCCCCAATTATAATTTACATAAGTATCTAAATTTGGATGTGCATGATCAAGGGTAATTTTTGACTACGTGGTTAGGTTCATCAACACGTGGATGCTCTCATCAATCTCTAGGTGTCTACATTCACCAATATCATAATATAAATCACATATGTTTCATACAAAGCCTATTAATTCCATGCTCATAATTTAATCATTCTCTAATCCTGGTTTGGTGCCTTCGAAAATTAGAAATATGTGGTATAATTGTCTTTTAGGCATCAATTTAATTACACTTTCCAAGTCAAGCACACTTGATTGTGGAGTTCTTATTTGTTAGGATATTGAAAAGAAGATGCATCTTGTTGATATAGGTAGTATCAATTAATCCTTATAAGTCTTCCTTTAACCATGTAGTCCCTTCTCCGCACAATTCAGGGATACAATTCATTTTTGTTGTGAATTGGATGCATTGGAAACAAAATATAAACTTGTTGCTTAATGATAAGAAACAAAAAAGAGTATAATATATGAGGGACACGATGAACACAAGGGATTGGTTATTAACTGTTATTCTCTCCTTTCTCTTCAAATCAAGATTACAAGTATACAAGAATAACAAATAACCCTCTCACCCTAAATTAGGATTTGCAGTATGCAATAATGAGAGACTAGTATGCTATTTATAATAAACCTAACATACTAAACTAATGAGATTTTATCACAAATACCCATTACAATCTAACTTAGGGTACAAGCTAACTTAACCAATTGGACATAACAAACAGGCCCAATTCGATACTAACAATCCTAGCATCCTTCGACACTACAAGCTAGAACACACCTCGACTACAACTTGTAACACATCGACAAAAGCATGTGAGCAATCTTCGACTGCACGCTAAACTCCATCGAACCGTCGAACCAAGATACTACCTTCGACCCAATAGAGTTCGTTCCAACATCTCACAATTTTGATGTAAGTAATGCCTCCATTTTGATGTAAGTAATTTCTATAGAAGGAACCTTCATGGTTTTCCTAATTTTAGAGTCTGCTAGCTTTTGAGGTATTGACCTAGGCCCCCTTATTTTTGTACCTTCTTCCATTTTTATATCAATTGGGCCCATCCCTTCATTAGGGAAAAAGAATCAAGATTTATAGAAATAACATGCAAACATGCAACAAGATGTGTCACTACCTCTTTTCGGATGACAAAATCAATTCTCCTAAAAACTATATTGGTTGTCCTAAGAGACAACATTGCAATGCAATTGCTTTTGAATTCTCTGTAAAATATCAACTGCTTCTAGTGCTAGAAAATCATAAGTGTGAAAGACAAATAGTATGAAAGCATGTTGATTGTTGAAACACGTTTTTTCATGCTTGGGAACTTTACTTGAAGTGGATTTGAGTGATGTCTCTTCTACAGCAAAACCTCATGTTCTCAGCTCCACCAATGGAGAAACTCCAATCAAGTTTACACATCCATGTTTCCCTCCTATCCACTTATACACCAAAACATTTGTCGGTCAAAGTGTCGATCTTCCCTCTTATAGGTCAATCAAGAAATTCACAGATGTCTTTTTTTTCAGACACACCCTAACACGTCGAAATATATCAAATAAGACATCTCTAACAAAATCGTTTTGATATTTGAATCCTAAAAACTCTTTATAATGAATGACTTATTTTCTAAACGTATCTCGATACACCTTGCTATAAATTGGACAAACCTCGTCATAAAGAAATATATTATTTTAATGCTTTTAGACAAACATGAGAGACATATAATAGTTGTCAATGTATGATCAAATGAATCACCAACATTAGGCATGACCATTTCCAAGGAATATAACATTGAGGAAGGTAGATAGCAAAGGTTTACCCAAAAACAACACTACTATGAACTAGTTTTTAAGAATCACGACAACGTGATGATATATATGTCCTAGCATCAGTATAATTGATTTTGTCTTGTAATGTGTTCAGGCCTACCAACTTTATGTCACTTATTTAAAGAACAAAGTCATGGATGATAATTTTATACAAATAATGTAGGGAACTTTATATCAAACAAATAGGAGTAATCCGTGCTCAGTTTTGAAAAAGATATTTCTTATTTGTTACGAAAATATATTTAAATAATAGGAGTTTTTTTTTTTTTTTTTGTAACTAAAGTATTATATATAAGAGAGAATTAAGGGTTATTTTTTTAAAAATCTGTTTACACTTTAAAATAGGAAAAATTGATTAAAAAAATTATAAATCAATTTTTAGATTATGAAAGATATAACAAAGCATTTTCACTAAATTCGTAAAAACTACAATTAGAACGTGTAATTTTTCCATAAAAAGATCAATTCCAAACAAAAGATTTAAGATTCTATACCGTATTGTTCACATTTCAATCTGCATTCTGAAAGCAAATTACATTCCTTGTCAATCAAATGATCCATATTGTAGCAAGTCAAACCACACCTAATTTGGCTCCTTTAACCTTTTTATCACGACAAAAAAAAAACATTATCCATAAAATTCGAAAGACACTCTTCCTCCTCCACCACCGGTTTACCAACCCCAAAAGCTATCTCCCTCCAAATTTTCTTGATCCAAAAGCAATTAAAAAGGAATGATCCCTATTTTCCAAATTTACATCACAAAAAACACTTTAAAGTATCTAAAGAGAAAGTGATACCTCTATACACCAAAAGATCATTTATATAAGAAGTCTATTAACAAGAAGTCTCCAAGCAAAAGCCTTAATTTTGAAAGGCACTTTCGATTTCCAAACCAAACCCAAAGCCACATCAAATCTATTAAGAGGTCCAAGAGGGAAACAAAAACTAGCATAGTTGGCATAACACGAAGCTACCGAAAATCCAACCTCCAAGTTTACAGACCATTCGACCGTATCTATGCCAACAGACACGTCGCCGAAAGTCTCCAAACGGTCCATCAAAGACAATTAAACGAGCAAAAGAATCGGATCTTGAACCAACACTGCAGATAAAACAAGGTCACCCACTTTCACCTTCCTTCACTCCGCCCTCATTCCCGCCACCGAAACTGTCTTCAAACAAGAAGCCGAATATAAATCCGGAAAAGCCTCGTTCAAAACCATGTCCTCTAACCACATAGCTTCCCAAAAAGACTATTATAATAATTACCCATACAAAACCTACTATTAGAAACAATTAGATAATAAGTGAATATATTCTCAATCTTAATAATGTCTCTCTACCAAGTAGAACAAGAAGAATTGGCAATTTTAGAATCACCACCACAAATAACTTGCATAGATAGATCTCCACATCGGGCTTTCAAAATATTATACCAAAGGGACTCATGACTTTGAAAAAATTTCCATCTCCATTTGCTAAGGAGGGCTAAATTAAAATCCACAATATTTTTAATCCCTAAACCCCCTTTCTCAAAAGGTAAGTTAACATCCTTCGAACTAACCCAATGAATCTTCCTCTTTTCTTCCACACCCTCCCAATAAAAAAATATTTTGAATTCTAGTGAATTCTTTAACTATCTTTGTCGGTATTTTGTAGATAGACATAGTGAAAATAGTGAGAAAACTTAAGATGGACTTCAAGAGAGTAATCCTACCGCCAAGATTGAGAAAGCGATTTTTCCAATCCAATAATCGCTTTCTCATTTTGCTCAAGAGAGGATTCCAAGACGACGCCTTCCTTGGACTGCACCAAATGGGTATACCAAGAAAAGTGATTTTGCTATCTTCCACATTGCAAGAGAGATAATAAGAGGCGGCTTCCAAAAAGTTGTTGCTAGAGTTGATTCCAATCAATTTGCTTTTGTGATTATTAACATCAAGACCCGATACAAGTTCGAAAGCCCTCAAAACTGTCTTGATCGCCTGCACTTGCTTCCAAGAACCTTCACCTACCAAAAGCGTATCTTCCGCAATTGGAGGATGTCTACAAAATACCTCCTTTTGATGTCAAAACCACATAATTCACCTATTTCAATTGATTTCCTCACTGACCGCACTAATCTTTCCGCTACTAAAACAAAAATAAAAGGGGACGGCGAATCACCTTTTCTCAAACCTCTCTCTACTACAAACTCATTTGTTAGACTCCCATTAACTAACACCAACATTTTACTTTATTAAACCAATAACTCCATCCATCTACACCACTTCAACCCGAACCCCGTTTATTGGGCTCCCATTAACTAACACCAACATTTTACTTTGGAAAACCAATAACTCCATCCATATACACTACTTCAACTCAAACCCCATTTTCTTCAACATAAAATGCAAGAAGTTCCAACTTACTTTATCATAAGCCTTTTCAAAATCCATTTTAAAAAGAAGACAACAACTACCCTCTTTTATAACATAATCTAGCACTTCATTAGCCATCAAAACTCTATCAAACAAATGTCTTCCTTACACAAAAACTCTTTAAAAAAAGAAGTAAAATATATTCGTAGTATAAGTTTATTTATGAAAATTAAATAATTTTTATTTTGGAGTCTAATTAATGTCTTTAACGTGACTCAATTAAATTTAGTGAATGGTTCTGATTTTTAAAAATTTAATCATTTTTATAGACAGTCTAGTCGTTCTTTTTAGCTTTTACAATAAATTTTTCGATTAAAGCTTTAAAATAATCGAAGAAACACTATAACAAATAATATATTTTATAATAAATTTTCCACTTTAATCAACGAATAATGAAAATGTAAAATAGTTTTTTTTCGGTAGAATAGTGTTTAGGAAACACACATTTAAATCTCAACAATTGTATTTTATCACTTTTTATTTATTTATTATAAATTAGTATTTTGGTTGAGTTTTCAATCGAAGACAAAAGTATTCAAAGGACATGTCTTTAAATTCTAACAATTACATTTTATCATCATTTAATTTTTTATTTTTTTGTTTATGATCTATTACCTCGATTGAGAAGCATCTTTTATTTTTTATTCTTTTTATGTATGACAAATTACCTTGGTTGAACTGATAATCTTATATCACGACAGTTAAAGAAAACTGTTTTGATATATATTTCATTTTTTAAAAATTTTAAATGCTTAAAACCTAACACTTTTTATTATAAATTTTCATCATATATCACAACGGTTTTAATTAACAATCGTGGTGATATGACTTATTCACTTTAACGAAAGAGAACTAACTAGTTTGTCTCTTCAGTTACATATTTTCATTTCCATCATGAAACAAAGATCAACCCTAGATTTATGATTCTTTACTCGTTGCTTGTGTTGTAGGATTGCATAGGTTGTTGATCAGTGGTATTAACACAGTTATTTAACGTTAATTGCAGTTATCTTTTCAGTTAATAGTCAAATATTTTATTTTTTTTACCGCGTTTTATACTTTGGTTGTGTGTTTTAGTGTTTTTATGGTCAAAAGAATAAATCAGCACAAATCGATACAAAACTCGAAATTTCAGAAGAAATGCAAAAATCCACCTACAAGAGGCATAACACGGGCCTTGTTGCAACCTCTGGGAGTTGAACTTTGAAATTAAAAGATTGAAGGCCAACACGGGCGGTCGTGTTGCCCAACACGGTTGGCCTGTTACTCTGATTTCTGAACTGTTTCCTATTTTGTCCAATGGTTAAGTTGTGGGGGAGTTTTTAGCACTTCCATCCAACCTAAGTGAGTTTTTACTATTTAGATAAGTTTCCACGATGAATTAGAGGACTTTTTGCCAGACGAAGAATTGAGACGATAGGAGATTGAAGCTTATGCAAATTTTGGAGAATGAAGACCTTTCATGAGCGGAAACAATTAAATATCAAAGTTCATCATTAATTTGTAATGTTTATCTTTATTGCAATTGAAATTCTTTTGATCAATATGAATAGCTAAACCCCCAATGCTAGGGGTTGTCCCTGATTTGATTCTGTAACAATGTTGAACTCCTGAGTTTATCAATACATTTGTTTTCTACTCAATTTAATTGTACATGGTTTTTTATGCTTTCCTGATCGGACCAATTAGGATTGATTCACGGTTAACAACCAGTTGAACCGTGGTTGTTAAGGTTTTTGTACGATTAGACTATAATAGATATCACCTAAGACTAGGGATACTCTATAGTTACCGGCTAACTCTTGATAAAATCAAAGCTTGTTTTCCTAATAATTCTCTAAGGATTTAGGGTTTAGAATGAATGTTCAAAGGTTTTCCCACTAAGGAATTAGGGGAAAATAAATTAAAAGTGGTAATTGAAGATTATGAAATTGTTGAATAGATCATAATTCAAGGTAGTTATAGGACAAAATTACACACCTTACCCTAGCATGCCGTCTCATATCTGTTAAAAAAATATGCAGTCCTTGAGATTGATATTTGGGGAATTTCCCCTTTATTACTACAAGATAAAATAGTACACTTGCTATTTTTCTTATTATTAATCTTCTTCGCTGTTTATCGTTTTTGAGTTGTTTATTGTTTGCCCATCGCCCTGATAGTGTAATATTGGAATGGGAATATTGTTTTTGTTTTCTGTTCCACGAGTTGTTGAACTATGTTATCTTGGAAAATTGTGATACCTTTTTGAGTAAATTATTTCATATATTTTTTAAAATTAAATGAAGATGATTCTACAATTATTTAATCCAAATACTGAGCTCAAAGATAATTATGTCTGGTGGAAGAATGCCCATGGTTTATAGTCAAGGTTAATGGTCAAATGGATTTTCAATGGTTGGATTTGCAATCTAATTCAGATTTATGTTTTTCTTGTTGATATTTTTGTGTCTTCTCTTTTAATTGTTTTACTTGTAATCTGAATTGAGTATATCTCTTGTGCTTGTTATTAATTCAATTCTATTTACTCATAAAAAAAATGTAAAGGATCCATAGAAGCTTTATACATCAGCAAGATTGAAGTCTTTTCCTTCTAACTAAAGAAATAATGCATGAAATTAATTTATTATAAGAAAATCACTCAAACTTGAAAAAATGTTCAGATATTGTGTAATTTTCAGCCCCTCCAAGAAAAAAGTTTCTAGCTCCACCTGAATATAAATATCTTTCACTTTGATGATACACCTTTAAGCTTAAGTTTTCATGTTCTTGTATTTTTCTATTGTTCTCTTGAAACTCTTCCTTCTGTTTCATGATCCTCTCTTGCTCATTATGTCTGTTTTCTTCAAAGTTCTTCTTTTGCCTTTGTTCTTGATCATGATGCATATCATAGTTTACACCATCTGTCATTAAATTATTAGTAGTTGATCCAAATTGATCTTAGATTATTTTTAGTATATATACTCTTTTTTGAATTTGAATATAAGCAAAATCTAACTAATTTTAACATATTTAATTTTGAGATTAGGTGAAATTTAAAAGCATTCATTCAAGGACTTACTATTGGAGAAATTATCAATGATGAAAAATTCGGAATCAATTGAAAATTCATACGGTGGTAAACTATCACCGTATGTTTCAGAACTTCTATATGATCGTATTTGTTGATGTGTATCTATCGGTCCTCTTATACGTACAATTCTATTAGAACTCCTTACTCTTGATATGCCGCAAGAAAGCTTTTTAAGAAAATAGTCTTCATCATTCTTCATTTTCCTATCACCAACATAAAATTTTCATTATTTATTTAAATAAAAAATATTGCAAAACTATATTTTAAAGTCACTTCTATGCTTTTAACTTATCAATGAAGCTTTATATATATATATATATATATATATATATATATATATATATATATATATATATATATATATATATATATATATATATATATATATATATATATATATATATATATTTTGTATAGATTTTAATTCAACAAAAATGAAAAATTTAAATTGTGTACAATAAACATCTAATTTGTTTTAGTCCATTCATAAGAATTTGATTATCAGTTTGATTTCATCTTACCTATCTAGTATCAACCAAGTAGCCTTTAGCTTTGTGGCTGATTTTAATGCAACAGCCTTAGGTGAAGATCCCATAGCAATTTCTATCTTAAATCCAACCTGAAATTATGATGCACAAATACGTAAACAAGGACATTAATAGAGGCATTTGTCCCTATGTGATGTTGAATTTAGGCTTTTATGTAATGGATTGGAATATGCTTATACTTTGTTAATATTATAATTTGCTTATAAAACAATTTACCTTCATTGATTTATAAAATTGAAAAATATGAGCAAGCTCTTCATTTTTCTTATACTCATTTTTTTTCCTTGCAACTTCTGCCTCAATAATCTTCTGATTTGCACCAAATGCTAACCTACTGTCCACACTGATTTTGCATCCCACTATCCAAAAAAATATTATTGAAAAGAAAAGTTACTATATAATTACAAGAAACTTGTCAAAAGCTTCCTACAAGGTTATATATATATACTTACAAGGAGTGATAACTTGGTGAAGAACTACAACAAGAGTGAGGTTATCTCCAGCCACTAGTGATAATCCATTAGGAGCCCAATGAAAAACTTTTGAATTGAACTCTCTACAACTATCTTTGATCACAACCACACTTTGCACTACCATGTCAATGGAAGTAAATTAAGAAACTTCACTTTTTTCTAATACCAAAGTAATGCATTTCTTGAATACATCAAGTATATGCTAAGTTCCCCTTGGTATAGTTAGTATATATATACTAAAATGTTCCCCTAATAAATTGATGATTGGATTTTAATAATATATTAGCTGAAATTCTAATGTTTTTTTTTTGTCAAATCATTGTCCTATATTATTGTCGTAAATCATTGTCCTATTTGATTGTTCTAATATGATGTTATAAAGAATAGACAAAGCCTCAAAGATATGTGATTAAACTTCCTATGAATATGAATCATTTGCCGGTTAAAGTACAAATGTGTCGCACTCACTCAATTAGTATTAAAAGAAATAACTTTGATAATTAATAATTATATTATATTTGCATAAAAGTATACGTATATGATTACGTATTATCGAATTTGAATTTGAAAGTTAGTTGAAAATGTGGCTAATAGTTCTTAATTGGAGTTTGGTTGTTTCTTCATATGACTACGGCAAGGAAAACAATTTTGCCCTTGGTTTTACTTTACACTACTAGAAAAATGGTATTTAGCATCGGTTGTTTTACAATGTCAAAGGCTAAAATGTCGACACTATAACCTATTTAGCGTTGGTGTCGGGACAGGTTAAAACGTTTGAAGTTAACACGTTAGTGTCGGTCATTAAGACCGTGTTTATTGTAGTGTCGGCTTGACCAAATCTACTCTGAGGCTAACATACATCCAACGCTAAAAAACAAATGTCAAGAACAAAAAAACTTAGCGTCGGTCAGGCGGAGGCTAACGTCAACTTTAAAAAATCAGCAAAACCTCTTTTAGCTTGGGTAACACCGAGGCTAAAGTCAACTTAAAAAGTTAAAAAAAATCATTTAACTTAGGTCAGGCCGATGCTAAAATCAACTTAAATAAGTCAAAAAAAACTTCGCTAACTTAGACGAAACCGATGCTAAAGTCTATTTTTAGAAAGTCAAAATAATTGTTTCAACTAATATATAATAAGCTAGACCATCTACATACGCATTTCAATCTTTTATAAGAAGCTACACATTCTACACAAGCATTTCAATGTAGGTAATTATGACACAATATTATGCATTTGTCTAGGAAGCTGTAAGGAAATATTAGCAATGGTCTAGCAGACGTTGACCTTATTGCAGAAATCTCTAAGAAAAGTGGCAAATAACAATCCACCAAACTGATGCACTATGAAATTCATAAGAAATACATGAATTCATATAGGTTCCAAGAGTTATGATTGATTAATTTGTGCACCTACTAAAGTTGGTTATCACCTATGTAACATAGACAGAGATACTAACACCATGTGTATTCTCTACTATCAAAGTGCTTAACAATAATATCAAAGTGCTCAACACGACTCATAGTCAGATGCATAGTATCAAATTCACATAGTCAAATTCAGAATCCAATTTGCAATAATAAAATTCATATTAGTTTATAAGAAAGTTCAAACACTTATATTCCCACCAATATAATTATTTAGTGTCGAACGACTGTGTCTACACATACAATTAAAAATAAATAAAAAATGTAAAAATTAATAGCGTCGGCTAGCCGCTGGCATCTTAATAAATAAATAATTTAAAAAATAAATCAATAAATATGTAGCGTCGGTTGGACCGTGTCTGCATTATCAAATAAAAATAAATAAAAAATATGATAATTAGTAGTCTCGGCTTGGAAGAAGCTAATTAATCAATAAAATTTAATATAGAAATAAAAATAAAAAATTACTTAAAAGTGAATTTAGTGTGCACGTAGCGTGGGTCTGGCCGACGCTACTTATGAAAATTAGCGTCGATGGCCGACGCTAAGTCTGGACAGCTAAAACACAATTTTCTAGTAGTGTTTAGTTTTTATCATTACTCGAAGATATGAGTGACGTTGGAAGGAAAAAGGAGAGATGATATGCGATCCTAACTATCAAGAGTAGTAGCATCATTGAAAGCAATGTAAAAAGAGTTTTAAAGATGTGGTGAAGTTTTTTATGTAGTTTCAGATATGTTGCATTTGTATTCTCACGATCTTTAAAGGGGAAATGGAAGGTTTGGAGCGGGTGAAGAATGATTATATATGTTGATCTTTTCCAATACATTGTAGATATTGCTATTCAAGGTTACAATAAGGGAACCATATAGTAATTAATGGCTAATGTTTTGGAGGAGAAATAAATAATAGTAATTGCATAATATTGTCCTTTAACAGAGGAGTTATTGTGTCAAAAATAATAACACATGCTCAAATTATTTTGTCAATTGTGTGGATTAATGTTGGTTACTACCTATTGTGCCCCTTCAAGATAGTGTCACAGTCAACATCCCATACATTGTTTCTTAGAAGAGTGAATCTGGCTCTAGATAGTGCCTTAGTGAGTTCATTTGCAAGTTGTTCTTTTGTGGATATGTGAGTTACTCAAAGATGTTCCATATGAACCAATTGTCTCACAAAATGATTAACAATGGCAAAATGCTTCATTCTTGAGTTAAAGACCGAGTTAGAGTACAAATAAGTAGCTCAAACATTGTCGTAAAATAATTTTGTAGTTGAAATTAGGCGTACAAATTAAGAGATCATTTGTTAAGTTCTCACAATGAGTGATTACATGATCACCTATTACAAATTCGTAATAGACAGATAAATTAGAGAAAGTAGCTCTTATTTCTTCCACATTAAACAAACATTAACTCTTAGCTTCTTTGTCAAACACATATATTAGGGCAAGGTTAGTCTGATTCGGACGGAGCAAAAATACTATACCTTATCCATTCAAAATGGTTTACGGTGCGACCTACCACCCAAAGTCTTGGAAATGCCCATATTGGGGTCTTATATAACACCCCAATTTAATTAATATTATTTTTGTTATCTAATTATTTGATACTGGTGATCTTGTTGTATGATTGGTATTTTGGTGTATTAGAGACCCCTTTGGTGTAGAGCAATAGTCTTAAAAAAATATAATTTTAGGTGTTGAGGGTGTGTGAGTAATAGTGTATAGATGGGTGGTGTGGTGAGTGGAGCTAATTAGCAACATTAGTTAATGATTAATTAGTTAGATAATATATACTACTATTGGTATTATTTAATTTAATGAGTTAAATAAATAAGTATTATTATTATTATAATTGGTGGAAGTAAATAATAGTGAAAATAAATTAATAAAAGAAGAAAAGGGGTTTTGGGGGTAGAAAATTGTCAGAACACGAAATATGAGAAAGTGAAAAGAGGAAGCTAGGGCTCAAGGGAAAAGGAGATAACCATTGTTAAGAGATATAAGATCTTGAAAGAACTCTAAGGTAACAGTGGGGTTCTAGTTATCTAAGAGTGCTTGCTAGAAATTATTCATCTCATATGTTCTAAACCTTCCAATTGTGAAATTATGTTTTGTTGATCAAATTGGCTGCAATTAGATAATGAGAAATTGTATGATTATGATGATGTATGTTGGTGTGAGTTAATTTGTATGGACCATGTGATTGTGCATGTTGTATTGGTAAATTAGATGTGTTCATGAATCATGTGTTGAATATATGGAGTGATGATTGCATGATGTATGTATGATGTTAGAACCAATAAATGGGAGTTTTATGCTTTTATAATTGTTACACAATCATAGTATTTCGAATTATGAAACTAGGACTTTTTACATAATGGAATTCGGAGGTCTGAAAGGCCTCTAACGACAAAAATCACATTTTTCAAGTTTTTGTCTGGGAGAGTTCGTTAAGCTAAAGTTGTAGAGAACAACAGTGAAAAGTCCATGTTTTACCTTATGTAATGAGTTCTCTAAGCAAGTAGTAGTGAACCTGAAGCGAGTGATGACATAATGGACGTAACTTTTGACCTGTAAGTCCTAATCGAGTGTCATTCGAATCGTTGGAAAGTTGGTGCAATGTAATTTAACTTAAAATTAGTTTTTGTACCAAAATCCAAACTAATTGATGTGTGGACATGTATTTGATGCATAGATTGTTTATGTTGTTTTGTGGAACATGTGCAAGTGCATTGTTATTGCTTGCTATAGAGTTGTGTTGTTGTTGCATGTGTTGGCAGATATTTGGTGCATGGTGGCCAGTAGTCGTGAGATACAATGACTATGGTGAAGGTTTTTGTGCCTGTTATTGTGTTGTATGTATAATATATTGCATGAATTCATGGTGTTGGATGGGGGGTCGATGTTTGGTGAGCATTAATTTTATTGCGCGGATTGGGTGTGAGTGTCTAGTTCCTATGGTGATAGATTAGAAAAACGCTATTTGGTAGCGATTTTGGAAGGAGGTCCGTTTGGTGAACTTTGGTCCCAGGTGGGGATCGGAGTGGTGAACCTGAGAGTTCACATATTGATACCAAAAACATCCTAGGTGGGGATCGGAGTGGTGAACCTAATAATATCCTACCATAAACATTTGGTTGAGATTAAATTGTGATCTTCACTAAATCTCTTTCCTATTAACGACACATAATTTAGCGAAGATTACAATTTAATCTCAACCATTCCTTTTTAAATTTATGGTTCTTATTCATTCTCAATGAAATAACTTATATGAGAATGAATAACAACCGTTGGATTTAAAAAGGAATAGTTGAGATTAAATTGTAATCTTCACTAAATCAAGTGTCATTAATAGGAAAGAGATTTAGTAAAGAACACAATTTAATCTCAACCTTTCATTTTTAAATTCAACGGTTGTTATTCATTCTCACATGCATTCTGATATAAGTTATTCATTCTCATATGATATGTCATATATATATATATATATAATTTGGAAGCCCTGTTTTGATTTAAAATTTGATGAGTCAATTTTTTTTTTTTTTTACAATTTTAACAATTAAAAATAACTATTTTTTTTGAAATATCTCAGTATATCTATTGTGTCTGATGATAATTTTGTAGTATTTATCAACAAACAAACGATCTATGAGTAGTCCTATTGTGAAATTGTATTCCTACATAAAATTCTTACATCAAATAAAGAATAATAATGAAAATAACATTAAAATTAATAATTAAAAATAAGAATTAGGAATAAGCTAAATAAAACTTAACTATTATATAATATCCACCATATTCAATCACTTTGTTTTTCTTTTTTAAAAAAATAACTAATAATTATCCACCTAAATTGTAATACACGCTAATTCATGCACTACAAGAATAATTAAAAATTTTTCAGAGGGTAAACTCCTCACAAATGTCAAAAATTTCTCACAAATATACAATTTGTGAGGAGACAAAACCTCTAGCAAAATACGTGGTCGCAAAATAATTTTCGAGGGGATAAACATGTCGTCAATTACACAGGGGTTATCCCCTCGCTAAATGTCCAATATAATTTATCAGTCTGCACTTTGCAGACATAGGGGCAGGTGGGCGCAGGCTAGGTGTGTAGTTTGGTCTGCAATGTGTCAGTCTTTTTGCCAGGGTTTTATCCCGTGGCAAATTACAGATTCTATATTTATTATAACAATTACCCACGAACTTCTCTCGTAGTAAATTACAAAATATTTTTAAAAAATTTTAACCTAAAATAAAACAAATAATAATAATATAATAGTTATAATATAATTAATATATACTTATATAATAAATATAAATTTATATAATAATTAAAATTAAAATTTAAAACATATTAAAAGTTATTCAAATTATAATAAAAGTTTTTAAATTCAAAATACTTAAACTAATATTTTATTACAAATTAAAGAACTCTAAATGTTCAAACTAATTATGGTATTATTCTTCATTTTATTCTCCTTGCTCTTCTTCTTCAACAACTCCTTCATTACCATTAGTTCTTCCAAATGCACCACCAGAATTTTGTGAAGCATTTGCAATCCGCTCATTTGCAATCCACATTGGTTCTTGATACTCTTGTGCTTGCCTCCTCAATTCTTCCTGCAACTCAATTTCTCTTATTTGCATTTCTTGTTGTATCTCTAATTGTTTTTTCTTCATCTCTTTAATTTCTATATTTCTTGCTGCAACTTGTTATGCTGCCTCAGTATTAGCCAAATTTCTTACAGTTTTAAACATTTCGGCGGTTAAAATAGGTTGGGTTGATATTACATATACAAAAATGTTTTTTGTTTTGTTTTATCCAAATAACTTGTTTTACAAAAAAATACAGATTTTATACCAAAATATAAAAATACTGTTTTTTACTAACATATAATACTACTTTTTTTATTAATATATAAAATACATATATATATAATTTATATCTAAAATATATAATTTTGGTTTCACTATCAACCTATAATCCTATTTGAAAATTTATATACTGTTATTTTTTTTAATTTATAAATATATACTATTTTTCAGTTATTTACAAATATATATACTATTTTTTCAGTTAATTTTTAAAATAATTAAAATATTTACATATAAATTAAAAATCACAAAACAATAACTTATATATATATATATATATATATATATATATATATATATATATATATATATATATATATATATATATATATATATATATATATATAACATTAATTAATTAATTAATTTTGAAATAAAAAATACATTATTTATATTTTATAAACTAAATATTAAAAAACAAATATATACTAAATTTACTATTTAAACATTTATATGCAAAAAAAAAAAAACGAAAAAATTACACAATGTGTATCTGAAATTAATGAAAAATTACAGTGATTGGTTGAAGTTTTCTTCTAAGATATATCACTTGCTACAAAAAATAAATAAGAGAGTTAGACATATATATAACTAACAGAAAATAAATTAACAATAAATAGAAAACAATTCATTAAACATATAAAGACAATTAATAATTTTACATGAAATAAAATATAAAGTATTGGAGAATTAGGTTAAGAATTGGGGATGAAGATGACAATTTAAATAGATGGAAGAATAAGTTGAGAGATGAAGTTATATTTGAGTGGTTGATTGAAGAAACTGATAGTGTAACGTATATAGTGAGTGGAGCGGCGAGCAGTTAATGATGAAGTAATTGGCGTGAGGCATCCCCTAAAAAAAACGAGAATATTTAGCGAGGGGTGCCCCCTCGGAAACGTCAGCATTGAGAATTGTAGACTGCACGCGCAGTCTGCACTGGTTGATTAGACCAAAAGTTGTCTTTTTGCGTGAGGTTGCCCTAGCTAATTGCATATGATAGTTTGTTTGGGGTAGCCCGTGGTTAAATGCCTTCAATTTTGGCGCTACTTTATTTTTCAAGGAGTAGCCCCTCGCAAATCAACTTTTTAAAATTCAAAAAATTCATCTTCCCTTGCAAGGGGATACCCTACGTAATTAGTTTTTTTAAAAAATAATTTTCACTTAGTGAGAAGATATACCTCTAGTAATGTTTTTTTTTTCTTCTGGGGGTTTAACCCCTGGCTAAATACCTTCACAAATACTAACATTTCTTGTAGCGATGATGCTTATCTATAAAATATATTATTGAAATTTTCCAATTAAAACAAACCAAAAAATTATAATTAATCATGATGCTTGCTTATCCTTATCATAAACAATCTGAACTACTTACCTTTTCTAATTTTTCTATCTTCAAATACTAAACTGCAGACAAATTTATTTAACTATTCAATGTTTTCCAACTCAAACATATTATTACTACTCTCTTTAGTCTTCTTCTACCTTCAAATGAATCACAGCAAACGATAACTAAACAATTTTTCATATGGAAATACGAAAGAGTAGGGATGTTCATGATGGTTATTTTAAAAAATTAAATTATAATTATTTTCAAACTATTTAAATAGTTTAATTTTTAATTATAAAAATAAAATATAAATTTGATTATGATTATATAATAAAATTTTTATTCAATTTTTTTTTAAAAAAAATATATATTTTTAACTGAATAAAATTAATAACTATTTAATTATATCTAAATTATATAAATTTATAACTAAAATTATTAAATATTAAATCGGTTAATAACCATTCAATTATATTAAAATATTTAAAACAAATTTAAATTTAGTTATTTTACACACTTCTACCAAAGAGTTCAATGGCACAAGCAGTAAACCCTCTAATACTTGTGAAAACACTAATCAGAGAAAGAAAAGACAAAAAACTATGATTCAAAGAAAGAAAAGAAAAACAACACACTTGTGCTACTTTTGTTTTGCTTTATTAAAAAATATTTTTATTTAAATTATTGCATAATTTTTATTTATCATCCTAATCGATTCGTTAAAATATTGTTATAGTTTTACTTATATAATGATTAACCTATGACACAAATGACTATTGCTCAAGACAAGACATATGAATGCAATATAGTTATAATCAATAAAAAACTTCATTCATTGGCAAACAATAATAGAGAATAAGAAACTACTTTATTAACCAATCTTATTTATATAATTAATTCAAATGATGCCATCTTTTCTCAAATGCAAATTGATTGGTTTCATAATCTCAGTGTTTTGTATTGCTCACAGGAGGTCTGCCAGGTTTGCAACATGGACCTTGATCACACACAATTGGTTGACATTCAAGATTAGGATACATAGGATTCTTCTGGCAACACCATGGTAAATCCTCTGCATTACCAACTTGAACACCTACAATAGCAACAATTAACACAACAAACTTAAACAACATCTTCAAAAAAGATTCCATTATAACAAAGAGTAGTTTGCAAAGAAAAATTAAGTTGAATATCTGATATTGAGTATTATTTGTGAAAATAATGTGTATATTTTACTTATTTATAGGCAATAAAATAGAATTCTCTAAAATTTCAAATAGAATTTCTAATAAAATCCACTAAAATAGAATTATATCAATCCATTAATGGAAATATTGAATAGCCTCTATATTATAGTTAATTAATTCTTTTAACATAAGATTTAGTGTTTTTTGTGAGGGTATGATTTGACTAATACAAATTAAATATTAGTGCTCACAACATCAAAACCATGTCCTTATAAAAGTAAATTATTCTAAAATATGATTAAAACCACCATTTGATTGGTAAACTAAAACCTTTTATTTTATTTTTGTTAATCTTTGTTAAACATTAAACAAATCTTGTAAACTATGAGATATATACTGCTCCCTATTAATATAGAAATGGATCACATGTTTGTCATAGTAAAATATTAAGAGGTTTAACTTAGAAATATAGTTGTACTAGATAAATAATCCGTTGCATGGGTTTTATTAGAATATACATTTAGTATTTATTTTAAACGATTAAAAAAGTTGTAGTTTTGATAATAATTTAGCAAAATAAATAAGTTTTCAAATATTTTAATGTAATTGGATTTAACAATAATTTTTATTAAAAAATATTAAACTATTTAAATGTGAGAGTTTGTATAAAGTTAAAGTGTAAATTTGATAAATATTTTAAAATAATAAACATAATTTTTGTTAAATATAAAATTTTCAATACATTTGAATGATATATTAAATTTGATATTGCACAAATAATAAGTTTAACTTCACTACGCCAAAAAAGACCTACCAGAGCGCTTTTTTTGGCCTTTAAAAGCGCTTAAAAGCGCTACGGTAGGTAGCTAAAGGTTTTAGCGGCTTTTTTCAAAAGCGCTCGGTAGGGTAGCCTATTAGGCGCTTTTATGAAAAGCGCTTTGGTAGGCCTACTTTAGAATGACTTTTGCTTTCTAGTAACCTACAGCGCTTTCAAGCGCTTTAATGAAACCTACCTTGTCGAAAAGCTCTCAAAGGCCACCCTACCAAAGCGCTTTGAAAAGCGCTTTGGTAGGGTGGCCTATGAGAGCGCTTTTTCTGGAAAAGCGCTTTGGTAGGTTTCCCTATTAAAGCGCTTTTAAAAGCGCTTTGGTAGGGTGGCCTTTGAGAGCGCTTTTTATGACAAAGCGCTTTGGTAGGTCCCCTATTATTTTTAGAAATTTTTTGTTATTTCTAAACCTGCATTTTTTGCCGCAATATTTCAGAACCTGTAATTTACCATTTTTTGGCAGCAATATTTCAGAACCTGTAATTTACCATTTTTGAGTATTTTTCATGAACACGTAATTTATCATTTCTAAACTGATTCTTACACCATCACATTATAATTAATTCACATTCACAATAGATATATATACATCAATATAATTCACATTCACAATAGATATATACACATCAATATAACCAAAGTCATCCTAACGTTTGTAACATAGCCAAAACTAATCAACCTTACAAAGTCATCCTAACATTAAAAATCAATATTCCTAAACAACTAAAGCGGTCCACGATCCGAAAGTATGAAAATAATAATACGGTCAATAATGTATTCACACAATAATGTATATTCATAACATTTTCAAACAATAATATATTCATACCTTATAAGATTCTTTGCTCAAGATAATAGTGAGCCAAATCCTCTTTGATTTCATCCACCTTAAGTTTGAGTAAAAAGTACAGTTGAGACCATCGAAATACTACACAACAAAAATATAATATGCATGATTATTTAGTTAAATGTAATAAATATTATAAGAACGGAAAGAAATAAATGATAAAACAAATCCTAAGATATAAATTCATACCTTAAGTGGAATCTCTAATATATTCGTTTTAAGGATATCTCCCATATATAGAATCCATGATCTGTCTGTTCATTGCAGACACTACAAAGAAAAACAAATATGATTTTATAGTTGTCTTGTTTTATCAAGTAGCATAAATATTAAAAGTAAAACTGTGAAAATTAATGTACACACTTTGATCCATGTAATGTTGCTTGATCTAGCCAGGCGTCTCTTTGAGAGCGGAATACTTGTATTGATCTAATAAAACAAAACATATATTTAGAACTATGAAATAATTAAATACATAAATGTACATGAATATTTAGAGGAATCTCACTTACCTATCAATCATTTCCTTCATTTCCGGATAATTGGTCCATTCACCATCTACGAATTCAAATAATAGACCATTTCTTTTATAGGATCAATAGCAAGCAACCAGTGATCTATAAATTAGAACAAAAGTTTATATGAAAATTTTCTCATAAAAGAAACAAATATTATAAAACACGTAGAATGAAAATCTTACCCTTTAAAAGTATTATAACTAAGGTGATGTGTGTTGTGTGTTGACACAGTTGGGAGACAAAATGGAATCGGTTGACAGCTCATTTCGTTCAACCGTTGTACAACCACCTTAAATAAAAGCATAATAAACATTAGAATATTTTCATTGAAATGCGGATTTAAATTGTTCGACTAATTAAATAATATATTGATCGGATTACCTAATGTATTTATATTATAGCCGCCAATCATCATATCATCAAAAGAATTTCATTCATATCATCTATTCCAATTATATCGATTGAGGTACACCAAAGATATCTTCTTCAATATTTATTTCGCGAATGTTACCATCCATCGATCCGAAGTGACACAACTGTTGAAAGTGCGCGCAGTCACATTACCAACTCCTTTTTAGTCACGGGCTTGGAGGATTCCTTTTCTTGGGTGGTACGACTTCAATTTTTCACTTGTTGTCCTTGACGGTACCTAAAAATCATATAACTTAGGTAAATTATAACTTAGGAAAAATCATGCGTTTAGATTCGGATCATATAATTAATAACACTTTAAATGTACCTCTTTTGGTGATGCAACGGACTCGTCGTCTGCAAAATCCTTTTACGCGTAGATGCGGGTGTAGGAGTCTACAATTACCATGTAAAAATAATTAACTTAACGGTTCGAATTGACATTTGAAAACTAAAAGATTCATAATAGTTTTAAACATACCTCATCATCTGTGAAAATGAGCTCAGGGCCATGCAACAAAGGATCCTATTGCATCTCGCATGAATGTTACCTCGAGACCATGTCGGTACCGGTAGCAACGCATCACGATCGATACAACATCGGATACTTTCATGTGTCCATCCGGGAGCGATGTGGTGAAGTAAATCTCCAGTATTGTACACTTTTCCCTTGCCGACTAGGCGATAAAGTGATGCTAAGTATAGTTGGCAAGGTGAAATGCCCTAAACCAATAATAAATATATTCTGTTAATTCAATAATAGAAAGAGCAGAGAAACTTGAACAATATAGAGTCGTTATTATTACGAAATAGAACAATTGTAAGAAAAAGAATTTATAATTACCTCGGAAAGTTCTTTCGACGGTTGATACTAGCTTTGTCACTAGTTTCTTTGAATGATGAAGGAGTGCACTTTTCTTCCATATACCTCTCTTTATCTCTTTGCAACTCAAAGATTTGTGCTTGTAAATCCTGCAATTTTGCATCACTTCTTCATTGGTGGGATTTCTTCTCTTAGGATGCTTATACAAAGAGGTTGGAGTCACTCCATGACCTTTACCCCTCACCCGACCGGGATAATCAGGAGCATTTAGTGCTCTACTAAGTACGCTCCTGGTATCCTGGTCCTCACCTATGGATGCCGACTGCGACATGGTCTCCTATAATTAGAAATAGAACAATTGTAAGAAAAAGAATTAATTATATAACATTTGATTTAATTAAATAAAATGTTATACTTACACATGCATCATAAATTTGTTGAACACCGGGATCAACAACTTGTGAAGAACCTGATTCAACATACGGCTCAACCTCAATCTCATTGTGAAGAACATACAAATTCACTTGATCCTTTTCTCTCCATCTTTATTTCCAATTAGATTTGGGAGTTTTTTGATTGAGATTTGGGGAGTCAATTGATTGAACATTTGGATATTCAACAAAACTCGCTTCCTCAACAACGTATCGTTCGGCAATACAACCCTCCGGTCGACTACGGTTTTTCACATACCCTTTCAATATTTTCATATAACGTTCAGGTACATCCATCTCATATAAGCTAATTGAGTCTCTTTGATTGAGTCTCAAGATGAGATGAACCATTATGTCAAAAAATGAGGGAGGAAAATACATTTCAAGATCATACAAAGTAACAACTATCTCTTTTTGTAATGTTGGTAAGACCGCAGGATCTATCACCTTACTGCAAATTGACTTGAAGAAAAAACACAGTTTAGTTATTGCGCTCCTCACTTTTTCTAGCAAAATAGAACGTATACCTATTGGTAGAAAATGTTCCATTATAACATGACAATCACGTGTCTTTAAACTCTTTAACTTGAGGTCTTTCATGGACACAAGTCTTATAATATTTGATGAGTAGCCTTCTGGTACTTTAACTTCACTTAGGAACTTACACAATATTTTCTTCTCCTTTCTAGATAGATAGGTGGTAAATATGTCCGTCTTCCTTTCTTCACGGGTCCCAATTCAGTTCTCATTCCCATTTTTACCATGTCCTCCCTTACTTTAACGCCATCCTTAGTCTTTCCCTGTATATTGAGCAACGTACCAATAACACTATCAAATACATTTTTTCAATATGCATAACGAGGAAATGTCTTACGACAACGACTTCCAATATGGGAGTTCAAAAAATCGACCTCTTCTTCCACCCACATGACAACTTTATGTGCAAAAGGCTTGCCAAACGAATACTCACATCTTTCATCTTTTCAAAATTTGATCACTGTCACCCTGTTGGGTCTTTCCGTTGAGCGCTTTTCTCCATCCTCGATATTGATGTTTAGAAGTTAAGAATCTACGATGACCGAGAAAGACAACAAAATTCCAATCATGTCGTATCGGTTTCATCTTCACATACACACGCTTTTCACCTTTAATACTATACCGGATAGATTTTATCTTTGGAAAATCGTTAATTGTGCCAAACAACATCGCCCTCAAATTGAAACTTTCTTTCCTATATCCATCATAAACCTCCACACCGTTCTCCCACGAAACTTTAAATCTTGATTAAGGGTGCCAAGTATCGTCTATGTCAGTTGTTTAGGCCAATTAACATAGATAACATCATGTACTTCATACACACCACGAGGTAGGTTATAAATCATAAGAATCACAGGCCATGTGCTATGCGAGATACTCGAATACCGTGCGGGTTCATTCCATCGTGAACAATGACAAGCGAAGGTTTCTTGCTTCTTTTCAAATTCGGAAAATCATTATCAACTTTCATCCATGTGGTGAATCTGCGGATGTCGCAACTTTCCATCGATAATTCTTTCATCTGCATGCCAAGTAAGGTGTCTTGAATCGGTTTCACTCGATACATGCGTCTAAATCTCGGAATTATAGGAAAATACCATAAGACTTTTGCGGAGACAACTTTTTCTTATATCGAGGGCACCGCATTTAGGACACTCATTTAACTCTGCATACTCGTTTGAAACAAAACGCAATCTTCGGACAAGCATGTATCTTCTCATAGCTCATGCCAATAGAGCACAACATCTTTTGGCCTCGTCGTTCGATCGGGAAGAACATTATCCTCTGGTAGCATGTCTTTCATAAGGACTAATAACTCGTGAAACTTTTATCGACCATCCATTGCCGCCTTTAAGTTGTACAACTTTAACACGAGACATCTTGTGAATTTTGTACAACCATCATACAACGGTTTCTCGCATCGCTACCAACCTCTCGAACATTTTGGGACAATCCTTAAGATCTTCTTCAAGCGCTTCTGCAATCTCTTCGACTCGATCATAGTCACACGTCTCTGTGTAATCGCCGTTTGAAGCATAGGTCCTATTATTCCCCGATTCAACATTCCCGTTACTTTTCTCACCATGCAAATTCCAACATGTATAACTTCTATCAATTCCATACCGTAAATGCGACGTCAATGAACCGCGTCAACCCGTTTCCATAACAAGCCAAGGACACGTAATTCGACTCGGGTCTTTGGCGTGCGCAAACTTAACGAATTCGATACCCTTTCGTAATCATCCGACAATCGACTCGAACGCATCCAAGTCTTATCCATGTCTTAACTAAGCTAAACAAAACAAATAATTAAGACAAAGCGGTATAATGCGTTTGGTCAAAAAAAGTATACGGAATGAATCCGGAGCAATAAAACGCAACGTATTCATGCAATTTCAGACAAATTCAGTGGCGAGAGATGATAACTAATTACAGTGGCAGAGATGATAACTAATTACCTATAGAGAAATAAGCAACTTCTAGAACCACACAGTGTCAGTTTCTTGTAAACGATCAGACTTTCACACTTCACAAGTAACCTATTCATATAAAACAAGACCAAAATGAAACTCATAGTTCATGAAAATCAACATCAAAATCACATCATAAAACAGTTCAACATCAAGTAAATACTACGCATATGAAACGAGTCTCGAATCCAAATATGAAACAAGCTAGAAGCAAGAAATGACATTGTACAATGAGAAATTGGTATTTGATTACTGAAGCAACTCGATTTTCAAAAATCTTTTAATTCTCGAAAACAGTGAAATCGCCACCTAATTTTATTCGTTCTGAAAAGAACGGGGAAATATAGATAAAACCCCAAAGAAGCGGATAAGACGGTCTACGCGACCAAAAAGTGGGATCGGGAGTCGGTTATGTAAGGGGAAGGTATTAGCACCCCTTACATCCATCGTACTCGATGGGACCCATTTAATTCTACGCATTTGTGTGTGTGTACTAAGTTATGGATACTAAAAAGAAAACAGAATTTGTTTCTTATTATTTTGAGTTTGGCACGGTTTCAGAACCGTGTGCCTACATATTCCCTTGTGCAATGGGAAAGTCAAAACTCTGTAGTTCCTCTTAAAAAGGTTTTAATTTGTTGTTTTGATTTTATAAGAAAAATCGTGCATTTAGACATTTCAAATACTTTGAACTAGGACTTGTTTTGTTTGTTTGAAAAGCTTAAGTCCTCGTTCGCATTTGAAACGACTATTACACCCTCTTTATCCGAAAAGAGTTTTTTATGATCGCGTATGAGCGAGAAAAAGATTTAAATGAGTTGAATTGTTTTTTATGCGGATGAGAAAGTACCGAACAACGAGGCTAGCGTCTCACGATTCAAATACTAGAAACCCGAGGAACGAAAGTTCGCCCAAGTCGTCTATCACCCAAAAAGTTTTCTTATGAAAAAGTGAAGTGAAACGAGTTCACGTTATTTAGGAGTCTTTAAGCCACAGGTCTAGCGTCCAACGACTTAAAGACTAAAGTTTGTTTGGGGGACAAGTTTTTTAGCAACTAGGCTATCGTCTAACGACTAAAAAACTTGTACTTTATTATGAAAAAGATTTTGAAAAAATGCACTCGACGTTGGATCGAGGTTTGAAACTTTATTACGAAAGTGTTTTTGCAATGCGAGTTATGAAATATGGAATTGGATTGATTTTAAATTTAATTGTGTGCAAAGTGTACATTGGTGAATAATTGCTGAATAAGTAAATAAACAGACAAAAATATCATACAATACAATCGGAAATTTAAATAATTATTGGAGATGATCTTTTCTGTTTGATGAAAAATCGACTAATAGTTTAATCGATAAGTCATCAAACAAAAACTATCATATCTAACAATTACTTATTACATCGCAACAAGAATTTTATTTACGATAAAATAAATTAAATGAAATAGGTAAAAATTTAGAAATAGCCTGATCGTCTTGATTCTGGGCGGAGTGTAGAAAGAAAACCATCTGAACTTTAGTTGGTCGAAAATACCTCCACGTGCTGGCGAACCGAGTGCAATACTTCCACTTCGGAATAAACCGATCGTTCTAAAAAGGCCAAAATCGTACCACAAGCATCTATTCTAATACTTACATTTTTGTCAAAATCATTTAATAATAACAAACAAATGAAAACAAAATAGATTTTTTTTCTAAAAAATCAGGTGGTGACACTTGTCACCACCAGATTTTATGAAGAAAAGATTTTTTTAGAAAAAAAAGAAAATAAGACAAATTATATACATATTATTATTATTATTATATATACTTTTTTCTTTAAAGTATGAAAAGAAAAAGAAGAAAGAAAAGGAAAATCCTCTTCTCAAATGGTAAAAAACAAAAGGGATCGGTTCACCATTCTCCTCTCTCTCACGCGATGTTCCTGGGTTTTTCTCTCTTCTCTATCGCTATCCACAAACCCTCATCGTGACCTCACCGTTTCGATCACTCTCTCCTCTCGTTCTCACCGTCGCCGAACCCTCGCCGAAACCCTCACCTCTCCCACTGTCTCTCATCGGAACTCTCTTGTCCCTCACCGGAACGGCTCATCGCCCTCTCGCCACGATTGTGATTCCGGAGATCTCTCATCTCTCTCGATCTCACCGTCGCGCTATCTCTCTCGAACTGCTTGCATGTTTGATTCTGATTTCTTAATGTTGTTTTGATTTCTGTTTCAAATTTGTGTTACAGGTTGATGGAATTGGGGAAAGGAAACCCTAACTCTGAGGCGATTCTGGTGCCGGTAAAATTACCTGAGCTTCAGAGACGCGTCGGTGTGAAAGTTGGCTTCCTGAACTCAATCCGGGTGAGACAGTTTCGGTTTCTTCTTCTTCTTTCTCGATACAGAATATGATTTCTGAAAAGAACAACAAATCTGAAGGTAGTTTGGCGTAGGAAGATGATGAGTAGGCTTGTGTGTTTTCGTTTTTGTTGCTATATGTTTGAGTTTTCTGGGCTAGGTTGTGTTAGTTTGTATGATAAGAACAGACTCTGCGCTTGTGTTTTTGGGTTTTGGATTGGTGTTTTTAACGTGAACTCTGAACTTGTGAACTCTCTCCTTCTTTGTTCTGGTTTTTTGGTTATGAATGTGAATGTCCCTTCCACACCTCTCTGCCTCTGTAATATATCCTTGAACAGATATTGCCTTCTGTCTTAGTCTTTTGCTCAGGGATTTTTGTCATTTCTTCTGTTTTCACTTCTTTTCACCTTTGGGTGAAAACATGCTTAGAAAACACTCTTTCCCTTTTTCATGTCACTGCTGTCTGTATTGCTTGTATAATTTGGCTTGCTCTTTTTGGCTCTGCTATACCCTCTGTTCTGCTCTGCTCTTTATATGCTGGCTGATTATATACTTGCTTTTGCTTATGCTGCCTATTGTGTTGATCCATACCTGCTGCCTTTTGACTTTTGTTGGATATTGGGATTAAAATGTTGCTTGCGTATGCTGCCCGGATTTAAACTGTCGCGTTGTATGCTTTCGGAAAATATCGCTTTTATTCTTGCAGCCCGAATTTGAATCGTCGCTTCAATTGCTTGTTCGTGAACCGGGCTAGCCTGTGATTTGCGAGCAAGCTGTTCGCCGATGATTAATCTTTTTAAGATTCTGAGGCTTATCGTTTGAAACCTGATTCCCGCCTAACCGCCTAATGATGAGTCCTCGACCAGAACATAATATTTTTGATATTTTCTTGCTTTTGTTTCGTTTATGTTTATGCTTCTAACTCAATTTCTTTTTGTTTCATGTGGCGAGATGATAACAATGGTCAAATGGTTTAGGCACGAAGATGAAGAGGAAGCCGGATGACCGCGACGTTGAAAAGCTTTGGAGGACGACAACAAGCTTGGAAACAACTTCGGAGATTGTAGCATTAGACTAGGGACCTTTTAGAAACTTGTAGATTTTTGAATTGTAGAATTTAGGATTTGGAATTTGTAGAAACTTGTAAACAATCAACCCTTATGATTTGAATACAAATGTAACAAATGATACAAATGTAAACCGCTTGAGTTGAATGGATGTCGAATAATTCTTATTACTACTTGTAACAAACTTGAACCATCCTTGAGTAAATTTAAGAGAACTTGAGTTAATACTTGCAAGTGTTCTACTTTGTGTAGCTCGTAACATGGAATTAATTAGCAACAAATATATTCGAGCTCTCCTTTGTACCCTTGAATCTTGTGACATAAACATTCCATGCTTGTAGGAATTCTTGAGTGAACTTTGTAATGTGTTTTAGAACACTTGAATAAGATCCGCATTTGAAAAGTGTTCAAAATTCAACTTGCCAATGGTGCAAACTCAGGACTTAGAACTTGAATTTAATAATTTGAACGTTTGAGTTGCCATAAAAAATTCAATAATCCTATCTCGCCTTGTTTCACAAATAGAATTCAAAATTTCCTTTGAACTCCAACTCGTGATCAATTTTCTAAATCATAAACCAACATTCCCATTGACTCGAGAACTTGAACTTCCTTTTGGGCTTTAGGATTTTGCAATTGTGAACGGGAATTTGGATGTATCTTGACAAATCATTTGTTTCAAATAATTTGGGTGGGCACAAGAGAAAACATGAACGAAATGTTCCAAGAAAAAAAAAATACAGAAAGGAGGGTAAATTTTGGGGTGCGACAGTTGCCCCTATTCAATCATCTTAGACCTGGTAAGTGAGAAAGATTGACAACTTCCGAACGTTCAAGGTGGAAGAGGATTGAATACTAGAAAACCCCGAAAATTTGCCCTCGCGGAAACCAATGCCACAAAAGAAAACAGATAACAAATCTTGACTACGGAGTCAAGGAACAACACTTGAATAGAAAACTTGCTAAGCATCAACGGAATGCTTGTACAATTACTAGGAGATTTTAACAACACTGGGGATAACCGTGCAACCGAAATGATTTTGACAACCATCTAATGAAAATGCTATGGGAAGGGAAACGAACTTCTCAAGCTAAAGAGAAACAATATACTGAAAAAAATTGACACGACTGAGAACTTAACAAAGAGTTCTCTGAACTAAGGACTACCTGGAGACCTTAAACAAAATTGAAAAACGACACGATTGAGAACTTAACAAAGAGTTCTCTGATTGACAAGATTGAGAACTTAACAAAGAGTTCTCTGATAACTAAGGACTACCTGGAGACCTTAAACAGAATTGAAAAGACATGATTGAGAACTTAACAAAGAGTTCTCTGATTGACAAGATTGAGAACTTAACAAAGAGTTCTCTGAACTAAGGACTACCTGGAGACCTTAAACAAAATTGAAATGACATGATTGAGAACTTAACAAAGAGTTCTCTGAATGACTAGATTGAGAACTTAACAAAGAGTCCTCTGATTGACATGATTGAGAACTTAACAAAGAGTTCTCTGAATGACTAGATTGAGAACTTAACAAAGAGTTCTCTGAATATATGGCTGGAACAACATTGGAATTGTTGGTGCACGAAAGTGCGAGGAGCCATGGCATGCTGAATGTCTTTGACCGTGTAACTTCCGAGTTACAAGCGACAATTGATGCGCAAGAATACAATTCTCTGGGGATAAACATAACAATATCTAGCACACCGGCGTGATATAGATGTTTATGAAGTCGGTAAATCTTGTTTCCGACGTTTCTGCTGATGAGAGATCTTACTGAACATGTACGGACATGTTGAACAACTTCTGAGTCAACAAGATCTTCAATTTGTATGCAGATAGCTTTGCCGTTGATAGAAGAATCGATTCAGCGCTGTGGTGAAAAACTTCTAGGGTAATGAGCTTCAATTTCGACATTGTATGCGTTGCGACAAGTAGCTATGTAGATCAACGTCTGAGTTGGAGAAATATCTTGAGATTTGAATAAACATCCCGCCGGGTGGATATTTATTGTTGAGTAGTTGATAACTTACTGGGGAAATAAACGCACCAGAAGTTTGATGTAATTTTCTGAGAACGGCTCATAGGAGTATATTGTGGAAGCCACCGCCAATAATATTTGCTGAGAAGATTCTTGTCTGAAAGAAATCTTTGAAAATACCAAGAATAATGTTGTAGTAATCCTTTCTGAAGGAGATTCACTTGGGGAGAAATAAGCATCGCAGGGGAAACTTCTTAAGAAAACCGTGTGGAAAATTCGCTGGGGATTCCCGGTTGAATAATTTTGTTGACATTAGAGTCCATCTGAAAGAGACAACCGTTTTGCTGGGGAAGAAATCTCGATTGGAGAAAACATCAGTTGTTGAGATCCATACAAGTATACCACTTGTGTCGGAGAATAGAGGATAATTGTGTCGTCTGAGAACTAATCCTTCAAGTTTGATCCTCACGAGGATACTTACGGTTTCAGTTGACAAACCTGCAAAACAAATAACCGAAGCTAATGCATGGGTATGATATGCATGAGTATGATATGCATGATATGATTTTTTTTAATGCAAATGGTGTATGATTTCCTGATACTGTTGAGAGAAGGAAGATATCACTGGGGAATCCAATTGAACGATCTTGTTGTTATAAGAGTTCGCTAGGGAATCCAATTTGAACGATCTTGTTGTCATAAGAGTTCGCTAGGGAATCCAATTTGAACGATCTTGTTGTCATAAGAGTTCACTGGGGATGATTGATCACTTCTCTGGGGAAGAGACTTCATTGGAGAATTGCCACTAATGTCAATTTACATCCCAGCGTTGCAGAGAGAAATTGAATTACCGTTGAGACACGGTCTTTGCATTCGACTTTATTACGAGAGGTTGCATGAATATATTGTATTTGATATATATCGTGAAGCGGCGTGATTGATGTACGATGATTTATGAATGCATGATGCATGGACTATCGATATGTACCAAATGAAATTCGACCTTGCGGGTGAATTATCGAGCGACTTTTAAGATAAACCACGAGACGAGGCGAGTTTAAATAATAGGTCGGACGAGCCCGACTACCGGACGAGGCGGGTTTAAATTATATGATCGAGAGCCGGCTACGAGCGTGAACTGATTTAAACTATATGATCGAGCGAAGCGACACGAGCGTGAACAGTTTTAATTAACATCGAGACGAAGCGACTACCGAGAGCGGGTTTAAATGATACGGTCGAGAGACCAACGACGCTGATTTTAATGATACCCAACAAGGTCAATTTTATTGCACAATATGAGATGCATGATTTAATGCATGATTTATGTTAGTGTATGCAATACGTTTTTTTGTATGATTGGTAAGGCATGAAGATGCTTTGTTGTTTGGTAGTTAAGACCAAGAAGGATTCTTGAAACAAATTTCTCATCAAAGGAAGTTGTTAGCATAATTCCTGCCACTCAAATTGAGCCATTGTGTTGACACTTGAGAGGAGAATTTCAAAGCAACTTGAAGACCGAGCGAAATTGTCCGTATATATCAATCATTGCCCGACTGTTGATTATCGAAGAGATTTGCCTTGAGAGGATCTTGAAGCAGTTCTGATGTCGATCTTGGGGTGGCTTGCCCGAATTTGTATTCAATGCGGGATGCCCCGATTAACAAATCCTTTGAGAGATATTATCGTATCTCGATGTGATTGCCCCATCTTGAAGGATTAACTTCACCGCTATAGAAATAGCATGAACCAATATGCTCCTTGGAAGTATTTCAACGTCATGGTGACTTCTTGATTGGTATTTGGACAATTGGCTATGCAAACATAGGGGAGCCTTGCCCCAGAATGAGCTTTAGAGAGACTCCTATGTCTCGAAGTAATTGCTTCAGGTTAACTGAATCATGAAACAACGGTTATCCCGGGTTATCCACTCTTTGAGAAGGACCAAACCATCCGCTGACTGCTTTTTAAGGACCTGCCCCAAATTGGCCAAAATTTGAGAAACTAAATTTCGATTTGCCCCCAAGTTAACAGATCTTGAGAAAACAACTTGTGATATGCTCAAAGGAGTCCTTAGACGTCATGCTTCTCGATACAAAGAGATGACCAAGTCTTTCTTCTTTGGACAAAGTTAAATCCTTCACTGATGTCCATTATGAGAACTTCTTTAATGTCAAACAAATGTTTTACATGTAGAAGAATGTTTATTATGACAATATAATGCAACATTTATGTGTCTTAAAGTTTTGTATGAAAAACATGACTTTTTAAGTGAAACTCTTTTGGAGTGCAACATGAAAATTTTCTTTTTGAAAGATAAGGCAGGCATATGATACCAACACGGATACTTAGCACACTGTAGGAGTCGATGCGATCTCTTCGTATGCTTTTGAATTAACCCATGCTTCAATTAGGACTTTTGAGGGTTGTAGCGTGGCTTGGTTCACAGTTTTACAAAAAGATTTTTAGGCTCAAAATATTTGGTGCCGCCCATTCTCCATGATGTCCTTGGTCCTAAGCTCAACTATCTTGATCGAGCACTCATCTCTCGAGAGGCATTATGATGGTTGAGGAACCAATCTGAGGTTTCTTGGGCACGAGTCACTCACATTTGTCTTTTGGTATTTGACCACAACTTGTTCTTTGTTGAAAATTTGTCTTGGAATGCATTCCGGGATATTTTTTTTGCTTCCCCAAATCTTGCCTGTCTTTTACCTAAGCGACTTATTACTAAGTTTCGTCTTAGCGGGCTTTTTGTCTCTTTTCTATTTTTTTGAACAAGTCGTGGATCTACCATCTTTGATTTGGTGGAAGTAATCGTGGTATGCGAGTCTTTGGGTTAATGAGGATAACCGTTGTGGTATAATTCTCTTTTGATGCACACTATTGATACATAAAGGTTGACTATCAAGGTTCTGACCTTTCTCCACCTTTTGAAGGATATCCATTGTTGTATCCTTTGATGCACTCTCTTGATGAGCTTTGAATGCTCAATCAGAATAGTGAACACTACCGTCCACAGGTTAAAAGCGATGAGGGTTTTTCGAGCGAAAGGAAACTCCTACTTCAAAGCTCGAGGGTTAACGGTCTATCTCCCTTATAACTCCGGTGTTTGGGATTTGAAACAAGGCACATACATCATTAACAAGGTTTTACTCAAGAGCACACATTCAAAGATCTAGCGCTTTTTCAATTATCGTCATCCTCCCTCCAATCTTTGCCTAGGCGATATGATTGGTAACGTTGGTATCAAAATGCTCGCAAATCATTTAAAAAGTGATAACGAATGGGTTGAGTGACAATGAATGGATTACTTCAAGACAAACATACTCGTTGTATTAAGATTAATAAACAAACATGTTTCTACATGCAAACAAAAGTTTAAACAATTAAACAAGATACATATGAAAATGCAGTAAAGAAATAAAAGACTGTCGTTGTTGAGGAGACTTGAGCTCTGCCTCGACTTGTTGATTCAGACAAATTTCAGTGGTCTTGGTGCTCACTTGAGTACGGGGTTGCCGTTCACAAACAGATCCCCCCTTTGAAGAGTCAAGTATTTTTGGTCAATCAATTGTTGAACTTTGGCTTTGTAGGCGTTGCAATCCTCTGTTGAGTGGCCTACTGTTCCATCATGGTATCCACATCGCGTTATGATCATAACAGCGGGAATACCTTTAATGGGTTAAGAAATTTAGGAACCACCAATGAGCTTTGAACCGGATGTAGGTCATGGTATTGGATCAAGAGGAGCATTCCTTCTTTCCAAATTACTTGAGGTTTGTGCGGATTCGATGTTGACTTTGATATCCACGGCCTTGACCTTGTTTCTTTGCATGAGGGTGCCCATGGTTTTGTCTCGTGGACCGAGAAGCATCGGTCGCGATCTTGAACAGCTACATCGGAGATTGACCATAAGTGCAGGAGGTGGAGCTTGCGACTTCCCAATTGCATTGGTTTCATAATCCTCCCTTTATTTGAGAACCTCTGAAGAACTCTTCCTCATCGACTTGGCTACTCGAGGCATCTTGGAGTTTTCCACTTTTGAGACCGCCTTCAATCGCTCTCCCATCACTAAGTCGGAGAAACTTGAAGATGTGCAACCTATCATTCTTCGAAGTATGAATTAGGTAAGGTATTCAAAACAAGTCAACCAACTCCCTATCAAGCATTGGTGGTTTAACTCGGGCAACTCTCTCCATCTTTGGGCATACCCTTGAGCGACTCGTTAATATTAGGAGAAAGATTACGTAATTGGATACGGGTTGGAGCCATGGAAAGGTTGAACTCGTATTGTTTGAGAGCGAGGAAGATAAGTCTTCCAATTGTGAATATCCTTTTTCTCAATTGCGTGTACCAATCGAGATGCCCCACTAAGGCATCTTGAAAACAATGAATGAGAAACTTTTCATCATGAGCATATCACGGACATCTTGCGAACAAACATCTTCAAATGAGTCTCGGACAACTAACACCTTTGTACTTCTTGAAGTTTGGCATTTTAAACTTTGGTGGAATCACGACATCGACACTAAGCAAAGGTCGTGACATCTAGACCAATAGTTTCGTTTCCATTCAAAACCCTCAATTGTTCCTTGATTCAAGACACATTAAATCGGCTTCGTATCTTGAGGCTACGGTGTTGACCATTGAATTCATTCCTTGAGGATTTTGCACGTGGTTAGCAAACCTAGGCTTCTTAGTGGTGAGGATGTGGGATACAACCTTCTTGGCGGTTGATTGCCTTTGGACCGTAGGGATTGCGTTAGATTGAACATTGAGCACCAATTGAGGTGGAATAGGATCATCCACATGCAGAGGAGAATCGTACATTGGATTATACATAACAGTAAATCCTGACGTGGAGTCCGTAGTAGTATCTTGGGCATTGTCCTCCGAAGAAGCTAGCATGGCTTCCAACATCTGATCTGCCTTGTCTTTCACACCTTCCAGGTCTTCTCTCATCACAACTTGATTATGTTCCAATTGGTCTATCATACTTGCCATGAGTGCAGGAAATCGACTAGCGGCGGGAACAAAAGGTGACATGAGCTTTTGTAGTGGAGGAGAAAGTGCATGCATGTTGATGAATGCAAATGCATGATAATGGCAACGCATGTAAGAATGCGATGTAATATAGTAATAACGCATGTAAGAATACGATGTAATGGTAATGCATATAAAAATGTCATATGATGGTGATGCATGTAAGAATGCAATATGATGGAGATGCATGTAAGAATGCAATGTGATGCGATACATATTGATGTTATCATAAAATCACATGTAAAGCCAAATAACACAAGGATTTAAAGGACGATCGGACATGGTTTGACGTTTACCTAATTCCCAAACAAGGTTGGTTCTAATGTTTTTTTGAATGTTTCTCGGAGACTCAGATCCCCTTTTAAAAATATAATCGTCATGACGATAGTATTTTCAAAAGTATACTCCAAGAAACGGCTCTTAAAGGGATACTCAAAAATCCTTTGAGCGGTCGGTTTTGTTTTGGACATCCTAATACTTAGAGTTATAGGCCCTTTGTCCAAGAATTATCATCCCGCACTATTGTACGATGCAATAACTCCCTTAAAAGACCAACTCTAAGTCGTGGTCTTCACGTCGATCCAAGGAACACGGATGTCCAATGGATCTAAGCTACTCAACCACTCTAAACTTATGTTTCCTAGAAGCCTGGGTATTGGGCTTATCTATGAATCATAACAAAAGCCCAAACATCCGAATATCACGGGACGAAATAATAATAAACATCAAAGCAATAAATAAACACACAAGAAGAAATAAATTAGGGTTAACTCGCTTTAAAAATTTTCCCGATGAAATCGCATGATGAAGCAACTCGATTTTCAAAAATCTTTTAATTCGAAAAAGTGAAATCGCCACCTAATTTTATTAGTTACGAAAAGAGCGAAATATAGATAAAACCCCAAAGAAGCGGATAAGGCGGTCTGCGACCAAAAGTGGGATCGGGAGTCGGTTATGTAAGGGGAAGGTATTAGCACCCCTTACATCCATCGTACTCGATGGGACCCATTTAATTCTACGCATTTGTGTGTGTGTACTAAGTTATGGATACTAAAAAGAAAACAGAATTTGTTTCTTATTATTTTGAGTTTGTACGGTTTGAACCGTGTGCCTACATATTCCCTTGTGCAATGGGAAAGTCAAAACTCTAGTTCCTCTTAAAAGGTTTTAATTTGTTGTTTTGATTTTATAAGAAAAATCGTGCATTTAGACATTTCAAATACTTTGAACTAGGACTTGTTTTGTTTGTTTGAAAAGCTTAAGTCCTCGTTCGCATTTGAAACGACTATTACACCCTCTTTATCCGAAAAGAGTTTTTATGATCGCGTATGGCGAAAAAGATTTAAATGAGTTGAATTGTTTTTATGCGGATGAGAAAGTACCGAACAACGAGGCTAGCGTCTCACGATTCAAATACTAGAAACCGAGGAGCAAAGTTCGCCAAGTCGATCTATCACCCAAAAGTTTTCTTATGAAAAGTGAAGTGAAAGCGAGTTCACGTTATTTAGGAGTCTTTAAGCCACGGTCTAGCGTCAACGACTTAAAGACTAAAGTTTGTTTGGGGGACAAGTTTTTTAGCAACTAGGCTATCGTCAACGACTAAAAACTTGTACTTTAATATGAAAAGATTTGAAAAAATGCACTCGGCGTTGGATCGAGGTTTGAAACTTTATTACGAAAGTGTTTTGCAATCACGAGTTATGAAATATGGAATTGGATTGATTTTAAATTTAATTGTGTGCAAAGTGTACATTGGTGAATAATTCTTTGAATAAGTAAATAAGCAGACAAAATATCATACAATACAATCGGAAATTTAAATAATTATTGGAGATGATCTTTTCATTTGATGAAAAATCGACTAATAGTTTAATCGATAAGTCATCAAACAAAACTATCATATCTAACAATTACTTATTACATCATAACAAAATTTTATTTACGATAAAATAAATTAAATGAAATAGGTAAAAATTTAGAAATAGCTGATCGTCTTGATTAGGAGTGTAGAAAAAACCATCCGAACTTTAGTTGGTCGAAAATACCTCCGTCTTTGGCGAACAGTGCAATACTTCCACTTCGGAATAAACCGATCGTTCTAAAAAGGCCAAAATCGTACCACAAGCATCTATTCTAATACTTACATTTTTGTCAAAATCATTTAATAATAACAAACAAATGAAAACAAAATAGATTTTTTTTCTAAAAAATCAGGTGGTGACACTTGTCACCACCAGATTTTATGAAGAAAAGATTTTTTTTAGAAAAAAAAGAAAATAAGACAAATTATATACATATTATTATTATTATTATATATACTTTTTTCTTTAAAGTATGAAAAGAAAAAGAAGAAAGAAAAGGAAAATCCTCTTCTCAAATGGTAAAAACAAAGGGATCGGTTCACCATTCTCTCTCTCTCCGCGATGTTCACAGGTTTTCTCTCTTCTCTATCGCTATCCACAAACCCTCATCGTGACCTCACCGTTTGATCACTCTCTCCTCGTTCTCACCGTCGCGAACCCTCGTGAAACCCTCACCTCTCACTGCCTCTCATCGGAACTCTCTTGTCCCTCACGGAGCAGCTCAGCCCCTCGCCACGATTGTGATTCGGAGATCTCTCATCTCTCGATCTCACCGTCGCTATCTCTCTCGACTGCTTGCATGTTTGATTCGATTTCTTAATGTTGTTTTGATTTACATTTCAAATTTGTGTTCGAGTTGATGGAATTGGGGAAAGGAAACCAACTCGAGGCGATTACGTGCGGTAAAATTACGAGCTTGAGAGGCGTCGGTGTGAAAGTTGGCTTCACGAACTCAATCCGGGTGAGGCAGTTTCGGTTTCTTCTTCTTCTTCTTTCGTCTGAATATGATTTACGAAAAGAACAACAAATCTGAAGGTAGTTTGGCGTAGGAAGATGATGAGTAGGCTTGTGTGTTTCGTTTTGTTGCTATATGTTTGAGTTTTAGGCTAGGTTGTGTTAGTTTGTATGATAAGACAGACTACTGCGCTTGTGTTTTGGGTTTTGGATTGGTGTTTTAACGTGAACTACGAACTTGTGAACTCTCTCCTTCTTTGTTACGGTTTTTGGTTATGAATGTGAATGTCCCTTCCACACCTCTGCCTCTGTAATATATCCTTGAGCGATATTGCCTTACATCTTAGTCTTTTGCTCGAGGATTTTTGTCATTTCTTACATTTTCACTTCTTTTCACCTTTGGGTGAAAACATGCTTAGAAAACACTCTTTCCCTTTTCATGTCACTGCTTTGTCTTGCTTGTATAATTTGGCTTGCTCTTTTTGGCTCTGCTATACCCTACATACGCTCTGCTCTTTATATCTTTGGTGATTATATACTTGCTTTTGCTTATCTGCCTATTGTGTTGATCCATACCTGCTGCCTTTGACTTTTGTTGGATATTGGGATTAAAATGTTGCTTCGTATGCTGCCCGGATTTAAACTGTCGCGTTGTATGCTTTCGGAAAATATCGCTTTTATTCTTGCAGCCCGAATTTGAATCGTCGCTTCAATTGCTTGTTCGTGAACCGGGCTAGCCTGTGATTTGCGAGCAAGCTGTTCGCCGATGATTAATCTTTTTAAGATTCTGAGGCTTATCGTTTGAAACCTGATTCCCGCCTAACCGCCTAATGATGAGTCCTCGACCAGAACATAATATTTTTGATATTTTCTTGCTTTTGTTTCGTTTATGTTTATGCTTCTAACTCAATTTCTTTTTGTTTCATGTGGCGAGATGATAACAATGGTCAAATGGTTTAGGCACGAAGATGAAGAGGAAGCCGGATGACCGCGACGTTGAAAAGCTTTGGAGGACGACAACAAGCTTGGAAACAACTTCGGAGATTGTAGCATTAGACTAGGGACCTTTTAGAAACTTGTAGATTTTTGAATTGTAGAATTTAGGATTTGGAATTTGTAGAAACTTGTAAACAATCAACCCTTATGATTTGAATACAAATGTAACAAATGATACAAATGTAAACCGCTTGAGTTGAATGGATGTCGAATAATTCTTATTACTACTTGTAACAAACTTGAACCATCCTTGAGTAAATTTAAGAGAACTTGAGTTAATACTTGCAAGTGTTCTACTTTGTGTAGCTCGTAACATGGAATTAATTAGCAACAAATATATTCGAGCTCTCCTTTGTACCCTTGAATCTTGTGACATAAACATTCCATGCTTGTAGGAATTCTTGAGTGAACTTTGTAATGTGTTTTAGAACACTTGAATAAGATCCGCATTTGAAAAGTGTTCAAAATTCAACTTGCCAATGGTGCAAACTCAGGACTTAGAACTTGAATTTAATAATTTGAACGTTTGAGTTGCCATAAAAAATTCAATAATCCTATCTCGCCTTGTTTCACAAATAGAATTCAAAATTTCCTTTGAACTCCAACTCGTGATCAATTTTCTAAATCATAAACCAACATTCCCATTGACTCGAGAACTTGAACTTCCTTTTGGGCTTTAGGATTTTGCAATTGTGAACGGGAATTTGGATGTATCTTGACAAATCATTTGTTTCAAATAATTTGGGTGGGCACAAGAGAAAACATGAACGAAATGTTCCAAGAAAAAAAAAAAATACAGAAAGGAGGGTAAATTTTGGGGTGCGACAATTACATAATATCTAGACAATCAACTCATTATTCTATGCATAAAGTGTAACCGGGCATATTAGTATTTGTGTCAGTTTGCTCTTAGAGAGCATCAAGTAACCGGGCATATTAGTATTTTTTATTATAATGCGTGAATTTATATAAAATTCACATACATGCTCCTTTTCCAATAGGTTTGTCTTAAGAGATTGGGGTGGTTGTCCTAAAGCACATATCCTCGTATTGTTTTAACCAATTTTTCACACTACAATTCAGTTTAAGATAGACATTCTTACTCATGTAATTTTTTAGTTACCATTAACTTTTAAAGTTATTTGATAAAATCCAAATATTTTTTGAATCTTATTAAATGTTTAAGAAGAACTTTTGATTTGATGGTTGAATTGATAAAGTTTAAATATTAAACTATTTTGGTCATTTCCTTTAAAAACTATAGCGATTAACTGGTTCCCATGATACACTTCTATACTACACACCCACAAAGGTGTTATCCTCATGTACTTCAATGTGAAATCAGTAGTTACTATTCAACTATTTTGATTCTAAAGCTACTTCTCTATTTTGAAATTGGGATGATATGAAAGGTTGAAGGTGCAGCAAATGAAGATGGCAGGAAACCAAGCATATGGGATACCTATAAGCCAACAATGGTGCTCTTTCATATTTATTTGTTTCATGTATATTTATTTGTTAGTGTTTCGGATGATAAATAAGAATCTCTAGTTAGAGCTATAGAATATTGTAACCCTAATTTACGGAGACGTACCTTGAGCTTGTGACAGAGAGCAACGAAATCGATGAAGGAATCAGAAGAAGGAGGATCTTCGGGAATGGAGACGGCGCTGAATCGATGAAGGCGATGGCGCTGTTGATGGATCTGACGGGTCGGACGGAGCGAAGGAGGTTGAAGATGAAGAGGTTGAAGGGTTTAGAGTTTGGCTTGGGTTTTGCGAGCGAAAAGAGTGTGAAGAAGTAAAACCACGCGTGTTTTGTTTATGAAAATATAATATTAAATAACCTACAGGCGCTTTTATCCCAAAAGCGCTTTCGTATCCACCTATAAGGCGCTTCAAAAAGCGCTTTCATTACCATCCTACCGGAGCGCTTTTCAAAAGCTCTCATCGCTCCCTACCAGCGCTTTTGAAAGCTCTCTCCCCTTTTTAGCGCTTTTTTCCTTTTTTAATTTGGCATATAGCGAAACCTATTAGGGCGCTTTTCCTAAAAGCGCCCTCGTAGGTGTGCTGATAAAAACAGTTTTTGGCGTAGTGCTTGATTTCACTTCTTAGTGTATTTTTTGTGTTGTATTTTGTATATTTATTATTTAACTTTGTATAACAACTCATTTGTGTTTTTTTTAATAAGATAATATATAGATAAAGCAAAAGGAGGAACAAGAGAGGGGGACTAGACCAAAACCCTCTTAACAAGAGGAAAACCTAAAGAAAGGCAGACCTAGCCTATTCTTTACAAAATTTTCTCTCAAAAAAATGGGGATAGAACTATAATGAATTGTGTCGGGAATCGAAAGACCAAAGTTAGTGAGGGAGTCTGCACAACTATTCCCTTCTCTAAAAATGTGGGAAACCACAAAATCTAAATTCCTAATTATATGAACACAATTTAACCATCTATTCCGAATTTGCCAAGGCACCCTATAAGGCGGATTGAAAGCAAGAACAACCATAGAAGAATCCGTTTCCAATCAAAGTTAATTCCAATTCTTCTTATTGGCGAACTCAATAGCTAACATAGCTCTGGTGAGTTCGGCGATGAGAGAATTAGCAAAACCCAAAAGGAAGCAAAAGCACCAAAAAAATTACCCTCATGATTTCTCACTACAAGAAATGTGCTGCCTAACGAAATAGGATAGCGACGTGATAAGCATGTGGAAAAAAGAAGCATGTTGCGACGTGATAGTAACGTCACTGTATTATTAGATTAATCAAAAATAAAAAGAACGTTATCATATGGTGAGTCAGAGTGAATCTACTTTACATTAAATGTAGCGACGTGTAAAACACGTCGCAACTAAATAAATAAATAAATTAAGGAAAAGTTATAACGTTATCACATGGTGGAAAATTTGAATTTTTTAAATTTCAAGTAACGACATGGTACTCACGTCCCAGCTCTTAAGGAGGAAAATATTTCTTTGCATTGGCGTTGACATATCTTTAGCGAAGTAATTATAGAGTCTTTAATTATTTTATACCGTTTGAATATAGAGACATGCTTCCCACGTGGCAAGGTTGCGATGTGAGAACCACGTCGCTGCTTTATTTATATAACCTTCACAAAATAAACCCATTTCCTACGTTTAGAGTCATAGTTTTTCTTCTTCTTCTCTACCTTGCCTACCTTCTTCTTCTTCTTCTAACAGGTAACTAAATTGTAATTCTATTTTTATATTTTCATTTTTCAATAGTTTTCTGAAATTAATTTGGGTTTTTTTTTGTTCAAGCTATCATTTGAAAGAGGATTGAAGAATAGTGAAGAACAATATTTTTGTACTAAAAGATTGAAGGACATTGAAGGAGTTTAAAGTAGAGGTATTTTTGTAATTTATTTTTTAATTTGATTTTTATTCTGATTTATTTGGTTGTTAATTAGGTTTAATTTGATTTTGGTTTTGATTATATATATAGGTTTAATTTGATTTATATTATAATATTTATAAATAGAAACGAAAATTATATTTTAAAACAGAATATAAAATATATTGTGAAAATATATTATGTTTATTATATTTTTATTATATATATATATATATATATATATATATATTAAAACAGAATATAAAATACATATTATAAAATATATTATGTTTATTATATTTTTATTGAATATATGTATAGAAAACAGAAATTTATGTATTTATAAAAAATTATATGTTTATTTTATTTATAGAAAACATAATATATGTTTAGAAAATATTTTATTAAAAAGAGAAAAATTTTATGTATAGAAAATAATTTTTTTTATGTTTGTATTAAATTTTTTAAAAAAACAGAATATTTTTATGTGTTGAAAATAAATTTTTTATGTTTTAAAACAGAATATAAAATATATTAAAAATAGTTAAAAACGAAAATTTATATATTTATAAATAAAAAACAGAATTTTGTGTATAGAAAAAATAATTTTTTTTATGTTTATATTAAAAAGAGAATATTTTTATGTATAGAACCTACTTTTATATTATGAAAATAAATTATTAAAAATAGAACATTTTTTATGTTTGTATTAAATTTTTTTAAAGAACAAAATATTTTTATGTATTGAAAATAGATTTTTTATGTTTATATTAAAAAAAAATTGAAAACAGAATTATATTTTTTTGTATAATAGAAATATAAACAAACTATTATTAAAAAAACATCATTTTTGTATATATTTTATAAAAATAGTTTTATTAAAAAAATTGTAATATAATATGTTTTAATATGTAGTAATTATATACATATATATATATATATATATATATATATATATATATATATATATATATATATATATTTATTAAAGTTAGTACTTTTTAATATATATAATATATATTTATATGGTACATGTTTAATAGTTAAAACAAAAATTATATTTTTAAGAATAGTAAATATTAAATAGTATACGTTTAAGAATATTATTAAGTTGATTAATATTTCTAATGAAAAAGACAATGATTGTACAAATGTGCAGTATGAAATATTATCGGTATTATCGTAGTTGGATGTACGATAGAACATATCCAGGAAGAAGTGGACTTAAACCCAATATTATAGTAGGAGTTGATAGGTTTATCAAGTGGTCGTTTGCTCAGGAATGTTGTTGAAGCAAATGAGGGGTTAGGTGTCCTTGTCTTAAATGTGAATTTAGACCAATAATTAGTGACCTAGAGGAAGTAGCACGTCATTTGCATAGAAGGGATTTCATTGAAAATTATTAGTTGACCGCTGTTATACCTGTTAAGGACCAAATTGTAGTTATTTTGTACATGATTTTGTGGTCCTTAACAATGCCTTTTTAATTAATTAGTAGTATTTATTCTAGTATTTCTGTTTAATTAGGTTTTTATTTAGTTTTTGTTCATAATATATTATTTAACTTAGTTTACTTCTAATTGTAGGTTGTTATTGATTAATTCTCCCAAGCTTGGATTCAAGGACACTTGAAGAGCTCTTGGAATGATTCTTTTTGAAGAAATTTTTGGATGAAGGAGCATGCTTCAGGTCGCGCTCAGCGCGGTTGCAGCATGAGCGCGCATAACCGGGCTTAGCGCGGTCTGCGAAAAACAGAAAAAAGGACAGACCCATGCTTTCACCTTTTGGGCCACCAACTCCATCATTTCAGCTGACTTTTGGCTTGTAAAAGGGTGGAACTTCACTTCATCATAATTATCTTTCATTTGTGTAAAATTAGGGCAAGAATTTGTAAGAAAAAACCATAGTTTTTCTTCTTGATTCTTCATGTTCATCATCTCTACCAACAATCTTGAGAACAAAGCAACCATGGAAATGAGTGGCTAAGTTCTTTTTGTGTCAAGATTAGAGGTAGTTGATCTAACTAGTATGTATTTATTTTAATCCATTTGTGTATGAACATGGTTGATGATTAATATAGTTGAATATCTTTGTTCTTCATCTTTATGCTTTGAGTCTTGCTTGGAAAAGAATACTTCAAAGTAGACCTAGGATATTCATCCACTAATGAACAAATGCTAGGGATAGATTTGTGTGTTAGTGTTTACAAATATTGAACTTAATGATTATCATGTCAATAGTTGTAGTGAGGGATCATACAAAGATTAACATGATAACATTCACAATCTTGGTGGGAAATATACAAGATTGAGAGGATATGTATTTATAGAAATCATCTACTATGTTCATCACTTGATTAATAGAATGCATATGAAATTAGGTCAATGAAACTAATCTTGACATGCTTCCATCAATTGAAAACAATCTCCAATTCTCTTGAATCCAAACCATAACTCTATTTTGAAAAGACTAATTTAGTTACTTGTTTGGAAATTCATGTTACTAGTAGATTAGGAAACAAACCCTTTGGTTACTTTCATATTAAAATACACTTTTCTATTGAAAGACTACAATATACACCAATCCCTGTGGAATCGATAATTAAAAATACTTGTTCGCGGATAATACCTACAACAAAACCCCAAAATTTTCCCTCCTACTTCTCAAGACAATCCACAACTCCATACTCAAGGATTTCACAAGGGTTGACCAAACAAACCCTCTCCTAAGCAATCAATCAAAACTAGGGTTTTGCTTCTCTCAAGTCAAGATGTATTTCCAGCACTCTAAATGGTCATCATACCTCATCATATGCTTCAAGGGATCACCATGTCAAGTTTCAAGCCTTACAAGTCAAAATTGCTCATCCAGTTGCTCAGATGGTAGAAAATCAGCTGTATTGGACAAAAAGTCAATTGTGGTCAACATACAATCAACTTTCATAATTTTTGGTCAACATCAATATTTTGAAATGATATTCATAATTTGATCAAGGGTTGATCATGATTCCTCAAGAAAAGTCAAGATTTGATAAAAAGTCAAAGTTTCTAAATTAGGGTTTTTTCAGACAAAAGTCAACAAAACTTTGACCAAGCATAACTTTCACATACTTTATCAGAAAATTTTCCAAAAATGCTCATTTTAAAGGGAATTCAATTCTCTACAACTTCATGTCTCACAAGCTTTGGTTATAAATGCTTCATTTGGGAGTTATGGATCAAAACATTACAGGTCCTTTTAAAAGTCAACAAAAAGTCATCTTTTTTCAAAGAAGTGTTCATGATCATGGAAACTTCAATGAAGATGAAACCAAAGGGCTGTTTATAGGACATCTTGAGATTTCTTAAAAGTCCAAGAACATCCAAAAATGTTAAAAATTGAGCAAGATACAAGTTGTGCAAGTTGAGCATTTTTGAGGAGGTGCATAAAGAGAAATACTTGAGAAAATCAATTTTTTTCTAAATGGGCCTAATTTTTCTTGATTCAAACTTGTTTCTAATCTCAATTAGAACCTCCAAGCCTAATTCCACGCCGTCGAGTTTTTTATTTTATTTATTTTGATTTTTTATTCATTAAAAGTCAATTTAATTAAAATAAAATAGCAAAAATAAATCAATCAATGCAAGGTTGAATATTTGACATTCTTGAGGTCCAAGATACCTATTAAATGGCCAAAATTTCGAAATTGAGTGATTGGCAAGAGATTGGTACAAGATTGGAAACATTTGATCAAAATTGAAAAGATTGACAAATCAAATATTTTCTCATTGAATGGGATATATTTTCTCATCAATTCTCAACCTGGATCCATCCTCTATAAATTGAAGGTTTCTAAACCTTAGAGGATAATTTTGCGACTGAAGAACCCTAGAAAAGCTTGCAAAACGTGACTTGCAAGCAACTAGCAACCACGATTCGCTTTCGATTCACGTCGTTCAAGGATTCCAACACATTCCTAGAGGTTCTTTGATTCGTTCGGATCATTACAAGCACCGGATGCCCATAATTGTAAGAACACAATTGGTTTGCTTTCAAAACTTTAAAATCGATTTCATTGATTCATGCATTTTAATACAATTTGATTGCATATTTGTGTTTAGGCTGATGTTTGTAAAATTTACGGATAGTTCGATTTGAGTTTATACGAGGAAAAATCGCCATAGCTAGGGTTCATGAGATCGAATTAGGGCTTTCGAAATAGGAAAATTTGGGTGAAACCAAAGGCTCTATCACACTCGAGGATCAAACCGAGGTTGATCCATGTTCCCATAACAAATTTATATGCGTATTTCTTGATTTTGATTTCTTGCGGGGTATAGTGACAAATGAAGTGGCTATAGGATTTTGCTACGGATACAAACCGTAGGTAAAAGTTTGGATATTTCAAACAAGGAAGATAATCTCTTAAATGCGCGTTTTGTTTTAATTAATTTTCGAAATTATTTTTCTTTATATTTATTTTGTTTCATTATTCAACAACTAACATGCCTAGCTCGGTGATAAGGCGGCAGCGTGTGAGAGAGGAGCAGTTCACTGCTCCGGCATCTTTATCACTTGTCCAAACTAACATATTTTCTTATTTTTCTTCATATTTTCCATTTTATTTAATTGTTTTCAAACATTTTTTTAACACATTAAAAAATCACCAAAAAAATATTTTTTTTTTCATAATTAGGTCAGGAAAACTTTAAATTCAATTTTGACATAAAAAATATTATTTTTCATCTTTAATTTATTTAATTGTTAATTAATCGAAAATTAACCTTTTAATCTTTTTCCATATCAAATTAATCCAGAAAATCCCCAAAAAATATTTTTTACATTCAAATAGGTTTACTAACCCTAAAACCTTTTTTTTCTAATTCAAAAATTTTTTTTACTAACATTATTTTCTCTTATTTACAATTCTATCCTTCTCGTAATATTTTCCGATTATTATAGTTTCGGGTTGTAATAGTTAGGTTTATTTTCTCGCACATTCTTTTTCAATATTATATAAGCTCATGGGATGTAATAGTTTAATTAGGGTTTACTTTCCGCTCCTTATTATGTATACGAAAGCCATGTAATAGTCTAGGGTTTTACTTTCCTGCACTTTACATTTCTGCAATTTATTTTCCGCACATATTAACTGCTAGTAACTAGGCGTGTATGGTAAGAATAATTTAATCAACATAGATAACCCTAATCACAAGATAAATATCTGAATACAACACACTTTTCACACGTGCACCCCCTTTGGGTATCCTCTCTCGTTGCCTTTCGAATACATGGTCATGTCCCTCGAACTTAGGGATATCTTAGCTAAGAAGCTTACAAATATATCATCATAGTCCCTTTGAATTAAAGATCATAGTCCCTCGATGACCCTCGATGTTGCCTATGAATACATGATCGTCCCTCGAATGTTGCCTACGAAAAGTGATGATCGTCCCTACGAATATGCTAAGGTATCCCTACATGTTGCCTTCTATGACCATCCGATGTCCCTTCGAATGTCCCTTTTACATCCAACAAATAAGGTTACCTACCAACCAATGGTATGGATAGCCTTATTCTAAAAATCAAAATAACACGAAGCGCCGTTCTAAGTGGGTAAAATAAGTCTCTTTTGCTTGCTCGATCAAAATACTCTTTACACCTCACACTTTTCAAAATCTTTTCAAAACACTTTGTATACATTCCGCGTGAATCATTACAAAGTCTTTTCCAAAACAAAACATTTCAAACACTTTGTATACATTCAGTGAGAATCATTCTGAAGTCAAAGTGAAATGCCTTTTCAAAAACATCTTTTCAAATACACACAAAAGCAATTTATAAAGTGAGCTAAGAAATTAAGAGCCGTAGATAACTACGGATGGAAAAATCTTGACACCTTCCTTTTCATAAGCGCCTCCTGTACTTTCGAATCTAACGAAGGTCTTTTCTTTCTTTTCGCCTTCTTCTTAATTGGATAAAGAAAGTCGGTGGCGACTCTTGCTATCCATAACATTTGCGATAAAAAGCAAAACAAACAAGTCAGTTCTCCACCGTGTTACAACGCTTATAGGTATGAGGAGAACTTTAATCGATCGGTGAGATGGTTGAGGATGCTTTTGGTGTGAGCGTGACATATGATGAACTTGGAGATTTTGGTAGGAAGAGTTGTCGAGTGAGGAAGCGCGAAGATTTTATCAATTGTTGAATGAGATGAATACGCCGTTGTTTGAGGGTCGGACTCAAAGCTACCAATGTGTGTGAGATTATTGGCCAAGTCAAATTAGAATGTTTCGATCGATTATGCGGAACATTTTGCAAAAATGATCTTAGACTCCACCGCGAAAGACAACTTGCCTACAGGTTATTATGATGCAAAGAAGTGGGTGTCGAAGTTGGGTTTAAAAGTAAGAAAGATTATTTATTGCATTAATGGTTGCATGTTGTTTTATGACAATGAGTTTGGTACTCAAGATGGATCGTTAGAGGAGTGTAAGTTTTGTAATAGTCCAAGATATCAAGTTCGCAGTAGAGCCGTTAACAGCAAGCAAAAGCGTGTAGTAGTAAAATCCATGTTTTATCTTCCGATAATACCATGGTTAAAAAGAACGTTTGCTTCAATGCACAGTGCAAGTCAAATGACATGGCATTATACAAACCAAACAAGTTCAGGAACTATGCGACATCCATATGATGGTGAGGCATGGAAGCACTTTGATCGGACACATCCAGATTTTGCTATAGAACCTAGAAATGCCAGGCTTAGATTATGATCTGATGGTTTTGCCCCATACGTGCAAGCGTCGGGAAGTGCGTATTCTTGTTGGGCAGTTATTGTAACCCCTTACAACCTCTCTCCTGAGATGTGCATGACAAAACCATACATGTTTTTGACCATTAACGAATTTCCAGCATATGGCTTGTTGTCTAGTTGGGGTACGCATGGCAAAATGGGTTGTCCGCATTGCATGGGATACACCAAAGCGTTTACGTTGGATAAAGGTGGGAAAAGCTTGTGGTTTGGCTGTTACCGTAGATTCCTACCAGCAAATCATCCCTATAGAAGAAACAAGACAAATTTTAAAAAGATGTAAGAGAAAAGATTTGCCTCCTTGATTCCCACGGGGTTATATGGAACCAAGTTTGTGAACTACCGAAATTTATAGATACTGGCAAAGCATGCCAAATTGAAGGATACGACGTCACCCACAATTGGACAAAAAGAAGTATATCTTGGGACCCTCCCGTATTGGAAAGATAATTTGTTGCGCCATAATATTGATGTTATGCAAATGAGAAGAATTTTTTTGATAATATATTTAACACAGTGATGGATGTGACATGCAAAAAAAAAGATAATGAGAAGGCCAGACAAGACATGGAAATTTGGTATAACCAAAGAGAGTTGGAGTTGAAGCCTCAACCGAATAGAAAGTTATTAAAACCCAAGGCTTGTTTCAGTCTGACTTCCCAAGAAGCTAAAGCGGTTTGTCGATGGTTAAAATATTTGAGAATGCCCAATGGGTATTCATCGAATTTAGCAAGGTGTCTTGACCTAACAACGAAAGTTGCATGGTATGAAAAGTCATGATTGTCACATTTTATGGAACAATTGCTACCAATTGCATTTGGATCGCTACCCAACATGTTCTTGATCCACTAACGAAATTAGTTAATTTTTTAGAGATATTTGTGCGTCAGCTTTAAGAGTGGATGACATCATTAAGTTGGACCAAAACATTGCACTCATTCTTTGTAAGTTGGAACAAGTATTTTTGCCTGGTTTCTTTGACTCCATGGAACATTTATCTGTGCATCTTTCATATGGAGCTTATCTTGGTGGACCTGTTCAATATAGGTGGGTGTATCCATTTGAAAGGTTCATGGGTGATTCAAAGCGATCGGTGAAAAATAAAGCTAGAGTAGAAGGATCTATATGTGCACATTACTTGCATCGGGAAACGTCACATTTTTGCAGTCACTATTTCAATCACTTGATGTTAACTCCTAGAATCATACGAGAATCCATGTAAATGTCAACCGAGGAGTCAATTCACCTTATCAATCTTCGGGCTTCCAGGTCGAGCTTCTGGAAAGAAGGGTGTGCATTGGTTGACCCAAAAAGAAATGCAATTCGCACATGTCCATGTCTTGATCAACTGCGATGAAGTTAAACCATATCTTGAGTAAGTTTACCCAAATGTTTTTAAGAAGATGAGGGCATCCAAAAAGGGGGGATGTGTCAATATTGTTGGAAGTATTAGTACTGCGGAGCATGTCTGGCGAATGGTAAAAATTACTAATTTTTTAAGTTATGTTTTATTCATAATATATGTTACTAATTAATTTTAATTTTATTTTTTAGACTAAGGAGTTGGGGAGCGCACGCCTTGAGCTTTTGTAAGTAATTTAATTTATGTTATTTATTTTTTTAAATTAATAACAAATTTGTGACGTTATTTTCACGTGGCAACCTATAAATTGTGGCGTGAATATCATGCAATGATAAATTGCCACACAGCAATTCATAAGTTGTGGCATGAAAATCACGTGGCAACTTTTAATATATTTTAATTTACTATAATTTAATATATACATATATTAATTTAGTATAATTTAATATATATGTAAATATTTAATTTAATTTTTTTTATTGAATGTATATACAGGATGATTATCGGACATCGCTTGCAATTTTTGGAAAACAATCCTCAATAGAGTCGATGTAGAGGCCGCAATGGTGATGTTGATTTCTATATTTGGAATGAAGTAGTTAATGGAAAAGGGCCTAATGGTTGCTTTTGGGTGGAAATTTGGCGGCCGACTTGAGAGTTGGTGATCGAATCATTTCAATGACTTAGAGATGGAGAGGAGGGTCGCGTCAACCAAATTTGACAAGGATCAACAAACAGTAAGACAATTGGCAAGTGATGTGAGACACAAAATGGAGGTCCAATGGCGACAATGAGGCAAAAGCAAAGCGTGATTGGAGATGATGCGGAAAAGACAATCGATATGGAGGAGCGGATGAGGCGATTTATGCAAGGTGGTGGAAATCAAAATGTTCCTCAAGAGCAGGATGATGACGAAAATGATGATTTTGATCTTGATAATTATCAGGGTGAAGATGCCCGTGAAAATGTTCTATTTATTTGTTTTTTAAACTTGGATTTATAATTTAATTATATACAATTTTATTATATGAATTTATTTTATAAAATTTTATTATTTGAATATATAATTATGTAATTTTATTATAATAATTTTATTATATAAATTTTATTATATACATTTTATTATATAAATTTTATTATATAAATTTTATTATATAAATTAATTAATATAAAATTGTTCTTAGGAAAAACCTTATTAAAGATATTTTAGGGATTTGGAAGCTCAAGTGTCGTAACTCAAGTTCAAGCTTATGATTGTCTTGCTTATCATTGGCGAAACCTGTTATATCATTCCTTCCATGAAGCTATTTCTTCCTTCCGTGCGCCTCAATAGCATTAACCATGGCTTGAAGGCAAGGAGCTAGTTTATTCGACTTGTAATCATTCACTAGTGTCTCATAAAGACTCTAGGAACTCTTCATCTTCATAACGTCTGCTCGATCCTTCATCTGGAGTAAGCGCGAACTACTCCTCGGATCTAGGCCGACTTCGTGTCCTCCGAGACCCATATCGGATAAAGACCCCTCCCAAGGTGAGACCAATCCGGATCCCGTCTTCCTCTCGGACATCCATCTTTAAGGATTTTATGCATGATCAAAATAATTATTAGTAATTAATTTATTTTATAAAAAAAGCGTAAAAATAGCGGCGTGGGTACATGTCACAAAGTTGTGACATGTTTCTCACGTTACTACTAAAGATTAGTGGTGGCACATCGCATGCGTGCGTATTCCTATTAAACTATGTGCGGCGTGCGTACCATGTCACAACTTTGTGACATAGGAAACACATCGCCACAAGTTTGCCACTTGTTCCCAATGACATAAATACCCACGTCGGCTGCTTTTGTTTGTATGGCGATTTTCCACGTTGTCACGTTACTTTCACGTCGCTAATGAGCATTTGTTTTGTAGTGTCAGAAATACCCCAAGCGAAATACCATTTCTAATCGATGCACCATCACGGTTAATCTTGATCCGGTTGGCGGGGAGTTTCTAAATAACCTCAAAATGTTAAGCGTTTTAGGAGGCTGATTTGGACTTTGAGACAGAAAGACAAAATCAGCCATGTTGATATAACCCTCCAGGAAAATTTACGATTCGCGACTTGCCTTAATATGCCATATGGTAGGAATCTGAAACCACAATATGCTTATCAGGCTTTAAAGTAAACCAAATACCATTTATAATATAAATTATAACCATGTTGATAACGTTCTTGCAGACTTTGGATCCCATAGAATCGACAAGCCTCCAAACATCATTCCAATCATAAATAAACAACATGAAATTCAAGGCCGAAACTAGCCAAGCCCATAAACTAGCAGCGAAACTACAAGCAAAAAATAGATGGTGCTCAGACTCAGTAGCAGTATCGCACAGAGAGCATTTAGATGCCATATAGACTTGACGAACCTGGAGTTGAGCGTCCGTCGACAATTTCCGCTAGAGAAGACGCCAAACCGTAAAGGATTTGGAAGGGGGAATATGCTTCAACCAAATGAACTGAGACCAAGGAACGATATCACCACTAGTACGCTTGAAGGTGTATGTAGACTTGAGATTAAGCTCACCTGAAGAATTATGCTTCCATATTATTTTATCCAGCCTTATGTCAAAATGGATGTGTGTGTTGAGAATTCTGACCTTGGCTTCTTCCGAGACAGGGCAAGAGGAGAGGGACCACAAATTGTTTCGGGTGAAATGACTAACTGTCAGATTAGAGTCTAGCGGAGTCAAAAGAGAATCATGGCAAAGAGGGGTGCCACACCAAGAATCAGTCCATAAGCGGATATCTGATCCATTACCGAGCATCCAAACCAAATTTTCATCATGATTATGTAACTCAGCTTTAGCACTCGACCAGATGGAAGAGAAGATATGCGAGAGGCGAATAATGTTGTTTTTAATAAGCGGTGCTTGGAAGAACAACCAAGAGTTCTCGAGTTAAAAATGTCCCAACATAGCTTAAGATTACTAGCTTCATTAAGAGCAATAAAGGCGAATAGCCATACCACCCTCAAAATGGGAGTGCAAATTCTTTTCAAGCCTTTGTGACCATTTTTGCTTGCTAGAATCTCGCTCCAAATAAAGTTCAAGCGGCATGCTCAAGGTCTTTAAGAAGAAAACGTCCAGTATATGGTCATCGAATGAGTTAGCATACTTTGAATGGTAGCTCTAACCAAATCAACCCTACCCAAAGAAAGAGAACCCTTTCAAGAAGAAAGCTTGAGCATAATTTTGTCGTGATAGGTTGGAAAAACTTGCTTTAGGACGACCTGAATATTTTGTGTTATTTCAACTATTGATTTATTATACGGACTGTAATATAAAAAAACTTAAATTTTTTGAGTAATCAAGATATATTAACCAAAAGAGAACTAAATGTTCTCATTATCCGATTACAACAAAATAAACGAGGATCAAACTCGCAAAATTCTAAACCAAATTGAAATTACAACAAGTAAAACAAAGTTTTTGTTAAACTCATAAAAATTACATTTGGGATGAGTAATTTTTCCATAAAGACCACCTCAAACCATGGCTTTGATGTTCCACACCATCGAGAACATTCCAATCGTCATTGTGGAAAATAATATTGTTCCTTAATGACCAAATATTCAAGAGGCTTCCAACCAAAACAACCCGCTTTACATTTATTTACTTTCCTACCAATTCCATAATCATACCAATTCATAAAACTACCTCTAATATTATCATCCGAAAACATCAGACAATCCACTCCGTAATTCCTCAAAACCAACTTTGCATCCGGACAATACAAAAAATGTGAATTAAAGTTTCACCTTCATACCACAAAACACCTGATGAGGATGATTGATGATATTTACACCTCTAACAATCAAAAGATCTTTCATCGACAATCTATTAATAAACATCCTCTACCAAAGCCTTTATCTTATGCAAAACCAAGTATTGAGAGTCCTCCCACAACAAAAAACTTGATCCCTACCCATATCGACCAACCAACCAATCAAAATAGCTGCATCCGTCCAACTGGACCCCCCCGCCATATTCACTCCCAAATCACCCTCCCACTCGAAAGCTCCCAGCGAGACCCCGCCACATCTTGAAGCGGCAAAGCCGCAAAAATATTTGGGAAAAGTTCACTTAAAGGCTCGGACAAAAACCATTTAGTATGCCAAAAAGTACTAAATCCATTTCTCACCTCAAACTTACAATTATTCGCAAAAAAAATTTTAAACTTCTTCCCCTCACAATTAATAATGTCCAACCACCAAGAAGAAGTAGAAACAGATTTATTATTCAAGTTTCTACGAAGAATAACTTGAGAGCAGATATCACCATACCTTGCCCAAAGAAGATTGTACTATAAAGAATCACTTTTGAATACTCCGCCATCTCCATTTGTTAAGTAAAGATATGTTAAAATCTTCAATTCTCTTGATTCCAAGTCCCCCTTTGTCGTATGGTAAACAAACACCGTTCCACCGGACCCAATGAATGACCCTCTTATCTTGAACTTCACCCTATAAAAATCTACTTTGAATGCTAGTAATATCGTTCGTGATCTTTTTCGGCATCTTATAAAAGGAAAGAGTGAAAATAGACAAAGACATAACACCGATTTAAGAAGTGTTATACTCCCTCCCAAATTAAGAAAACAATATTTCCACCCCGAAAGTCTCTTCTTCAACTTATTGATTAGTGGATTCCAAGTAGCAATTCTTCTAGGATTCACACCAATCGGAATACCAAGATAAGTGAAGTTGCTATCTTCCGACCTACAAGAAAGAAAAGACGAAGCCGCCTCCAAAAATATTTGTTAGATTTAATATCGATCGTTTACTTTTGTGATAATTAATCCCAACGAGCACCATCTCAAAGGCCACGAAAACCGCCTTTATGGCCCACATGTCTCAATTGCTCTCCAACCAAGAGTGTATCATTATGAATTGGAGAATATCAAAACACCTCCCATTAAAGTAAGCCCCTAAATTCTCCATTGTCCATCGACTTCCTCACTAGACACGATAATCCCTCCGCCATAACAAAAAAAAATGAGAGAGAGGTCTCCATATCTCGATCCTTTCCACCTCAAACTTAAATCTATAATTTGTATAGAAGAACATCATTTACAATATCAATTCCAAAAAATATATTTTAATTTACTAAGTTTTACAATATTTTTTATTTTCAAACATCATTATTTGTTTGTAGATTTGACAATTGTATGTGTTTTTTTTTATTTTCTATTGTTTTAGAATATTATGTATTCAAAATATTTAGTATAATGTAAAAATAACAATTTTAGTTAAAAAATATATGTTACTCAATTTGTCTATCCACACAAGAAACGTTGGTATTTGCGGGATAATTAGTGCGGGTTAAGCCCCATAAAAAACGTTAGCAGGTATATCTCCTCGCTAAGTGAAAATTATTATAAAAAAATAATTACGTGGGGTATCCCCTCGCAAATAGGGAAGATGAATTTTTTGAATTTTGAAATGTTGAATTGCGAGAGGCTACCCCTGGAAAAATAAAGTAGCGCCAAAGTGAGGCATTTAGCCAGGCTACCCCAAGCAAGCATCGTATGCAATGCAGAGGCGACCAGCGCCTAGACAACTTTATGTCTTGTCAACGGCTGGCGTGCGATGCAATTCCCAATCTTGGCGTTTGAGGGTCACCTCGCTAAATATTCCGTTTTTTTCAGGGATGCCTATCAATTGCTTCATCATTAAATGCACCGCTCACTCACTATATACGTTACAACCAATTCCTCTTCTCTCAAATATAACTTCCTCTCTCGACTTTTCCTATTCCTCCATCTCTAAATCTTCATCTTAATTCATTCCCATAATTTAACCTAACCCTCAATTCTTCATATTTTTTCAAGTAAAATTATAAATTGTTTTGTTATATGTTTAATTTTTTTCTTACATTTGTTGTTAATTTATTTTACATTAGTTATATATGTCTAACTCTCTTATTTATTTTGTATCAAGTGATATATTTTAAAGGAAAACTTCAATCAATCACTACAATTTTTCATCAATTTCGTTACACATTGTGAAATATTTTCGTTTATTTTTGCATATAAATGTTTAAAGAGTAGGTTTAATATATATTTGTTTTGTAATATTTAGTTTATAAAATACAAATAATGTATTTTTTATTTTCAATTATACATACATACATACATACATATATATATATATATATATATATATATATATATATATATATATATATATATATATATATATATATATATATATTTATAAAAATTTATTGTTTTGTGATTTTTAATTTATATGTAAATATATTAATTATTTTAAAAATTAACTGAAAAACTAGTATATATATTTATAAATTTGAAAAACAGTATATAAATTAAAAAAAATAAATAAGAGTGATATAAATTTGAAAAATATTTGTGAGAATTTTTTGACATTTGTGAGGGGTAAACCCCCTGACAAATTTTAATTATTCTTGTAGTGATCATATTAATCTTAAATATTGCTAAATATCAATTTTCTTTTATTATCTTTGTTTTATACGGTAACTATTTTATTATATATTTTTAATAATTCTAAATGTGTATTAAAACATAATTAGAATGTATATGAATTTTTTATTAATAGTTTCCTAAAAATATTTATGATAAAAGGTTATCAAAGCTTATTTAGAATACAAGTGAGTATTTAGAAATATTTTTTATCAAGTATCATCATATTTATGGTGAAAATATTTTTCTTTCAATAATTTTAGGACAAATAAATATGGTGGAAATGTTAGTTTTACAAATGCTGCACTTTTTCTATTTCTTTTATGATATATTTTATTTATCTTTTTTCAAACAATACTATAGAAATTAATTTAAAAATTGAATTAATATTTTTTTTTGAGGAAAATTGAAATTAATACTAATTGAGAGTTAATAGATCAAACATGTTTTAAAATATAATATTTTGATTATAATTAATATTAATTTTGAGGGATCATAATATTTTTCGGTGATTATATATACAAGTTTAATTTTTAATCTTTTCTATTATTTTAATAGTCTAAAAAAATAATTAGAGTCCCATAACAAATATTAATATTTAAATAAAATAAAATTAATTTTATAAATTCATAGATCAAAATACATGTAAAAATTAGTGAATTAAATACATATTCTTGAAAATGTTTTAAGTTATGCATTAATTTTTTTTATATAAGAGTTATGCATTAATTTAGATAATTGTTATTTTATTCGTTATTCTGCAAGTGTTATATTATGCATTAATTTAGTTCAGTGTTGTTCTATTTATTATTTGAGCAATGCTACTTTGACATAAATTTTGACACTAAATACCTACAATATACATTGTTCACTATATTTATATATAAACATATATTATCTTTAAAAATATTTTTTTCTTAAAAATATTTAATTTTAAAATTTATTTTATAACATAAATATATAATTGTGTTATTAGTCAACTTCACCATTATATTAATCAAAATAATATCGTCATTAACCAATTATTTTACTTATAATTTATTAACCATTTTCATTACTTCATTAACCAATAAAATACATAGTATTAACCATGTTAAACACTAAATTATAAATGTATTAACCATTTTTATACTCTATTAACAACTTCATTTTATTATTTAATATTTTTATGTTTGAAAACTCATTAACTAAGTTATGTATCATATTAACCAAATTTATACAAACTATTAACAAAGTATAAATAGTATACATATTAATTTTTACGAATATATAATAACCAAACTTTGAACTATATTAACGAGTTTTAATATTTCATTAACCAACAAATTTTAAAAATAATAAAAATAATCAAAAATCAAAAAATAATAACAACACTATTCACATATTTATGTGATGATTTTGGTGTAAGTGTAAGAAAGTGGTGTCATGATATCATTTATCTTATTATTTTAAGTTAATAATAGATATTGTAACTCCACGTAATATATGTCTAGAATAATACATAATGGTATTAATTGTGGTATTGAAATATCATATATAAGTATTGTCATTATGACATGAATTAGCATAAAATACAAAAGTCGGATAGATTGTGGCCAAAATACTTAATAATGTATAGTACTAATACATGATCCCAAAATCTGACTAAAAAAGCCAAAACACGAGGAAGCCCCTTTGAAACATCTTTAAGATTCTCAATCAATATTACCCTTGCCTTTATCTTGTGAGTTACACGAAAATAATCAATAATATTATGTGAGATTAATAAATCTTAGTGAATCCCCTATCTTATGGGTTCACTCGACTCTACATAGTATACTAATCTATACAAAATATGTAGTACACACTCGTATTTTGATAAGAAATGCAAGCGAAGTTCGTACCACTTAAATAATACATTAAGATATACTATATCCTTCATGCCCGATAGACAATGGAAACTACGGATAATGCAATTCGATTATATAATAGTTGACATCTACGACCCATTGCACGAGGCAACTAGGAAAATAATAAAATAATGAAATCGCCATCTAATGTTATTTATCCCAAAGAAAGGGAAGGAAAAACATCGAGTAAACCAGTAAGAGAAATCATTAAGGTCTTGCAACTTAGAGAAGATCACTCGCCTAAAACGAGTTTTGCGTGCTACATAAACGCTTATGCCAAAGCAACGCTATAGGTATCCAAAAAAAAATACTTTAGACGGCGCTTATTAAAAGCGGCTGCATAAAAACTTATCAAAGGCGGTGCTTTTCCCTAATTTGCTATATGGTTTAGAAAAATTAAAATTAAAAATTAATAAAAGCCGCGCTAAAGGTGTAACTCTAAAAGCGCTGCTAAAGGGGAAGTAAGCCTAAAAGCGCTGCTAAAGTAATACCTTTAGGCAACTTCTTAACTCTTGCCTTTGTGTAACTCTAAAAGCTGCTAAAGGGGAAGTAAACTAAAGCGCTAAAGGTAATACCTTTAGCGGTATTTGCCTTTAATTAGTTAAATAATTTCTAAACCCCTAAATTTACAATCGATTTCGAAACAAAAAGCAGAAACCAGATTCTCATTCATCTTCTTCTCCACTCTCTCCTCCTTCAAGCTCTCTTCATCCTCTCAACACTCACAAACACATCTTCCCATCCCATTAATCGAAACCCCAATTCTTCTTGAAATCTACTATTCATCTTCTCCGGTACCGTTCTTCTCGACTCGTCTCTTCCCATTGAAGCTCGGTATCAACAATCTCACCGAAGTATTTCGCTCTATTCGTCTTCTCAACCGTGATTCTTCCATTGAAGCTCATAACACCTCCTTTGTTAGTTCAAGAATCTCTCTGGATAATAACAACAAAGCTTTTCTTGATGAGGTAATATATTTCACATTGAATCTTCTTTAATGCTTACATAGATAATAAACATATAAAATAAAAAAAAATGAAATGTAAAAGCCATTGAAGTAAAAAACTAAAAACCACAATGAATTTGTATTCTATATTACCTAACTCAAAAGTTATTTGAGATTACAAAGCATTGTATTAATAGTGTGTCTTATGAGACACGAAGCAAGTTCCTTTCATCATCACATGACCATTTCAATCCACAAACACATAAAGTTTAAGAATGAAAAGTAGGTGTATTGAATTATATTCGGACATATTAAGCAAATAGTTACAATCATTATGTAGACAAAAACAGATGTATGCTGGTAAATTGAAAGAAAGCATTATTAGTTGTAGAACTAAATTGGCGAGAATGGTTTTTGCTCGGGCTCCTTAGGCATGTATTTGCTTATGAACTCATCATTATTCTTATTACCAACTTTACATCCATAAAAGGAAGCTTAGCCTCAACTTATAAGCATTAGAAAAAATAGAATCCTTACAAAATCATGAAGCTTTTGGCTTCTCAATGTTACTAAACTAGTGAAGAACACAGGACACCAAAATAAAATCGATAAGATATGAGTAGATAGCACAAATCTCAAGCATACAGTCTTGGCCATGGTACAAAGATACCAAAAACCCTAGACATTGAAAAGATAGCTTAACCTTAGCGGCATAATGTACGATAATATAATCTTTATAAATTGATCTAGAAAACTTTATGGAGTGATATATCTTTCCATTTATCTAAGGTTTGATTGCACATGCGAGCTAGGAATCAAAAGTTGGGAGAAGCCTCTTCTCTCAATTTCTTCCACTCACTTGTAGTCGATTTATTTTTAATAATAATTTTGCATGAATTAGCGGATATGTGAGACCATATATCACTTAGTTTTCGATATAGGATATCTCTTCATTGTTTCGATTTGCTAGGTCTAGGTGTTACGCTTCTTGGGATTGGTTAAATTATATATCCAATTGTTTATTCTTACTCTTCATCTTATTACGATATTGATTCTTGACTTGATAACAATCTTTAATTGTGGATCGCGAAAAATAGCGGTTTGATCAAATTGTGCAATGTTACAAAGCTATGGATTTGAGCAATAGCGGCTATTAACATTAGCTCCCTCCCTCCTAACAATAGGATTTCCTAGAGTGTCAACTTCAACAAGTATAAGTTCTCCATCGGACATGTCCCACACATCTAACATATGTGTATAACCCACGATCTTTTCACCTAAACCAAAGTAGTAAAATTGATGTTTTAAGTTAAAAGAATATGCAATAAGTCAACAAATAAAATCATGGTTGCTTACTATAGAACTCGTGTATGACTTCCTCTTATTGACATCGCTATCAATTGATTGTTCTTTTTCCAATGATTGGTTGTTATGGTGAACAAAATTCAACTTTCTCTGCCTTCCCATGGTACATTAACTACTATATATATATATATATATATATATATATATATATATATATATATATATATATATATATATATATATATATATTTGAAAATGTAGAATAAGTGTATGTAAACAAAATTATTAACTGAAAATGTAGAATAAGTGTATATGCAAAAATTAGTTCTTTGAAAATGTAGAGTAAGTGTATGTAAACAAGAATTAGTTCTTAAAAATGTAGAATGAGTGTATATAAATATTTATATCCTATATATGATTTCAATACAAGACAATAGAAGTCAAACTTGAGAATACACAGTTATATCATAAACAAGCGGTGCACACACCTTTAATGTAAACTTGAGAATACCTTCTTGTAGTGATAAAGTACCTAGTAGTAGCAAATGGTAGCGTAAATTAAGCTATGTGACAAAAAATATATGATGTGTTCAAAGTTTGTTTTAATAAGTAACACTTTGATTTTATTAGTTCATAATTGATTTTCCTAATTAGTGTTTTATTTAACATAAGTAATAGTTAAAACCATGGATAAAAATGGATGTGTCTTGATCGATTGTCAAAAAGTATGAGAATAGGGTATTAGAGTTCGTTAAGTTTTTTATTGAACACCTTTGAAGACCGAATAGAATGAAATATCCTTGCTTGGGTTGTTGTTATGTGAGTGGTTGACTGGATGGATTGAAATTGCATTCTGCGTCGTAGAATTGATAGAGAAAATTATCGTGTTGGACATTTCATGGTGAGAAAAGCATCGAGAATGTTGAACAAGGTGAAAATAATCGACCTATATTTTGACGATAATGCCACGGATACATATGATTATGATCGTATGAAGAATTACGGCAGCTCGAAGAAGATCTTGAGATTATCCCAAAATGTTTGAGAGTTGGTAAGCGATGCTGGCTTAAATTATATAAAATTGCCCCAATTCACAAGATTGTTTGCGGTATTAAAATTGTACAACTTAAAAGCGCATGACGGATAGTGGATAAAAAGTTTCCAGAGTTATTGCCTTTTGAGAGATATGCTTCCACGAGATAATATTCTTTCCTAATCGAACCTCGGAGGCCAAAAAAAAATATTGTACTCGGTGGCATAAAACTATGAAAAAATACATACATGTAAATGATTGCATTTTTTGAAAACAAATATGCATCGTTGAATGAAATACCTAAGTGCGGTTTATCTAAATATAAGAAAAAATTATCTCAGCGAAA